>CM076584.1:655908731-656295297 GCA_034641835.2 Pinus albicaulis | reverse complement strand
TGGCTCTGATCTGATTGGAGATGGATCGGGGAGCTGCAATGGCGGAGATCTGGTACAGAGGCATGGCTTGCAGAATTGAGTGGACAAGGACCAATTTGCCTGCAAGGTTGAGGAAGCGAAAGGTCCAATTGGAGATCATTTTCTTGAGCTTGGAGATAAGGGGTTCCCAGTTTGATTTGGCTAAAGGTTTGTCAGTGAGAGGAACACCTAGGTATTTTGAGGGGAAGCTACTTTCTGGAATCCAAGGATTCTGGTGATATGGCATTGAATAGCATTAGGAGCATTGAGAAAAAGGGTTTTGGACTTGGAGTAATTGACAGAGGATCTCGAGGCCAACGCAAAGTCATCCAAAATTTTCTGAAAGGCATGGGCTTCATTAGCGGTGGGGGTGCCCATGAGGAGCGTATCATCCACAAATTGCTAGTGAGTGTTGGGAGGGTTAGGAGGATAGAGGTTGAGCCCAGAGATGAGGCTCGCAGAAGAGGCAACAGAAATGGTCCTGCCAAGGCCTTCAGCCATAATGACAAAGAGGAAGGGGGAAAGAGGGTCTCCTTGTCTAATGCCTCTAGAGGGGTTGATGATGGGGGAAGGGGAGCCATTGAGGAGGATGGAGAAGAACGCCTTTGAGACCAGAGCCATGATCCACTTAATGCAGTCAGAACTGAAACCAAAGGCCACCAACATATGCCTGATGTAGTGCTGGTTAATTTTATCAAAAGCTTTGGACATGTCTAGTTGAATCAACATGCCCTGTTTGCCTTGGTCCTTGAGAGAGTGGATGACTTCCTGAGAGAGAACGATGCTATTTAGAATTTGCCTGCCTTCAACATAGCCAGTTTGATTAGGCGAGATAAGGAGAGGAAGGAGAGATTTGATGCGGTTGGCCAGGACTTTGGAGATAATCTTGTAGATTACGTTACAGAGGGCGATCGGTCTGAAGTGATCAGGAGAGTCAGCCTTGTCTGATTTGGGAATGAGAGCTAGAAAAGTAGCGTTGAGGGAAGGAAGGATGGCTTTCTTCAGACGCGATTCCTCAATGAGGTCATAGACATCATCCTTAATTAGAGGCCAACAGGCTTTGTAGAAGTCTATGGTAAAACCATCAGGACTCGGGGTCTTTCCATTAGGCATGGACTGGACTGTTTCTTCCACTTCCTCCATTGTTATCTTTTTGAGAAGCATCTGATTGTGTTCTTTGGATAGGATGGTGGGAATGTTGCTGGTGATCTTCTTGATGTGTGCCTCATTGTCAGATTGTTTTCCTTGAGGATGTTCTCAAAGTGCTAGTGCAATTCTTCCTCAATTTCCTTCTGGGTGCTTAGAATGAGACCCTGCCTATTTTTAAGGCTGAGAATTTTGTTCTGTTTGCGATGCTGGATCATAGATTTTTGAAAAAAGGCTGTGTTCTTTTCCCCATCTTTGAGCCAACTGATTCTGGATTTTTGTCTCCATAGAGTTTCTTCTTGAGAGGCTCGGTCATCCCATTTTTTTTGTAGTTCTGTTTCCTTTTGTTTTGTTTCCTCTGTCAGTCCATTGTGAATGATACTCTGTTGAAGGGCCTGCATTTTAGTTCTAAAATCTTTTTATCCGCTATGATCTCCAAAGGTTTGCTGGTTCCATTTCTTTTATTCTTGTTTGATGATTTTTAATCTTTGATGGAAGTTGTGCATCTTGCTGCCTGGCCGAGGAAGCGAGATAGACCACCACTCCTTGATTCTTTCTTGGAATTCTAGATGTGAAATCCAGAACGCCTCAAACCGGAAGGGGGCATTCTTTGGTCTTTCAGAGATTTTGAGAGTCAGAACGATCGGCTAGTGGTCAGAACCGGCTTGAGGTGCAATGCTGGCTTCCATTGAGAAAAGGAAGAGATCCTCTGAAAGGAGAAAGCGATTAAGCCTTGAAGCTATCTGACGATCACCCCCTCTTCTGTTGTTCCAGGTGTAGTTGCCATTTTTAGTGGGTGTATCAATGAGGCCCAGTTCATCTATCATGTCTTGAAAGGCTGGTGAGTTCGAGTCCAGTCTTCGGAGGCCACCTCTTTTTTACCCCAGATTAAGAATCATGTTAAAGTCTCCTGCCAAAAGACTGCAGGGATGGCCAAGAGGCCGGAGTTGATTCTTAAGACAGTTGAGCTATGCGATGCATTCCGAAACAGAGTGGGGGCCATAAACATTGGTAATACAAATCTTGTCTTTGGTTCGAGTGATTTTTTGAACCGTGGTTAGAGCATGCTTGGAAGCAAAGGAATCTATTAGATGGAACTTTGATTCTTTCCAGAACGTTGCTAGACCTCCAGCAGTACCGGAGGCAGCAATGGCTAAGTGGTTGTATTGTTTTCTAAAGCAAGCCTATTGAATGGCGTCCATTTCGGACATACCGCTTTTTGTTTCTTGTAACAATAGAATGTCAGTCTTTTCTGAGGTGACCTTGGATTTTAAGATCCTTTTTTTTTGTGGGACTGTTTAGTCCTCTTATATTCTAGGATGTGTAGATCATAATAGCGTATTGGGAGAGAGAGAGAGTACCCTTACCTTGCCTTCGTTGATGAGGCGAATATCGAGCTCTTGAAGGTGCTGACTATTGGTCTTCTGACCTCTTTTCTGTGTCGGCCCTTTAGTGATTTGGTGGTTGGCCTTGAGGTTCGCTTTGATACCTCCTGCTAGATTTTTCCCTTTGGTCTGGTGTTCTCTTTGTTGTTGTAGACTTTGTTGCAGAATGTAGGCTTCCTCAATTCTTTGTATATGGTCTTCTGGTATTCCCTCTATGCCTTTGTTCCAATCCTTTGCTATTTTCTGCAAGTCCATGCCCATCAAGATGTCCTCAATTGCCTTTTCCTTTGACGTTGGTATATCCTGGATGAAGTCCATATCAGTATCATCCTGAGCCATTTGTCCTTCTTGAGAAAAAATGGTTGTGTTGTCCATTTCCGTGCCCATGGTGTTCAAGGCCTTTTCCTGCTCAGTAGTCTGCTCTTTACTTTTGCTGTGTTGTCCTGTTTCCTTTGGAATGATGGAGAGGATGTCATATTTGTTTTGTTGTGCAATATTTGGGGTTTCTCTACCAGTGTTGTTTCTTTTGCCTTGCCTACTTCTATTGCCCACCTTGATGAAACCTTGCTCGTCCTTTCTGCTAGCCTGGTTGTCTTTGGGGGGGGGGTTGATTTTGTGGGCAATCTTTGAGAGATGTACATGCTCATGACATTTCCTACAACGGAAGGGTATATGTTCGTAATCCACCGTCTGGGTCCATATTTCATCTTTAAAGTTCAGTTTAATAGCTTCTGGTAGCGCTCCTGAGACATCAATGTAAGCACAGATACGAGCGTAGGAAATATAATGACCATTTTTTGTACCTTTAGACATCTTGATGTATTCTCCTAGTTCGTTCCCTATGGCTTTAAGAATTGAAGGTGCCCAGTAGTCCGTAGGAAGAGAGTACAATTGGATCCAGACTGGTACCCGTGTGAAGTCTTCTTTTTTCATAGTGAAGTTTTCCTTCCAGTATCTCATGTAGAGTCCCGCGGAGTTGAGAAAATAAGGCCCCCCTCAAAGATTCTGTCCCTGTCCTCCAGGAACGCGAAAACAATGGTGAAGAAGCCTTTTGATCCAAGCTGTAGTTCGATTCCGCCTTTAGGGTTCCATTTAGCTTGTATCCACCCCTTGAGAGCTCTTTTCGAAGGCCAAATGCCCATGAACTTGCAGATTATTGCATGTATTCTCTATAAACAACGATGTTAGGCTCCAGAATGACTATTTCAGGGATCTTCGCAGCTTTGGGGTTGCAAACGTTCATCTTTTGTGTTTTGTCCTAAGCTGGCGCTGTTGCCGCAAGATCATTCCCTTTTGTGTTCGTGGTGTGTTGTGCCGCGTGCATCAAGTCAAGATCTGCTTCTTTGGGGCCTGAAGCAGTGCTGTCTGGTTGTGTAGGAGGATCGAATTTGTCAGTTTCCTGTTGAGAGGAGATGGGGTGAAACTCCTGATCGGAGCGAGGGGAGGCGGACGAGTTGGTTAAGCGCGTGAAAAAGGAGATAGCTAGCGAGTGAGAGGTCCCAGCGACCCGATCTCGAAAGGATAGAGCCTTTGGGCCACCATCTCGCTCCATTGTCGAAGCCAACGATGAGATTCGCTGGACTGCGATGGCAGGTCTACAGGGGCAAAGCCTGCAGCAGCCAGAGGCAGGAGCCGCTGAGGGACCGAGAAATTAGGTCATGCACTAGGGTTTTCCTTTAGAGCCGAAAACGCCCAAAAAAATTCAATATATAACATTTATCATCATTGATATATAACATTTATCATCATTGATTCATTGATTTCAAATTTCAATATATAACATTTATCATCATTGATTCATTGATTTCAAAATTCAATATATAACATTTATCATCATTGATTCATTGATCACCATATAACTTTCATGAAGCTTCATATTCATAATTCATAATGGCTTATAAACTTATAAATGCCAACTTCAAAGTTTCACCTTTCAAATTCAAACTTCAAACTTGAATTGTCATTAAATATGAAAGAGTCAAGTTTCAACTGTTCAATAGTTATAAAAGATAAAAACTACTAGAAAATAGAAAAGATTAGTAAACAACAAATCTATTTTGTCTATTGGCCCCTTGCCACGACCACGAGAAATGTCTAATTTGTGAGAACCACGAGGCAATGGTGGTCTTCTAGTACTCTCAGGAGTACCACGTCCACGACCATGACTAGAAGGCGGAGGGCATCATGAGGATGTAGGTGGAGGCTGAATCTGCAAAGGAACAATAGTTGGATATCGAGCACTGGCACTGGCACCCACACTACTACTGGATGATGGGACTGGCCCTATGTGTGGTGGTGGCATGGCTGCTGGTGCTTCATCATCATCCCTCAAAAATTCTGCTTCCAATTCTTCCATATGTACAGTGTCGTCCTCCAGATTCTCATCCTCTGGGTTGTTGTCCCAGACTTAATATGATTGATCCTCATATGCCCGATCACAATAATGACTCAACAACCTCAAGTTGTAATGCACATAAACCAAGCTTTTAGCTCGGTTTTCATTTAGCCTGTTTCTTCTTACATTATGTATGAAGCTGTGGGTGCTCCAACACCTTTTTGCAGATCGAGTATTCACAACTTGTGAGAGAACTTTTTTTGCCAACTTTGGCAAAAGTCCCATGCCGCCATATGCTTCCCACCATGTGAGAGCATCAAATCTATCTCTGTCTTCCATTGCATGGAAAGAACCAAAGTTACTAGTGCAACTGAAGTATCTGCCTAATTCAAGGCGCAATGCAGCACACTCCTCCCTGTCGGGGACCAACTTGTCTAATGCCTTCATGTATCCCTGTTGTATCTCTGGATCTGTGTGAGGTTTGATCCTAACCCCACCTCCAGGTGCAGGTTGGCCCAACCAAGATGGAGAGTAGTATTTTGGCATAAGGATATATGCCAAGGCATGTAGTGGAACATTGAGTTTATTCCACCGTGCACACACACAGTTTTAAATCATTGCATACAAGTTGGGATCATTATCCTTAACAACATCTTTTATTTGCCCCAACATGCTATCCATCTGCTCATAAACCTCCCCAATCACTGGTTTATATGTATTTGAAAAACGAATCATGTGATAAATGGGCTTGGTGAAATTCAAAATTTCCCTCACACGTGCCCAAAACAAAGGATCAAGGGCGGTCTCCTCCACATGTTCAAAACTTTGCCTGTCAACTATTGTCGCTGCCCTGTCCTTTAATACCTGCTAGTGTGGGCTTGATACGATTGCTGCCAATGACTCTTACCTTCAAAAGGCACCTCAAGGTGAGGTAATAGCTAGCAAATCTAGTCTTTGCTTTCTTCAAAAACTCCAATTTGGAGTGAGTACAGAAAATCCCATGGGTATGGCTATGATTTGTAGTAAATCTTATCATTTTTTTACCTCTTGTACAAATCACCAAGCCATTTGAATTGAGGTTGTTTGTTTTTAATGATATCATGCATCAAAAGGTTCATTGTGTGAACCAAACACCCAGACCAAAATATGTTGGGGTATTTATCCTCAATAATTGCTCCTGCTGCCTTACAGTTAGCATCATTATCAATGATGACTTGGATGATATTGTATGGCCCAATACTTTCAATTGTTTCAAGTAATGGTTCTGCAATGTTATTGCCGGTCTTGAATTTGTCTAAATAATCATATGCTGAAAGGAATATTGCACCACTAACCGACACAACTAGAACACTTATCAATGACTTTCCTTTTACATTGGTCCATCCATTAGTTACAATGGACACTCCATGCTCATTCCAAGAATTTGTCATTCTAGCCAAGGAATTGTTTATTTTAGCTTTTTCATGATCAAGTCCCACGGTTCTTGCCTTATCATACCTAGGGCTCTTGTATCCTTTGGGGGCATCATTAATGGCAGAAACCATTTCATGCCAATAAGGTGAGCAAAGAACATTGAATGGCACCCCACATGCATATAGAAATCGGAAATTTTTTGAATCCACATCATTCCTACACCCTTCGTCAAGGAAATCGGATATAGTTCTATGCCTTAAGGAGATGTTTGGTCCAGGTGTGCTTCCATATCCACTGCCATGGGTGGAAGTTGATGGACTTCTTTGTCCATGATGTGATGGACCTGATGGTGTATAAGAATCAATGAAACCCCTAGATCTTTTAGATCTCTGTAGGGCAGCCTCCTCTTCCTTTCTATATTTCTCTCTCTCTGTTGTTGGCACACTTACACAAATTTTGATTCCTAGATTTTTGTCTCCATCCCCTGGCATTTTCCCACAAAGGTGCCTTCTGGCATGGGTGTATGAACCTGTGTATTCTTTATTGCAATGGGGGCAAAGAAATTTAGTGGTTCCACCACCTTTCCCTCCTTCCTGCCTCTGAACATATTTCCACAATGGTGTTTGACTTTGGTCTTGTCTAGTTGGGGTCTTTGTGGCCTCATGTTCTCCACTCTCCCCTTCCTCCTCAGCATACTCCTCCTCTTCAGGATTTTCATCAAATCCACTATAACCCACTTCTTCATCCTCCTCTTCTCTAATGGGCCTCTTTCTTCTACTCTCCAACACCATTATTACAAAGAAAGGAACCAACATGAAGAAAATCCCTAACCATATAGCCATGATGTTTCAAGTTTCAAGTTTCAAGTTTCTAGTCTGCAAAAAAAATGGAGGAATGCCAAATGGGAATAGGAAGTGCAACATAGGAAAAAAACAATTCAATTTTTCACTTTTCAACACACTAAAATGCAACATTGAGAAAAAAATCAATTTTTCATTTTTGAACAACTTAAAAATGATTCCTAGAAAACAAAAAACTAGATTAGAAGTCCTACCTCTTTGTCCTGACTCCTGACTCCTTCAATCCTCCTCTTGCTCTCTTGCAGCTTGCTCCTTGCTCTCTCCTTGGCGCTTCTGCTCTCCAAACTCTCAAGCTCTCTTGCTCTCCAACTCTCAAGCTCTTGCTCTCACTCTCAAACTAAAACAATGAAAAACAAATGAGGAGGGTGGGCTTTTATTTACCCAACCCCCCTCCCTCCCCTCCCTCCCAAAGAATTCGGAAAATTTGCCGTCCAATTTTTTTTTTCCGCGTTGGGGAGCGTTCGGGTGCGAACGCTCCCCGACCACTCCCTTCATTAAAAAAACGCTCCCGAATCGTTTTTTTAATGGGAGAAGCGCTCAAGGAGTGTTCACTCCCGAGTGCTCCCTGAAACGCTCTCGAAAAAACAGGGAGCATTTTTTCAGGCTCGGAAGCGCGCTCCCGAGAGCTCCCAAAGAGCTCCCGAACGGAGCGCGTTTTGGGAGCAGGATCGGGGGGGGAGAAGCTTCCCCGCAACCTTGCTCAAGACAACTGCCTTCCTGCAACAAATTTTTCTTCGTCCTTTCGCTGATGGCTTCAGCTCTACTTGATCTGTAGCAACTCTGATACCATGTGAAAATTTTTGAATCTAAGTTACAGAAATCGTACTGCAGAAATCTGATTTACATTACCTACTTGTTTTTATTAATTTAACAAGTTATTTTCTGAATGCTTCAGGAAAATATTAATGTAAATACATTGCATCCTACAAAAATATATAGATCACGTACTGAAAAATGAATGAGACAACCATACAAAGGACACATTTATTTTTGGACAATTGTCTCTGCAAAAACCCAATGCGGGAAAACCGGTGCAGCAGATCTGAGGGTTTGTATTATTAAGCAACAATATTCTAAGTACAACTAGGGTGCCAAAATCCGGCTCACCCAACAGAGAAAAATCCCCAGCAGACAGATATAATAGTGAGTTTTACCTCACATTGCAAGTCTCAGCTGATTCAGATCAGAAACTGGTGAAACCCTAGCTACCTCTGCGTAGTAGATGTGTAGGCTTGCGTGAGTCTGGCTGAGGACTGCATCACCCCTTATTTGTGTTGATATGCCTCTTAGAAAATCGAGTTTCAGCCCTCCTGGCCCAGAAACCCCGGTCTTCAGCAATTTCCAGACTGTCTCTCCAATGCTTTGCACTACCCCTGCGTGGACCTGCGTCAGCCCCTCTGGGGATTGCGTCACCTCTCTTGGTGGCTACGTTGCTTCCTCTGTGCCTCTGCTGCCCTTGCTATGCTATGTACTTTTGGTCCTCTGACCAACAACTGCTTCTGCCCCTCATTGCAACTGAATCACTTAGATCTTATCTTCGTCCGAGCACTGCTCCATCAGAAGAATTCGATCTCTAGATTCATTGTGTGTGTGTTCTCCAACTGGCCCTCAAGCCTTCCTTTATACTTTTCCTATTGATGAATCAATGACTGTGATCTAATCTCTAATTGACAACTAAGATTAAATTAGACTTGATCCTCATCACTTAGAAGCTTCTCACCCACATGTTAAATTAATTCACTTTAATTATTTAAATTCCCTAAGTTTTAACTTAGGCTCCATTTAAAATAATTAATTATTTGAATAACTTTCACTCCGGGTGGAATTTCTCCAAACAATTTCTGGGTCTTGGAGATCTCATGTGTTCTAGCCCCTCCACAAAGTTTCAGAGCTAGATCACATCCAATGCTACCCAAAAATCAAGAAAGGCTTGATCATCAAAGATGTATGTAGTACCCCCCACATATAACTCAAACTTAGGAAAAAAAAGTACATCGGTGAGGGTACTAACATCATCTAACACATACCATCTAGTTGATGATTGGCAATGTCATATTGTCAAGTCATACCCATCGGAGAAATCCCACCAAAGTAAAATGCACAACCACAATACATCCATCATCCAACCACCTTAGCATCATAAGAGAAAGGGACAATAGAAATGATAACAATCCAATCATCAAGTATGTCCTCACCACACATCCAATGCAAGAGGGCCATGTAGAACACCCTTCCTAGTGACAACCAACATCATTACATCAAAATACCATGCAAAAGTCACTAGGAAACTCCCACAATGTCATGAATCATCTACCTCCTAACACCATCATCTAACCCGTTGGGGGGCAAAACCATCATCCATATCCAAGACAAGTATATCAACAACACAAAAATGAGATAGCATGCTCCACAACCATCAAATATGCAACCATCGAGTGATCAACAAGGAAAGCACATATGGAAAGACCACCAAGCTAGCAAGCATAATCATCCAACCAAGGAGAAGTGAGACTCCTCTAGGCCAAAAACCTCAAAGATAAGGTGAAGAAGCTCAATGAAAGTGTATCACCCCAAGTTAGTCCAATGCTTTAAGAAACAACAACAAATCTCCATTAATGTGATGATAATCACAATGTGGAACGTCATACAATATGAGCTGTAACATTGTCAATTAGACTTAACAAAACACACACACACGTATATATATATATATATGAACTTGCTATTGGAATCCTTTTATGAGTCATGCTACTTGCCAACAATTGCATCGAAGAAGGATTTTAGTCTTCCTGCATCAGATCAATCACAATTCTTAGAGTAATCCATTCTATTGCTGGTCCCAATCGAAACTTATTATTAAAAGTGAGCATGTCCCTTTGATTATAGCTATGTAAAAGTGGAGCTGACCTGTGTTATATTATTATGAATATATCAATGTTTCAATCCATACTCTTGGATCATCCTTAGGAGTTTTTTATGCTCTAAGGTTAATGTTATCGTGTGGCCTCATAAATATAAAAATGTGGACTAACTAAACCAACTTTGGCTTTTATTAAAAACATTTTCAGCTTTTAAGAATTAACTCCATCGTTTATATATTTATGCTATTCATTCTAAAGAAGATGTAAGATAGGCTTCTAGGTTCCATTCATCTTAGTGCCCTCATCCCTATTGAGACTTTCAGGGTTCACTTCAATTTCCACTTTTTTGTGAACTTTCCTCTTAGCTTGGTGTTCCACTTTAGCTATGATCCCGACATTCTCAAGATAGATTTGGTGGCCAGTTTTATGAGAATGCTCAGTGAAGGCCAAATTTTAAAATTTGTCATGACTTAAATCCAAACTATGTTCTTTTAATTTTACCTCTATTGATCTACCTGTCTCCCATATATAAATTTGACTACGTGAGCAAGGAATGGAATATACTCCTTTTTATGAACCTGGTTTGGTTGGATCCTTTGAAGAGTCGACCATCCTTCTTATGCTGTTGGGAGGGGAAAATGTGACCCTAATATCTCTTCTCCTTAGGATTTTTACTATCTTGTCTGTAGTTCCTTTTATATAAGGCAATGAAGCCTTCCTCCCATCCCTATATCCTTCTTCCCGTTTTCTTTCCACACAAGGTCTTTTGGATTTTGCCATAATCTTATCAACTTTGTCTTCCATCATAACCATTCTCTTTAAAAAGATTGACAATTGTTCAATTTATTGCTCCAAAGTTCTTTTTATCTAAGATCCTTAAGAACAAGTCACTAAAGTGTTAATTACACCAATCTTTTAAGGAGGGTAGTGGTTAGAGTTTGCATGTAGATATATGTCTATATGTGTCTTTTTTTGATAAACCCAGTGAGATATTGAGCCATCATCTTTCTTGGATATTAGAACATCAAGGAAAGTTATGGTTTCTTCTTTCTCCATTTCCATGGTGAATTTGATGCTTTCATTTTGATTATTGAAGTGCGTAAAGAACTACTCTAGGTTCTCTCTTCCATACTGCCAGACCACTATCATCAACAAATTGTTTGTCTTTTTAATTTCATAGAAAATGAATGCAAGGCTCATTTCTCAATTTTCTCTTATGTATAGCTGTGTATCCCACTCATATCCTTCATCATGGCATCTCTTAATTCTTCAAAAATATGTTATGTAACTGGATACTTCCAAATGGACCATGTGTCACGTATTGTGCATGTTGGACGCAAATACATGAGGATACGTGTTTGGCATGTGTCCTATTCACAAGACACATGCCAAACATGTGTCCAACTTGTGCCCTCAATGTGTCCCAAAATATGAACACATGTCCTGTGCAAAAGTGGCATGTGACTCATAAAATCACACTTTTCCCCTCATTCAAACTCATTTTACTCACAGGTTGGACGTCTAAGAGGTTTTGTATTGCAGCTAAGGGTTATTAAGCAGTGTTGGAAGGGATTCCAAGTTTTGGGTGTTACCACGCATTCAAATTTTGGGCCTACAACATCATATTTGAGTGATTAGTTCAATAAGTCAAAGAAACCCCTCCTAAAGCTTATATTATGCATATTATAAAATGTTTTTTAGCCATAATAGCCAAGAAGCATGCAAGGGCCCCACAAGGAGTATTTCAATGGAATGTTGTCCAACTGAGCTAAGAAGGGGCACCCATCTCATCAGGCCCCACCAAAGTTATATCATGCATATTATAAAATGTATTTTTAGCCATAACAGCCAAGGAAGGTGCAAGGGCCAAACAAGGAGCATTCCAATGTAATGTTGTCTACTTGGCTAAGAAGGTGCACCCATCTCATTGGGGCCTACCAACATTATTTTTTTGAGTTTATTTTTGTCACCCAAAAAGAGCAGGTCCAGTTATTTTTAGGCCCCATAAAAAATGCGTTTAATGTAATATCTTTAGCTTTAGAAGACATACTTTCTAGTGAGCCCAACCTCTAGAAAAAGCTAGGCCCCTTTTTCCATGAATATAGTTGTTACAATGGATTGTTGGAGGGTTAAAGTTGGGATTTTTTATTCGGCTCGCCCTACCATTGTTTCTGAGAAAATTGCTTGTGGCTGGTCAGACTATGGTGTGCCATAAAGGCTGGAGAGTGCCCTATTTCTTGGTACAAGTCACTTGGGGATTTATTTACCAAATATATTGTAGCTAGTTTCTCATGGTACTATTGTTCTATCTTCATGGAAATTTATCATTTGCAATCTTAGCTTTAGATTTGTCATTTTCCTCAATTTTTGTTAAAAACACTATGAAGTATTTCATGGTATATTTCAGCTGCGATACATACATTTTTGTCTACATTTGCAGAATGTATTGGTGAAATTGTTTGGTCATTTGGAAAGTCGAATGTAGGTTAGCATTCAGTTTGGATATTCTAGCTAGTGCACCCTTTCCTTTTAAATAACATGACTTCCCCTCTTTGGACCATGGACTCCATATACCCAGTGGACTTCAAGGCATTGGTATATATTTCTTTCAGCCACCCATTTTTCTCAATCTCAAGACTTTTCTTGAGCAGCAGAGCCAAGACTCATCCAAATATACTTTTAAAATTTGTTGCTCTTTTTTTGTTTCAAACCTGAAGGTTTTAACCCTATACAAAATTTACTTACAAACAAATTCTTAAAAATACAGAAAATATACAGTCGCAAGAACAAAAAATATCCACTGATATTTTTCTCCTATAACCCAAAACCGAGAAAACCTATGTTGCCAGGAAACGTGGGTTCGGGGACGGGGACGGGAACGTCATTTTTTGAAACAGGGTGCGTGGGTTCGTCTGGGTATTTTTATATTAATATATATTATAATTTATATATCATATATAATACTGTATTTTATAAATTATAAATTTAATGACACTAATATAGTAATTAGTAAATTACTAATAATTTATAAACTTTAAACTTTAAAGATTTAAACATGCACATCATTCAACATTCAAGTTTCAACATTCACATGTGACATTTGTCATTGAAATTTCAAAATTTCTAGTTTGATAATACCATGATTCCTATATGATATCAAGTGCAAATTGGAGCTCAATTTACATATTAATAAGAAATTAGAATCATGATTCAAAATTTCAAAATATATGTCCATTGCCATACTAAATTCAAAATTTGCCTCAAGGCATCTCCAAATGGCAAATTGTAAACATGAACTAGGAAATTTTGATATACTAAAATAAAAATAGCTAAAGCCTAAAGCCTAATAGTGAGCAATGGCTTCCTCAAGCCATGTCATCAGCATCCATGTCATCAACATCACTTAGATCTTTATTTAGCATGCTTTCCAAGTAGGAATCACTCTCATTTTAAGGTTTAATTTTATTTTTTCAAGTTTTAAGTTTTAACTCTTAAGTTTTAAAATTTAATTGTAATTTGTATGTTTTAAAAAATAGTTAGATTTTTAATTTATTAAATTATTTTTAATTTAATTTTAATATTTATTAAAATTTAATTAAAATTTTTAAATTTTAATCATTTAAATATATATATATATTTGAGGAAATTATTCATGAAGAACCCAAAGAACCTGATTTTTTTTCGAAGAACCTGGTGCATTTGGGTTCTTCTGAGAAGAACCCGTACCCGAATTTGGGACTTGGGTGCGGGAACCCAGTGCGGGTTCGAGAACCCCACCCCTGGGTGCGGGAACCCATGCAACGTAGGAGAAAACTAAATTGATTTTGCTTTACATAATTTACATTCCTTTCAATGTTACAATACATTAAATACATGATGAAACATTCATAAAACCCCCAATCCATTAACCCTAGATTAGCACATAATCGTAGTTCCCCTGACCAAATGTACAAATTACCATGGGAAAAATCATCATGGAAAAAACCATGCACAAAACCATGGGCGGGTCTGCCCTCCCTTTGACCCCCCATTGTGTCGGGCACAACGTAACAATGCCTCCAACTAGTCATACAAAGAATCTAACACATACCCAACAAAACCAACATTTCATTCTTCACAACCTTATTCGTTGGGCACTCCCTGTAACATTTATCCCCTGCTTTGCTGCTACCAATTGAGGCCAAATACCCTAGAACACAGACTTTGTATGAGGGATAAAAAGAAAAAAACATAGCATATGATTGTTCATGACATGATTATTGAAACTCTTCCAAAGGGGCTTGAAATATAGCCAGCGAAGTAACAATTTGCATGCAAATGTTTTCTTAAATATCTCTATGAAAATATCTCATATTTAAACAACAAGATTTACTAATTTTCATTGTATGCTAGTCCAAAGTTTTCTTGGTAAACGATTGATTCCTGGAAAAATCACATTTAGTGTTCTATAAACAATTTTGAAGATTGAAATTTGAATTTTATATTATTTGCCACGTCACTGGAGTTAGAGATAGCAACTTTTCTAGGCTAAAGGGCCAACCTATTTGAGGAACTACAGGAAGCAGAGTAGTGAAAAAATAGGGAGCAGGTAGCTCCAAAGGTAGTGCAACTCAATGGGAGTTAGCCTTCAAGTTCAGGAGGGGAGGAGCAATCGACAAATTCTTTTGAATCGATCAAGAAGGTCTCTTGGTATGAGATGACCTTACAAGATGTTTAGGAGCAAGAGGCATCTAGGAACAAGTTCACAAGGAATAGGTCTTTGAGGATGATGGCAGGGCAGTCTTCTAGTTCAGAGGGAGCAACAATGGCAATAGATGCAAGTTTAGGATCAAAGCTAGTTCCAAGTTGCAAAAGCACCTCCCTCGCTAAGAGGGAGTACTGATGTTTGTAGCTTCGACAAGTACTTTTGCACAGGAGAAACACTTGACCTTAGTCAAGTCCTTCTTCTTCGACTGTGAGGCTGACTCCTCAATCTTTCTCAAGCTCTTCCCTTTTCCTTTTGCAATAAGAGCAACACTCTCATCATCTCTTTCCTTGCTGATTTTTCCCTTTGACTATAATCCGATTTCCGCTTGTATGCAGTCATACCTGAGCCTTTCTAATGTTGATAGGTTATCTTGATCACAAACCCCTCTAATGAACAGATCCCATGCCTCTGAGAACCTTTTCAACACAACATTTACTAGTTTTGAGTCTTCTAGCTTTTCTCCCATTGCTACAAGCTAATCACGAATATGCAGAATCTTCATCAAATAACTCATCACTGAGTCAAATCTAGTCATATGCATAGTCTAGATCATATCTTTCAATATCGTCTTCCTGTTTCTTGTCTTGCTTTGATATAATCCTACCAGTGCTTCGAACATCTCCTTGGTTGTCTTTTCTTTTAAGTGAGGGATCAAATGATCCTTCATGGCATCCATAAGTACCTTTTGTGCCTTTATCTCCTTTTTTGCTAGGAGGGCCTTTTCTTAAGGATTTGACGGCTCCAGGATCTCAGTCTGAACAATCTCCTAGAGATCATTTTCCTTGAGTACCAAAGTGACCCTAGCCTTCCAAGGTAGAAATTTTGACTCTCCATCTAACCTGTTTTCGTATCGAAGACCCATTGCATCCATTTTTAACCAAATCTTGTCAAAGACATTTTGAAGAATATTCTTCCTAGTCCTTTAGGCAACCAAATATAAAATTAAACTTACAGCTTACTTTTATAATCAACCTTAGTATATGAACAGTCTTAATATGTTGCAGCAAGTATTAAATTAATGTGACATCAAACTTATTATGAGAGCAGCAAATATTAAGCAGATTTGGTAAATCATCTCAGTACACAGATAGAGACAGCAGATATAAGTGGAAACCGATAAAGGGAGAAAACCACATCTTATTATTGTTGTGATGCAAAGGCAAGCTCCAACTCCCTCTCACCACTGTTTTTCTGCAGGCACCAACCTACAGGAGGCTTCAACCTCAATTCTGCAAGCTACAACTTGCAAGGAAGTTCCAACTCCCTTCAATTTTCTACAGGCACCAACCTACAGGAGGCTCCAACCTCAGTCAGCTACAACTAACAGCTATCAAGCTTCAACCTGATAGGGAAGCTCCAACTTCCTCAATTTATCAAAATAAATATTTGTTGATTTACCTCAAATATCAGCTCTATTCTGTAGCATCTCTTTCTGCTCCTCTCCTTTTTATCTTCTCTGCCTCAATCTTCTATGATTTTCATTTTCTACCCTTACTCTCTCTCTCTCTTTTATGCATATCAAGTTGATATTATATATAGAGTTCCTCGCATGATTGTTTGTATTTCACAAGAAATTTGGAGTGATCAGCCATGACTCTTTGGCTTCTGTCTTCTCATTCCTTTATCCAACTCATTTTAAAATTATAACAATATGTACAAATTTCCATGCTGCAGTGGGATTTTTCTTTTCCTTAGGATACTTGCCTTTGCATCACAATCAATATAAAACAAAAATGTTTACATTTTCAGTTACACATTTCAATTCCACTAAGCTCCTTTACTGGACTTTGGCTTTTCTAGATTTGTCTTTTCTGCTGCTGTTGAGTGACTGTTCTGAATATTTTGGTTCACCTCTGTGTCTATTCATCTGTTCACTGTACTTGTGTGCACCAGCTACATACACAGCTGCTTTTCAGGTTTTATTCTCAAAGACATATGAATCTGGGCGATGTTTGTTCATTACCAATCTCTGTTCTCGGGCTACCTGCTTACGTTCTCTGTTCATATATGAGCTTAAAGTTAATAGTTGAAATTCACATTACAATTTCAATTCATCTTTTTCCTATACCATTTTTCTGTTGCTGTCTCTCTCTCTTTCGTTCTTGCAGGCTCTTGTAATAAACCCAATCTGTGAACTTTATAAAACCCACTATATTAAATACCAGCGTAGTATATATATCAGCATATATATATGTTCCCCACCAATTGTGAAGACCCATGTATTCACTTTAACGTATGCCCAACACACACCTCATTTCATATAGGTTTCGACTTTAGCACAATATATAAATATATCACCATGTATGCATATTCCCCGAGTCAAGCATTAAAAGCTATTAATAATTTGTGGCTTTTGTTTAGCGCCCAACATAAGTATGGTCACGGTTTTATAACCTTTGTAACATCAAAATATATTACATTCCCCACTTAAATATATAATGCTTACTCGAATGTTCGGACCTTGGAAATCTTGAATATATATCTCGAGCTTTAATTCAACTGAACCACTTATAACGTACCTTTGGCTCCGAGCCCACATATATAAGCGATGGCTCAATTAAATATGTGTGCCATACCTTGGGTTATCCTTCGAGCTACTTCCGAATGCAATCGCAGTTCAATGAGCCTTCCTCCATATCGACGATGTTTGTTGATATCACACTGCCTCCTCAGTCAAACGTTAATGTGCGATGGGGTGGTTTTGAAAATCCATCGCATGCCACATGTCCTTCAATCTATGGAATCATTCTGAGTTCACAATTACCGCTTGTCCCACAAAGGTGGTGCGATGAAAACCGGAAACCCCCTTTACTGTTCATTAGTCAGAATTCCGTCTTCCGAGTTCCGCTTCCAATACTTCGCTCCTTTCGTTATATATTACTATTCCGCTTCGAGGTTCTGGTCCTTTACATCCTCACTGCATTCATATTCCATTATGCTGTAAATATTCATTGCATTCTGCTCCATAGCACTCACACAGGATTATATTAGTGTCACTGGGATTTTGAGAAAACCTCTCCATACAGGGGCTAACATTTCGGCACCCTACATAATAATTTAACTCAGAACTTTTAAAGGGTATCAAACCTCTTTCAACGGTGAGTACATAGAAGTCTTCCAGGGGTATTTTAACTATCGCACATTCTTGTACAACTCAAAATGCTCTATGCTTAGAGTTAAAGTGAATGAAACCGTATGCAATCAATTCATTTCAGAGCGCATCAAATCTTGATACATATGTAAGCCCTTATTTACGAACCCACGTCAGTTTGCTCGATCATGCACAGAATCACAAATCTACCCTTTTGCACAGGGTTTTCAATGTTCACAAACTTTGAAGGTCTAACTCTCACTTCCACAAGAAATATACAGGCATGATCCTATCTGTCAGTAACACAGGATTTCATATTACAGTTCAGCTTTCTCTTGGAGGATCGATCCTTTCAAATAATATGGAAGCAGACTTATATCAATTCTCTCATCTCATCAGAGCCACTAAACAGATTCCTCATTTATGCTAATTGAAATTACTTACAAAACCCTCGTGTTCATGAAAACAAGAGGACAATCTATTCCGTCTCTTGGACAACTCTACTTCAATTCACTGCTTGTCCTCTGCTCCTTGACTGGTACTACTCCTTACTTCTCTTTTTGTTGTCTCTGCTACCTCATTGATGCCTTGTTGCTGTTTCAGGTGCTCCTCCTTTGCCATCTCCTTTGCCATCAATCACAACATTTCCAACATATTTGATTGGTTTGATGCATACGCTTATGTCGATTCCTGGGAAAGTTGTTTGGATTGTTATTGAGTTGGGAGGGGCTTAAAATGAGACTGTAACATCAGTGGAAAAAATATGGTTGAATGTGATCCACAATAGGTTCGATGAGAAGATGCATGTAGCATGGGAGGAGCAACATTAGTTGGAAGTATGAAAGTGTGTCCAAGGCTTGAGGTACTGAGAGAGGAAAGGTAATCAAGGCTCCTCATTTTTCTTGTTTTGATTTAGGTGGTTGTTGTTGTTGTTGTTTGTGATCTATTTTTTTTTTCATGTGTTAATATTTTAAATTATCGCTGCTTAGGGATCAATTTTAACTCCATGCATTTTATGCACCCACATTCCAATTGTATCTCAGGAGGCCTGTCACATGCATTTTATCATGAATTTTTGGTTATCATGGTATTTCCAATTATCATTATGGCTTATCTTCTAATGATATTTTTAGGCACTCACATCCTCACCTTATAATGTGAGCTTGACACTAACCACATATGAGTTTCCATTATCACATTATATAAGATTATGGTTACAATTTCAGTGGTTATGGTTACTAGTGTACTCTAAATGACCCCCCATCAAAAGGATCTAATAAGGTTTCTTGAGAAAAGAGGAGGAGAGTGGATGGTAAAACCCATTTACTTGCATTTTCCTATGTTGAAGGGCAAGCCCTACTTTGTTAGAAAATGGTTGATTGGTGTATTTTGATGACTTGCTTTCATGGAATCCACTGAGCTAGAACTGAAGCTTTTACTGCAAAATTACACTTAGGAATGGTCCACCAAGGAAATCAACTAAGGTGATCCCCTACAAATCAACTTTAGGTTTATGGTTTTATTTTTTATTTTTATTTTAAGGTAAAATTATGTCGTGGCTTTATTTTGTGGCAATAAATTACAAGTATAGAAATCATACTCATCGTTATGAATTATAGATCCTTTTCTTGGAATGAATTTCTTGTATGCATTTTTATTTTTAATTTTCCTTGCATTATGTTCTTCTCATAATTTAAATGTAATATATCATTTTATTATATGGATAGTGATTAGAATTTTCCTTTTTAAATTTGTAAACACTTGTATGTTTTACTTGAAAAAAATAGTATGCATCCATGTACGACTAAGGAATCACACACCTTATGTTGACAGTAACGTTGGTAATACTCAGGGTCCTTCTCTTGGATGTAACGTTGGAACCTCAAAAGAAATGACTATTAATCAACCATTTCTTCCCTATATGGTTGATTTGAGTCTTCCTAATTTGAACCATATCATTAGGGATCCTCTTCACCACGATATGAACTGGACACCTACGCCAACAAAGCTCCCATCCAATATTCCCAAATTCAAATGGAACTCTAGAGATTATCCCACTAACCATGTAAGATATTTCACAATTTGAATAAATTTGAATATCATGTTGGAAAAATTTTAATGGAACACTTTGCGACCTTAGCCCTATACAACTACCACTTACCTTATTAGGGCCATTTTGGATGGGATATTTGATTAAGCTACATTATGAATGGATTCTTACCCATAACACAGATTTACTATTGGGTAAGATGCTCCACAACCAAGCTGGGGGATGGCAACAAAATCTACACCGAACCCCATGTAGAGAATAATCATCACAAAGGAGGTTAATAAATTGAAAATGATATGGCATTTGCAACTTGCCAAATAAACGTTGCGACACAATGGGGAGATGAACTTGGAGAAAAGGATCAGGAGGCTCTACTCCAAGATTTGCTGCCAACTAATATTTTCACCATCCTCACTATGAGAGAGAATACAAGGTACTTGGTGTTCACTTTATACAGGAGGTGATGCACACAACAAAAGAGACAAAAGAAAGGGATCATGGACCCTTGAAGAGTTCGAAAACAAGGAAAAACAAAAGGGAAGAAAGAACCTAAGTGCTTTAAGAAAAGATAGAGATGCAACTAGAGCTAGAGGAGAGATTAGTGGTGAAAACAGTGATGAAATACTCAAAGAGAGAATTTATGGGGAATTTCAACAGCAGAAAATGGTAATGAAAGCACTCCAAGGATGGGTCTCAACTCTCGACCACCAAGGGAAAAAGGCCTTGGATACACACTTGAGCTCCATCTAAGATCAAGAGGTTTTCCAACATTCCCTTTTAAAAGAAAGAAATATAAAGACATAATTCACAAGGGAGGACCTTTGATCATGTTTATTGTTTTTATATCAGATATTGGAAGCCTAGTTTTGACCTTGTTTAAGAACAAACCTTCAAGCTGGTAATATAGATAAAACTCCCACACCTGCTTGAATATTGGAGTCTGGAGATACTGAAGAGAATTGGAAACACGCTAGAGACCCTTCTCAAAATTGACAAGAAGGCATTAGTAATGGGAAAAACCATAGTAGCCAAGATCTACGTAGAGGTCAATTATAATGAGAGGCTTGTAGAGGGCATTATGTTAAAGTCGGACTCCAAAAAGGCTCCCACTAGTAGATGCTAGACTACATCAACTTCCATTTTATAGGTTGCATGTGAAGAAAACATGGGAATCTTCCATATACATGGCTCCATGCACTAGTCATAAGGAAAAGGGAGGCGGAACATGCTATAAAGGAAAAGAAAGAGTCAAGTAAGTGATACAACCCCTTTATCTCTTTTTAATCTCCCTTCATATCTCCTAGCCCTAGCAAAATGATCCTATATCTTGATGCTAAAAGGGACAAAGAAAAGGCCCAATGCAAGCCTCAAGCTACAACGTTGGTTGTATAAAGGATCCAATAAATTCTCTTGGAAAATTAGTAGATACTAGAGAGATTATAAAAATATTTAGATTATACAAGGAGGCTAAGGGAAAGACTAGAAAACTCTTTAGCTTAAAAATCTAACTAGGAAAACTCTCACCACACTTCAAATGCAAACAAAGGCCCTCGAAATATCCCCCATATTTCAATGAAAAAGTATCAGGTTCATATAGAAGGAGATATCCTTGTAATAGAGGCCAAAAGGAAGTAGAGCTAGGTGGACCTCACCCCTCCCGAGTCATTTGAACCCTCCTTAGGGCAAACCCATTCAAGCCACAACTTGCTCACTAGATCCAAAAAATAAAAAGTGGCAAGGGGTCATCCCAGGTTAAAGAAACTATGCTAGGAGAGGAATTACCACAAGAAAGAGGTAGGAAACCTATAGGGAGGAAATAAAACATTGCACACACAAAATAGGAGGTACAATAAAGCAGACAACTTACTATTTTGGGGGCACTTACAACAAGAGAAACTCCCAAAGCTCCACCCATTGATATTATTATCCACTAATAACAAGGGAATGGGTACTACCTATAAGAACCCATTGGGAACTACCAATAATAAAATTCCCTGAGAAGGATAATATATGTACATAAACCATCAATAATTTTTATTGAAGAAGCAAGATCAGGAGAAAGATAGAAAGTTATCTTAAGGAATAATTTTTCATAATGTCAGGTTTGAATGCACTACCACCCAAGGAAAATTGGGTGTACCAATGATCAGTTGGAGACAAGACTTTTAGAAGGTAAGAAACCTCAAATCAGATAATGCCATGATAGGTATAG
This sequence comes from Pinus albicaulis, assembly GCA_034641835.2. NCBI lineage: Eukaryota > Viridiplantae > Streptophyta > Pinopsida > Pinales > Pinaceae > Pinus > Pinus albicaulis. Next base: position 656,273,179 of record CM076584.1, on the reverse strand, counting down.
CATTCTCAAAATAATTCAAAAAAAATTATATTCTCTAAATATATATGGACTATTGGAGAAAACAATGATAGTTTTGGTAGGATATCAAGGATAGAATCTTGTTAGACAGTACTTGGTGGATATTTGCATCTGATTCTAAATAAAAGAGAAAAATAGGGCTTAAAGGCATGAAATTATCTCGCCTAAATTTTCGAACACTTCTTGAAGATTTCGTTTTATTTGTTGAATCCATTGGCCTTCCCCCCACATGGACACACAGAAAATCTGGGAAAAACTACATATGGGAAAGAATGGGCATATTTCTGGTGAAGAATGCTTTTCTAAACTAGGTGGGAGATTCCCTCCACCATGTCTATGGGGCCTCAGACCAATCCATAATTATTCTAGAGATGGAAAAAAAGAATAGGAAGACTCCATCACACCTCAAATTTAACCTAATCTAGCTCAAATTTCTTGAACAAAGATCTCATCAGAAGAATTTGTGTCCCCTTTGATACGGAGGAAAAACACCCCATGGAAATTTTGAAAGGTACCTAAGATCAGCAAATATAATAAGGGAATGTGTATGTAGTACGTTTTGAAAGATATATGACCAACTGAGGATAGTGGAAGGAAAGACAGATCGTATAAAAGTGGTGGAAAAGGATGGGGATTTTCTTCTATAGTAGATTGAGAATCTAAAAGAAATGTAAGCTAGAAGGAATCATCTTCTATCCTATGAAGAGGCTAAATGGAGAATGAAGAGCATGGAAGTTTAGTTAAAGGCATAGAGGAGATAGGAACACTGCCTAATAACAAAACCAAACCAAACAAAGGAGCGAATGCAATTACATTTGAATAAATCTAACAATAGAAGGGAACTTTGTGAAACATTTGAACTTTGAAGAAATTAGCAACTCTGCACCCTCATACATGCAAAAGATATAGTCCCAACCTCCCAAGGAAACAATTCAAGATAGGATATCAATGGCCATGGTCTTCTCTAGATGGGTACAAGGATATGAACAAAGAAATGTATAGACCAATACACAAGTAAAAAATAATACAAATTGTCAAGGACCTACAGAATGAGAAGAGGTTAGAACCAGATGTGTCACTAGTAAGATTCTTTAGAGAGTTTTGGGAGCTTTTATGAAAAGACGTCATTGAAGTCATAGAGGAATCAAGAAGAAATAGGAGGATCTTGCAAGTTTTCAAGTCAAAATTCATAGTTACAGTTCCCAATGAAAATAACCTGACTCACTTTAGCCAATACAGGCCAAGTTCTCTATGCACTTGCATGTATAAAACAATTGCAAGAACCATTTCTTCAAGATTGAAGCCAATTCTGTCCAAAGCAATCTCAGAGGAACAAATTTGGTGCCTCAGAGATTAAGAAATCCAGGATGCAATAGCAACAGTGCAAGATGTATTACACATTATCAAAGCGGGGCCCAGGCTTAAGAAAATATATCCCACCAAATTATTTGATCAAAGAATTTGGATGTATATATGTCCAATCCTCATTTAAGTACAATTCTCTCATTCACTCATTGTTTGAATGGAAGCATGTTTCAATTCAATTGTGTATGTGGCTTTAATCAATGGAATAGCCATCAATTTCATTCACCCTTTAAGAGGTCTAAGGCAGACCTTCCCCCTTTGGTGCTTATGGTAGTAAAAGGGCTTAACATTTTAATCAAGAAAAGGCTAAGAGGGGAAGACAGAAAATGAGTAAAGGTTGCCAAAGGAACAATCATCACCCACCTAATGTTTGTGGATGACCTCATTTCATTTGAGAATGTCACAGTGGTAGAGGCGAGAAACCATGGAGGTGTCCTTAACATATTTTGGGCCACACAGGCATGGAGATCAACCTTAGAAAGTCCTCCATCAGATTCAGTTGTTTTAGTCAAGCCCAAAGGAAAATGATCCTTGGTTTCCTCCCTTTCACTATGCAAAAATTTGAGCACAATATCTCCTTGTATTTTCATTTTAAGCTAGACAATTACAAATACAGTTACTGGACATGGTTAATGATGCAGGCTCAACCTACAAACCCCAGAATCACACTATATTGCATATCAAAAATTCAATTCTTATTTCTTGTCGAGAAAATCCCCTTTTTAACCAATTCAACAATTTAACTCTGCGGAAGTCTTGTTCACTAATTTCTCTGTTTTTAAAAAAAAAAACCCATGATTCAAATCATTTTCTGTGCCATTATTCCAAATACTTATTACAAAACTTCAATCTGCAATCCCCAGTCCAAACTCACAATCAAAGGTCAAATGTACCCATGTTTTGATTCAAATTGACATTGTTTGTTACACAACCATTTCCACATGTAAGCTCTTCAGCTTATATCCATACAAACCACGTTTTCATAACCCAATAAACATTATTTCCATTTTCATTTGCATAGAGCTTTTATTTGTCGAATTGCATTTCACAATCAACAAAGCAAATGCGCCTTTGTTTTAATCCACTTAACTCCATCAATTTCTGTGTAGACCATTTGAATAACATCTCTTACAGAATTCATATTAATGCGCTTACCTTTATACTGACATAGACCTGACAAATTGTTCTGATCTATTCTCTGCACCAGCGTTCGGCAATTTCATGTTCACACATGTTCCAATCAGCTCAGCGCCTTCCATAAAATCAACTCTCCAAGTTTTGTTGCACTTCATTTATACACATCGTCCTCTTACACGCAGAACCTGCCACTGTAACTGATCACATCGATACAACACAATGATAGAAGAATTGACCTGCAATTCACAAGTGCTAATTGCAAATCAAGAGCAGTCACCTGTAACCATCACAACAATCACCTAATGTACAGATCGGTCTGCAATCACAGCAACTTTAATAAATACGATCTTGGATATCATATCGTTGGTTATTCCTGCAATTTATCCACGATTCGACACACCAAAACCCGCATCTACATATTCAATTATCATTTAACACAATTACTTCAGCCCAACAAAATATGTTCTTCTTAATGAAACAAGGAAATCGTTTCAGTTCTGCAAATTTAAAAGTCTGTTAATCGAATTTCATTCGATCAGGTCTTCCACGCCCTTCCGGCATTCATTAACGCTGAATTAATTCTTCTGCAACCTATTTGGACTGTTGACAATATGAAATTCAACGTATTGCTGTTCTTGTAGCGTTTAAAAACCAGACATATTTACGCTACAAACACTGCTATACGTTCTGATTTAAAACATCTTTCATTCCATTTTTAAATCAACTCACCATTCCAATTTGTAATTAAACACCCAGCGTTTCATAATTGCTCTATGCGTTTTGTTCAAATTTGTGAAGATTATTCTTTACAAGGACAGCGTATTGCATTTTCAGAAATGATCATACAGAGCTCTTGGAAATCATATACACTAACGCCTTTTTCAAACAATAATTAACAATTCACTGATACGGAAGTTTTTCTCCTTGAAATCGATCCATAGTGATCGAATTTCCAATTCCATAAATTAAATTTACACTTTGGATTTCAACACAAATGTTTATCGATTCCACAAATAGTTGCCAGCAAGTCTATTACCACAGATTCATCACTTCACTTCTTTATTATGGATTTCAATCATTCATAAAAACTCAGCTAAGGCGCATGATGTAACACTCTCAACCATAACCGGCATTCGAAAGCTCACTTATGCAGAATTTAACCATACATAAACCAGTCCATTAAGGCGCATAAGTCAAAATCACACTTTCATAAAAAATTAACATACTTACAAACTGATATTCTTGGCCAAATATTCAACGTTCTTGGCCCTTACAAATTGCCAGAGGCTTACAGCCTTGGCTGTTCAAAACCAGCTCTCTACCACACTCTTTCACAATCTCAATGTGTTTTTCTCTCAAAACCCCTTCCTATTTATACAATTTTTAAAAATGATCTAATTAAATGCTCTATCCCTTCAATTCCTCAACAAACCCCTAAATCTCTCAACATCCCTAAAAGAGAGATTCTTATCCCTAAGACTTAGAAACTAATTCCAACTTAGGCTCCATCATTAATTCTAATAATCTAGAAACTAATTTCTCACAAATAATTAATTAATCACTCAAAATAATATTAATATTTACATGAAATTTTAATATTTCTTCAAAACATGAAACCCCCTAGCTTAGGTAAAATACAATGTGTTTTTCGGAGATGATGCTCCTGCATCAGTTAATATACAAAATTAGGGGCAGTATAGAGCACTGGAATCATAGATGGATCTCAATGGGTTATAGGATAGTGTTCATGAGATGTGTCCTGAACTCAATTCCAGTGGTATTGGCTTTAGTTAACCAGCATCCCCAAGAAAATCCTAAGAGATAGAAGGTAGATCATCTTTAGTTATATGCAACGAGTAAATAGCCGGGAATAATATCTCTTATTAGCTAGGAGGCTGCTTCAAACCCAAAGGATCTAGGGAGATGGACAATAAAACATTTTTTCCATTTCTCCAAAGCCTTAACCACTAAAGGAGGGGGGGGGGGATTACTCATGAACAGAGGGATTTGCAAGAATATTTTATTTCATAAGTATACCTCCTCGAAATCAATAAAGGAATGGGTTAAGGTCACCCAACAAACAAGTCAGAAGAGGATTAAATTTATGGAAGAATTTGATTGAAGCTTCAACATCATCAGCTCCTAACCATGTTCGAAGGTTGGGAATTGGTTGGCAAAGAAGTACCTTACAGGATGTCCAGGATGAATGGAATGGAAAAAAGGAACCTTCTAAGATGTCCAGAGTTCTCTTGGAATAATTGAGGAGTAGAAACCCCAAGTACAAATTAAACCTAGCCATTCCCATGGCTCACCACTCAGAGAAGCAAGAATTGCTCAGCAACTTATTCATGGGCCTCACTAGGAAAAGAAGAGGAGCAGTGGACTATATTTAGAGTTCAATTGAAAAATGAAGGAATAAAGTTGGGGGAGGAAGAAGACAAGCTCCTCTGATGCCAACCCTATCCAAGGCACTCACTCAGTCAATCTGGGATATGGAACATCATCATACCCCTATCTGCAAGAGAGTTTCCAAGGTGGTGGAAACATATTTGGAAAACAAAGGACATGTTGAAGACAATTATCTTACATGGTTAGCACTGAATAGTTCCATCCTCACATGGGATAACCTACAAAGATGAAGCTAGGAAGGCCCAAGATATGCCCTCTTTGTGAAGAAGAAAGGGAGACGTTGAATAAGAGGTCATCAAACCAAAAAAGCATGCAGAAAAGTACAAAGAAATGGGTATATTGAATGCATACCTCTTATTCCATCCCTGAATGCCTTGGAAACACGTAGTGGAGTTTTCTTCAATCCATATCAATTCACATTTTTTCCCTAACTCTTGCAACAACACTGTCACAATAGCCACGATGGTCGGGTTTGAATCTGATCCTGCAATGTTGTCAACGTGGGCATCCTCATATTCATCTATGCTTGTGTCTGCATCTGGGTATGGTCTGAGATCGATATTGATTACAAGAGTCGTGGGTTCAACCCCCTCCTCCCCACCCCCACCGCATTGGTTATGTAATTCCGAGGTAGAGGGATTGTAAAATAAGCGAGGCAGAGATATGGCCCGCCTGTAATGGTATTCTATATTAGAGATATAGTATTTAAAAATTTTAATCACAAGAGAAATAATATTAAAGCGGCGTAATATTTAAAAAAATTAGTCACAATTATCAACATATTTTGACATAAAATAAACTTTAAAAATGTCAATTATTAATATATCTTGTGTACTTATATAATATCATTCCAGTAGAATATCACAATAACTTATGTCAGTAATGGTGCCTTCAATTTTTTTTATTTAAGGAATTTTTCTAGACATGCATCCCATCAATCATAAATCATCCTAACATATATCTTTGAAGTAATATAAATCATCCTATGTCTATTCTCAAAAGAATTATAACCCATAGCCTTAGTGATGGTGTAAGGCTCGTGTCAAAGTGGTTTGAGCTTCTTATGGAAGTTTGTCAATTTTCCTTTATGAAAGTCCAACCATAACTCATCACCAACCTGAAACTTGTGTGGAACCCAATGGATTGTGTATGTACTTGTACTCGGAGTTGGAAACTTTCTAAAAAATATCATGAACTCATTGTTGAATTCGTCGGATATGTTTCTCAAAATTGTTTTATTTACTTACCTCATTCCAAGTATAGTAGGTATATTCATGTGTTATTCCAAGAATATAGCTACATCAATTTCTGCCATTTGTTGGGACCCCAAGCATACCTGAAAAGGTTGGTGGCCAATAGAAATATGAAGAGATATGTCGAATTTCTATTGAAAATATGGATGCTTGCAATTGTATGTGGATGCTTGCAATTGTATACTCTTAATGCATCTATAATAATCCTATTGACTACTTCTTTCTATTTATCAATCTAGGGATGGAAGGTAGTGGATTTGGTCAACCTTGATGTCCATCATGGACCAAAGGTTAAACCAAAAAATACTAAGGAACCTACTATCCCTCTCAAGAAATATGGTCTATGGAAACCCAAAATGAACCAAAATATGCTTGAAGAATAACTTATGAGTGGATTTTTTGGTGACAATCTTCTTACAAGGTGCCAAAATTACCATCTTAAGGAATAAATCAACAACAATAAAAACACATGCATTACCATGCTTGTTTGAGGGAAAACATGACATAAAATACAAGGGCACTAACTCCCAAGGATTATCTAGAGTAGGAAAAGGCCTACAACTGACGTGGATGGCCATTTCCTTTAGTAGAATATAATTCTTCCACTGCTTACAAGCTTCGACAATAGAATGTAGCTCATTGTCATAGGTTGGGTATCTATGAAACCCATCATAGAGTGTTTGGCTATGATAAACCATTGAATGTTTGTGTCATTTGGGCACTACATTGACAACATGATTGATTGGCTCATAGGGTCCCTATTGTATAGTCATTCATCAATGAAAGCTACTTCCCCAATTGGATAGAAGTGAAAACTGATAGTTGCAAAGGTAGGAATAATGGCGTTGGAAATAAAATTATTTCCATAAATGAGAGAACCAGAAATAGGCTTCATGAACACCACCAATATCTACTGGAGGTTTTGCAATTAAAGCAATAATGAATCAAAATGTTGCGGCCAATAGGACAAGGATCATCAAGATGTTGAACCATCCAATGTAAAGATGGTTTTTAGTGCTAGTGATCTAGTCACATAAAAGTTCCCATCAATTTGTGCTTTGGGATACCCCCAAGATTCAATAAGTAATCCAAAGTGAGAGGATTCCTTGATAAGGTGCAATGGCAACAACCCTGAGTTGACCCCAAGTGACACCTTGTGAGTCTTGCACAACTAGGGTGCCAGTTTGAGCATCAAAAGGAGGCACAATTGCACAAGTGGCAACATCTCATAGTTAGGGCACTTGGCCACAAATATTTATGTGTTTTTCCATTAAGGCTGCCTTTAACATTTCACAAGGCACAAATCACATATTTGGAAGAATTTTGGATAATTTGGATTCAACCCTGCAATCAAATAAAATTGAATACTAATAAATAGAAGATAATTAAAGAGAACTAACCTCTATGGCTTCTTGTTCTTCACACTCAGAAAATATGTTCTCTGATCTCTCTTTCCATTTTCTTCACAAATTCGTCTTATTATTTCATTATAGCTTTGGCAGCTTCAACAGTTGCTGCCTCTGCAGCCATTTGTTCCTCCCTCTCCACTTCAACATCCTCTGAATCAGATCCTGAAGTTAAATCTGTATTTGTGTCTGACCTTTATCACTTACTGATGAACTGTCATGTACATCATCTAATTCAACTTTGTTTCTTTCTTGGCCTTCCTTGGTGCATCTTTTAATGTCCACAACCTGCAACTCTGAAACATCTACATCAAATATACTTCTTTCTTTACCATGGATGTTGTCCCATGGTATGTAAGTGATTTGTTTCTTAGTTTTCTCAAGAGATGTATTGTAGGAGTCTTCCCCTTTCCCGCTGACTTGCATAATTTTATAAGTTAACATTAATCATTTGAAGATCCTGCTTCATTGTCCTCAATTTTGACCATGGCGGCCATCTTCTTTTAATGTCACTGATATTGTATCTCTAGCTTTAACTTGAGACTCAAATGTGAATTCGTGAGAGGTGTCCAGTTGGGCTCTTATTGAGATGTCTTCCTTTACATGTGAAGGAGAAATAATACTGACAAAAATAATAAAACTTTCATCATGTTGTTCAACAATTTCATTTTCGGGAAGCCCTTTGTAACCATTTATGTTTGTGTTTTCTACCCCATCTTGAGCCTTTGTTAAATCTTCTAATATAGATGGATCAGATCCGCTCCGCTGATTGGAAGAGTTACTAATAGAAATGATTTCTAGTTCATTGGTACACTTAATGATACTGAAGGATTCACCTCTTGTAGTAGGTGTCTCATTCTGGATTATGTATCCATATCCTTTGCATCTAGAACTAGTCTTTGATTTATTATCGTGTCTCATAATTTTTTTTTAATCAAGAGGTACTGACGATGCCAAGCCATCTGAATGACGAGCACTCTGTGAAAACTTTGAATTATATGAATTGGGTGGATCATTCTTAGAAGCAACAGATGTTGATATTTTAGTATTTGAAACCCCATTTTTGTATGCATATTTACCCACAAAGAAAGTAGTCTTATCTGTAACATTTCCATTTCCAACATTATCAGAGTTTTTCAAACTACTTCCACAACTAGCAAGCTCAGGGGAAGCCAAAAGTTCTACCTAATCATCATTTCCCAAGACCAACAATAGCTTAGAAACCTTAGGCAACAATCTCCCAAGTTCCTCTTAGATTGTTTCCTCAGGATGTGAGGCAATTGAACTTGAAGTGGACTTCTTAAAGCCATGGAGATGTCAGGTCGGTGAATGTTTTTCACCATGAATATTTTTTATGTGTGGTTTATTCAAAATTTCAGGGGTTTCCTATGACTTCTTATTGAATTGATCTTGCAAAGGAGGAATTTCATTTGGCTTGCCAAAGCCGATGTCAAGTTCACTGGATCGAGGCTTTTCTTGCTTTCCAAGTGATTCTGAACCTTGCTGGTCAATCTGTATATTTACACAGTTCACTAAAATGGAATTGAATTATTATAAATAATTTCCACAAAATTCACCAAAACTAATGCAGTAAGTGTTAGCACGATAGAAAATCCCCGAACATCCAAAAGGGTTGATTTCAAATCTCATTGGGTAATGTTACCAGGGGAGCTTTGATGGTCAATCTGTAGAATTTCATAATTTCCTTAAGACATCACAGGTAATGAAGTGAGGGTTTACAAGGTAGAAAATTTCCAAGCATCCAGAGGTTTTCTTTCAAATTGCATTGGCTTTTGTTAAATAACATGAATTTTATTTAACATTCTGGCATTTTCCTCATACTGTTTTTTCGAGATAAAAATTCAGAATATAAGAAGAATTAAGCAGATATATGCGGTAATTTTGATGGATGCATGCAATTTAGATTGAGCAATGAGAAAAGGCATTAAGAAAAATGTGGAAAGAGGTAATAGATATGAATATATCTACCTGCTCAAGTAAACTCTGGGCCACCTGAAGCTTTGAAGAAATCCATGCTGCCATTGTTGTGAAGTAGATCTAGGATGCTGAGCCTTCCATCTTTCCATTCTCTGACTATGGGTAGTAAGGAACCGGCGATGGGACGAGCTATTCTATATTATAAAATAAATACAATCTACTCTAGACATAATAAATTATACAAGTCGTTGTTATAGAAATTGTTTGAAATGTTCCTAGTAGAGTATTTCATAGCTTTTCTAGACTTATATCTGTTTAGTTTATTTTTCATTTTCAATATACGTGATTGTAAAGTTTCAACTTGCCATAACATCTGATATATGGATTTTTCTTCGTCCTTGGATTTTGTCCCTCTTAAATTATCCTTGAAATCATTTTCCTCTAATCTTCCATTACTCACATTACCTGTAATTGTTTTCATGTTGTTAGAATCATCATCAATTGAAACTCCATCCACTTCCAATATTTTCTTCTTCTCATATAAAGAAAACAAGGGATGATGAAAGATATGAAAAGACAACTCCACTGCATTTCCAACTTTCTTTCTTCACTTGCACTGCAAAATCCAGTGCTTATGAATTTTAACTATTAAAGGGGAAGATCTCATTGTAAATGCCTTCATGGCTTGCTGCTCATCCTTCCGTGGCTTTCTTGCTTGAAAAACTTCAAGTAAGTGGTCGTATTTGGAAGCTCGACATAAAATTTCTCTAATCCACAATTCAAACCATTGTCACCTCCATTCAATATGGTGTCTATAATCTTTCCAATCAAGTGTCAATGCCTTCTTCCTCTTCATTAATCCACTTGAATCAACTATTGCAGAAGTTGCAGCTCCATTACCATTATGAAACTCTAATTCTACTTCAGAAGCATCACACATTCCAGAGCATGGACCATCATTATCAATGTCAAATTTTGTGTCTCCAAATGAACTTGAACATTCAGTGGTCTGCTCAACAGGATTGAATCTGATTTCATCTCCAGTTCATTTTAAAATTTCCACCATTGACTCGTATGTTTGAACTTGTAGATTAGCCTCAGAAATATTATCCAATATAGTCTCAGTGTTTGATCTATTCTCCTCCATTTATTCAACATAGACCATATTTTGTGTGCATGGAAAAGTAGAACCATAGACATATTGGAGGCTTTCATCTTCAGGGAGACCACTGGTGTCAGCAGTTATCAGTAGGTTGACAAGCTTCTGATCAGGAAGATTATATATTTCACAGGTAATACAACTTTGGTAATTTCTCTTTTTTTTGAGAAACTGCACTCTGCATATTGATAAATAATTTACGATGGCCATTACTAAAATAATCAAGATAACAAGTGCTTTTACCCTCCTTATTTTCATTTTGGAGACCAAACACATTTCTACTCTATCTGAAAATTGTTCAAGATATTTTCTACCCAGATATAATAAAGTATGTGCAAAATTCAAAATGCTAGAGCCTCTATCTTTATAATTCATTCCACAGCCATAGATGTCCTCAAAGTCATCCACAAATTATCTCCATGTATTGTAGTCCTTAGAATGGATCTTATGACGTATATAAGAAAAGAAGATTTGTTTTCTAGGTCTCTTCAAATGATCTGGCCCAAAGGAATCTTCCAACGGATTGGAGAAAAATCCATTCTCATCCAAACTTACAATCCCTTCCAGGATATCTATCAAATGTATTCCATCATATGAAAATAAGCCATTTTTTTGTAGCTCCTGCTTCGACAACATTCCTTTATTGTTTTTGAGAATGAAGCCTTGATCTCCTGGATCACTGCCAGTAAAAACCTTATGAAACACATGCTCTCTTTGTCCGCCATTCGGTTCTTGGCTATCTGGCTTCTCTGGCCTCTCCAAGATAGAAGGAAGAAAACCTTTTCCAATAACACCTTATGTTACACCTTGACGGTTGAAATCAGACCTGGGAAATGAATAAATCTCATTTGCATTTCCATTTTCACAAACAAGGGATTCTCTTCTTGTTTCGGTGTTAACATAAATGCATGTTCCAAGACCTACTACGCTTGCTCCTATGGCCTTATTTAAATTCCAGCTCTTTGATGTGATGTCTTAATTTTCTACACTGCAAGAGGATTTATCCAATGTAGAGTTTAACTCTCTTACATCAGCCACTTTTCCACTACTTTTAGTTAAAGATTCCATGCCAACCAAGCAGTTACATGTTTCAGAGGTATCTTTTTCCCTTAATGTTTTTTGCACAGAAAATTGACTCTCATTTGTCCTCATGAAGGACCAGGAGAATGTGAAGCATCTTTGACATACACAAAACCAATAGTCAATGGTTGTCTGCCGAAAAAATCTGTGTCACACATAGACTTTCCACTTCCTAAAGGCTGTGGAGTCATATCTACCAAATTTCTCCCATTGGCTACCCTCAAAAGATTCTGTGCTCATATATGATATCGATTTGACACTGTACCCTCAAATTTTGCATGTAATTTTCCCGCAAAACCCCCATCTTGCACAGATCTTCTCAGTAAAACCTCCACTTCACAACATTTTTCTAAGAAAAATTTGGTCTTAACTTAATTGCGAGGAGGAATCCAATTTCATTGTACCTGAGATATGTATTTGAGATATATCAGACATGCAGAGAGCCCTAGCCATGAGTTTCAAGAGCGAATCCATTCAGAAGGTGGGATCCCGAAGAAATATGAGTTTCAAACCCTGTGTTGGATCTTTGACGCCAATAGGAAGGAAAGGGACCAGTTAATTAACATCAGATGGAAATGATGCTCCAGCAATGATCTCTAAAGTGAAAATATATCCAAGGAATAGAAGATAATTTTGAAAAACTATCATTATGAAAACTCTTATATAAATATTGATATTAATCTCTATCTATATTTCAAAAAAATTGTTGAAAGTATTTTAGTGTGTTTAAAAGTAAGATGAAATGGTATTTTTATTGATTTGTTCTATTTTTTAATGTCATTTACATAGTTCTACACTATGTTAATTTGATTTGAAAATTTATTTTCAAGGATATGCATTGAATGAATTTTCATCTAGAATCATTTATTTTTAAACTTGCTTTTATGTTTTGACGTTGTTTTCTCAACTTCAATTAGCCTAGGTAATTTCATCTTTGTGAGATTCATTTTAGAAAAGGTTAGGGGTAATTTCTAGTTTAGTGAAGGTGAATACAACCAGTCCATCTCGGTGAATCGCTGTGTAAAGTTGATTAAATACCGAAAAAATTAAGCACTTCATGGAGTCATGATTAAACAAAGTAGTACGAAAGTTCTTTCCCAATATTTCAACCAAAAATTTCAATTATTTTACATATCGAAATGGGGTCCCATAAAACAAATTTTCTCTATTAACAAGACGTATATAGATATCCACAATTCTACACATACGAAACTTAATTTTGAACACTTAGAACAATTTTTCAATATGGTTGGGAACGGAACATGAGCGTCCCCACGTCCCTGAATTTTTTCAGTCTATGGAAAAATCTCTAAATTCATGGGTATAAATTTATAACTTTCATGGTAATCAACACAACAATCTATTTGTTTGTTCTTCTTACACATGGGTGCTACTGTCACGCAAGTGATATCAATCGTTCCTCTTCCTTCAAAATGATGACCATGCATTTCCCTAGGATAGAGAAAAGGTGACAAATTAGGATTCAAATAAATACCATGCATTTCCCCAGGAGGATAAAGAGATTCACAGAGCTGAGTCCTGTCTTTCAATCTCAATCCATTGGACCGAAAACGCTTTCCCATACGTCCCTACACAAACAATGGTGTGTACTACATAGTTTCTTCTTTGCCATATCAATTTCTGGCCATTAGGCTTCAAATTAGGCTATCTAAATCTCATCCATTGTGATGAATCCATTCTTGTCTGCCTTTGTCCACTTCTTCGCTTCCATGCCCACCTTCGCCACTAGTATCGAGTTGGAAAATTGGTCTGAATGTTGCGGCCAAGCCACCATGTGAACACCCGTGTTGATGCTCTCCAAAGTCGAATTCCACATGTAGTGTGTTAAGAAAGTACTAGTAAGCCCTCGTGCCAATTCCTGGATTTGTTGGCATGATAAGGAAGACGTTGTACCAAAAGAAACATAAACAATTGAAGTTGGAGCTTGGTCGTCCAACCATCTCAAGCAAATTTCAACTTTTGAATTACCCTTCTTAGTTGTCCAAATTGATTGAGGAAGAAGACGATCGGTGGGAAGCTAAGGATACTCACCGTAATTTTCTCGACGTATTTGTTGTCATGCATGAATTGAGATTTCAGGTCGCAAAAATTGTTCATCAGATGTCTTTTCATCAGTGCTAGACTTTTTGCTTTTCATCTAGGTATGGAAGTAATAAATCTATCCAGGAAACACCAATTGTATGATACAATGCATTCCAAAATTTGAGTCCCCTTTGCCCATATCACTGACAAATAAGCGTTGACGCAACTAAAAGTGTAGGCAGGGATTTGATGATTTGTCACCAGTTTAAACCCACCCCAGCAACCAGTCATGCACAATAAAAATCCTATTGAAATTGGAGAAGAAGAGGCTATGTATCAGACGATCGAAAAGCTCTTGGAGATCTTCCCTCGGATAGAGAAAACTAGATCACTGAAGTCATTTTCGGAAATATTGTAGTCGTGAGATCTTACACATGGTAAAAATTTTGATTGGAGGGAGGAGAACGAAAACCAAAGTATTTTATTGGCCAAATCTACCCAGACAAAGCTCATAGAGGACCACATTCGGTGTAATGTCAAGGACCTATGAAAAAATAAGAATTTTCAAACAAACAATGGCATGGAAATGCTAGAAGATATAGACCATTGAACAATTTGGTTTTAATTATGAAATGAAATGAAATTTTAACATCCACAAGATTGAAAATAGTCTATGGGATAATTAGTTCCTTGTTTTTGGCCTCTTTCAATTCAATCCTTTTCTTATTAAAATTGATGATGATTTGGCCAACCTTCCAACAATCTCCTAGCTGAAAAAGAAAATTCTAAGAAACTGATGCTAATATATTTTCATAACTTTCTTTGATGTCTTTGAACGCATCACATTACAAAATCTACAATATCTTCATCTAAGGAGGCTCTCGATCACCCAATCAATACTCCAACATGGCTCCCACAGGCTGCAAAGTCACGATCCAATCCAGTCAAACACTTTGATCCAACACACCTCCACAAAACGTTGTTGTCCACACTATTATTTTGTTGCTCTTGAAATTTTGGTTAGGGCACAATGAAATCCTTAACCCTCCACGCTAGTGTTAGCTCCCTGTCATTTTTCAGATTGGTAAGACCTATGTTAAGTCCCTATATTAATAGTGTAGCCCCTTATTATGTTAGTGTAGCCCCCCTTATTGTTATTATTGTACCCCTGTAACCCCCATATTGTTATTATTGTGCCCTTACATTATTATTGTTAGGTCGGCTAGGATTACATTGTGGCCCCACTAGGATTATATTGTGGCCCCATGGACTCCTATATATAGAAGGAGGTTTTGTTCATTTGAATCATCCAAGAATTGTTCATTTATGTAATGCATTGGAGGTTTCCCCCTCGAAGTGGCTCATTTCTAAGGCGTTGATATCTCTTTTCTTCTATTTTTGGAGCTGGTTACACAACATTTGGTATCATAGGTTTGGATTCTAGGGTTTTGCTGCTCCAAACAGGTCATCGTGGCATTTTCGCTATAACTTTTTTTCTACAAAGTTTCAGAAGCTGAAATTTTTAGAGTACGAAGCCGAAATCCTGAGGAAGCTTTTCTAAAAATTTCAGAGCTTGGTTCGCAATATTTGCGGAGATATCATCTGTGGAAGTTAGGTATTTTTTCAGGCTCCTAAACAGGTCATCATGGAATTTGTGCTATAACGTTTTTTGTACGAAGGTTCAGTCTGAAATTCATATGGTGCGAAGCTGAAATCCTGAGGCAATTCGTCAAAAAATTTCAGAGCTTGGTTCACAATATTTTTGGAGATATAATCTGTGGAAGGTAGTGCGTTTTCAGGCTCCTGAATTTCATCTCAAAGAGGTGATCGTGGGAAAAGCTCAATAACTCTCTCTCTGGGCATTGGATTGGAGTTCCATAAAAATTGGTTGCAACTACACAGACTGTAGTTTCTTGGCTATCAATTTCAGAGACAAAGGACGAAACAGTGACACGTGGCAAGTCCTACAAGTTCGCTCTACTGAACTAGTCTAGAATTAGGTCATTGTGGGAAATTAGACACAACTTTTTCTTGGAGAATCCAAATCAGGTCAGACCTATGGCATTCAAAAGAGAATTTAGGGGGCTACTTCAGTGCTGAATTTCAAATATTTAAGGGCCGCAATCACATAGATAATCCAATTTCAATATTGAGCTCCTCAAAAGCAAGAAAAAGTAACGGGTTCTATTATGCCTCCAAAAAATAATTCCATACCCATTCAGCCCTCAGAAAGCTATACTATGACGCATGAGGAGGAAGAATTGCAATATGAGATATCAAAATTACGGTACCAAGTGCAACAAATTTCGATCTTACGAAGAGCAACTGAAGATGACATAGATGGTTTAAAAGAAAAAATGGAGGCTAATTTGGATGGTTTGAAGGATCAAATAATAGCAAATATGGATGATAAATTAGTGGAAGATCACATCGAGCATCAACAACAAGTTCTCCAACTCTCAAAGGATAACCCAACTTTGGTGCAGAATCTAATGAAACAACAGGAAGATCAACATCACATCGAAAGAAGTTATGAAGCATTCATAGAAACAAGAACTCGACAAGTACGATCAATTTCAGAGTATCTCAGCAAGTGGAAGAACTTTCCTGTAAAATATTTCACATGGGAGGATGAGAATTTTATACGGAAGCATCAAGAAATAATCAAGCGTTGAGGACAACACTTGTTTGAAGGAGAGGGGCATGTTAAGTCCCTATATTAATAGTATAGCCCCTTATTATGTTAGTGTAGCCCCCCTTATTGTTATTATTGTACCCTGTAACCCCCATATTGTTATTATTGTGCCCTTACATTATTATTGTTAGGTCGGCTAGGATTACATTGTGGCCCCACTAGGATTATATTGTGGCCCCATGGACTCCTATATATAGAAGGAGGTTTTGTTCATTTGAATCATCCAAGAATTGTTCATTTATGTAATGTATTGGAGGTTTCCCCCTCGAAGTGGCTCATTTCTAAGGCGTTGATATCTCTTTTCTTCTCTTTTTGGAGCTGGTTACACAACAACCAAATGTACAAGGGTAAAATCAAACCAGTATTTGGAGTCCTAGGACCTAGCCTTCCTAGACTCAGAGAAGGATCTCTCTATATTTGAGTGAAATATGTAACTTGGTTGATGTTAGGGTTTTGATTTTAGGCTAGTTATAGTGATCAGGGTTTGTTTGTTTGTTTTGTTTGGTTGGGTTGCCTGTCAAGCAGAATAGATAGAGTAAGAGAAGTTTAAACCATTGGGCTATGGATTCTGAAAAAGGTCTTGATAAGTAAAACTAAAGGTCAAGGGTGTTTCAGAGGGCAAGTATAACAAAGCCAAATGGATCTTCAAGGATTATGTGAGTGAAGTGAACATTAAATTATGAGATTAGTAGATTTAAAGGGTAGTTAAGAATCCTTTAACAAATAATATGACAAGAAAAGTCTTCAAGAACACTATGCATAAGAAATAATTAAAGGATAGGGCAAACCATCAACTTCTTTGACTAACCCTAGCAACTAAACATTTAGACAAAAATCCAGTAAACCATAGGGAGCAAGAAATTTGCAAGTCCTCTAGTGATTTCACCTTCAGGAAAATAAAACATTTAAGATAATAGATAGTAAAGATAAAAGAGTAGGGAACTCATAATTTCCTTAATTAAACTAAAAGTCCTTCAAAAAAACCATTTAAGATGAACAAAAGGGCAGGGCAAACCATTAACCTCTTCAGCCAAACCCTAACTAGAAATACTTCAAAGAAAAGACCTCAAAAACAATGTTTTAACATATACCAAAGGCAGGGCTAACCATGAAATTCTTTAGCATGAGCTCCATTAAATCATTATTAAGATAAAAAATCTTAGTGAAACTAGAGAGCAACTAAGAATTCTCTAATCTGAACAAGCAGAGGAAAACATATAAGCAATAGAAATCAGACAAAGCTAAGGTGCCTCTAAACAACATTTCTTAACCTAAACTTTCTATTCTACTGCATGAGAAAGATGAAACAAAATGAAAACATAAGAAAACAAGCACTAATTTAGAAAGACATCACCATTAACCATGTTCATGAATCCTGCAAGTGTGCTTGCTCCATTTCCATGCAAAAAAACACATTCACAAGACTCCAAAGCCGATTTCTCCTCAACTCCAAGTCTATGATATTCTTTTCAATAGTCAACCAAAAACTACAATTAGGCCTCCATGCAGTATTTAACTTGCAAAGGAGGACCAAAACCCTACCTAGGTCTCCAAAATATCATTAATTAGATCATAAATTTCATTTTTGTCTAAAGAGACCATGCAAGGCCCAAGGCACAAAATATCCTAACTCAATAAATGAAAAATAACTTCTAGCATAAATTCTGAGCTAAATCTGGAGTGATTTGCCTCAAAAACTCTCAAAATATATTTTTCATTAACTCCAAGTATTTTTTTTTTACTTTCTCGCAAGGGCTCAGCGCCAACACTAGGAAAATTGGTCTTTTTGCAGCTGCGAATTGGAGGCCTTCCCAGTGTCCAAATGAGCTCCATGATAGCTCATTGGAAAGCTTGTCCTATATAATTTCCAAAAATGAATTTATTTTTCTGATTTTTATCCATTTTCCAAGTGAAAAACGAATTCTCCCAAGACCTCTCAGGGCGTAGCGATAACTCTGAAAATAGGGCAAAAAGTTGATTTTGGCATGTTTTGGGCACTTTTGGAGGACCAGTTTTTCTCCAAATGAGCTGAAAATTTGTGAGGGTGACGTCCTTGGCGTAAGGATCCTGAAAATGTTAAATTTTCCTCCAATGGGTGCCCCAAAAAAGAGTGCAGTGCTATTGGCGTTGCGTGATTGGCCCTTCAAAACAGTCAAAAATTCAAAAACTAAAAAACTTGCCAAAATTTGGATTTGCCTTATTGATCATGTATGTGATGCTTGTAGGAATGCATCAACAAGAATTTCAAGGTTTTATTTGTTCTTTTTATCCATTAGGGATTGAATCTTTACAAGGTCCCTTTTGAGCTTGGTCCTTGCAATCTTGTTTCTTAGGGCATAATGCCTTGCCATCTTTTTCTGAAGGTCAAAGTCCCTCTTGGTCTTCTCCAACTGAGCCTATAAGTGTACATTTGTCCTCTCTAGCCAAGGTTCTCTAGCATAGTCAATCTCCATGTAAAGTAGCCAACTAGGAGTGAGTTGCTCTACAAATTCTATCTCTTTCTCCCTCTCCTTGGCTAAAGCTTTATTCAAGCCAATTGTCCTTGGCCTCCTCCTAAGAAGTTGTTCTTCCTCTTCTTCAGTGTCATCATGAGTGCCCAAGACCTTATCTAGATTTTTCTTGGCTTTTGCAGCCTCTTTCTAAGCTCTGATAGCTTTGATTTCATAGATAGCCTTCTCTGCCTCTAGTTGCTTGTTTTCAACCTCAAAATAGTGGATTACATTCTTAGCCCTACCTATATTGGTTTGTAGGTCCTTAATCTGAGCATATTTTCTTTTAAGCAGCATGTTAGTGATCCTTTGCTCATTTTCATCATCACTATCAAGGTGAATAAGTTGAAACACTTGTTCAGTTTCATGCTTGTCTTCTTCTTCTTCAAAAATGACCTTTTACTTTCCTTTGTCAAGTTGCTTGGTTGATGTAGAAGGCATGGCCTCTTTCCTCTTAAGGGCAGCAAACACATGCCTATTTCCCCTCTAGTAGGTCAAAGGAAAAGGTTCAATTTTCACCATCTCTGTGCCACTTGTTTCACTGCCATCATTTTTTCCATCATGACTGATATTTGCATTGGTATCATCACTACTCTCATGCCTCTTTGACCCGCTATCATCATCCTCACTGATTTCTACCTCATTTCCCTCACCACTCATTTCTTTACTGCTTGATTTCTCATTTTTTGACTCCTCATTGCCTTTTTCTTCATTAGTATTTTCTGCCTCATTGGCATCTGCCTCATTTCCCTCTGCCTCACTATTTTCTTCTTCATTGTTTGATGCAATACTTCCATGAGATGATGGTGAAGGATTGTGAGAGGGTGATGAAGGAGGATTCTTCTGAGGTGAAGGAATGTGAGTAGATGGTGAGGTGGAAGAATCATCATGTGGTGAGGGAATGTGGGTGGATGGTGATGAATGTTTAGTGGGGTGTGATGGTGAAGGAGGGATGGTAGGATGAGAAAATGAAGGGACACCTTGCTGTTGTTGGCCTTGTGGATTGGTGAACACCTCATGGGCAATGAAGGCCTCCCATGGAATTCCCTTCTGCTGAAATTGATGCATAAAAACCATTTTGATAAGATATTGATGAAAGAGGATTTGCATCTGCTAGGGATAGTCTCTTTTTTGTACAATATAGGACTTTTTGTCAATGATTCTATAGAGGTAATAGGGTATGTGCATCATTTTCACCCTAGTAAAGTGCATAAGCAGCCTGATGTGGTAGGAGTAAATCCAGGAGAACCTTTCCTCACATGTAATATACTTCATAATAATCCTTACCATAGGTGTATATCTATCAAGAAAGTGTGAGAAAGGAAATATGGATTTATCGTGGTCTTTGTATCTAGGCTTTAGGTAGGGTTCTTAGTAGCTCATGTCTAGATTGGCTTGCTTGAACCATTTCTCACCCACACTTGGTATCCCAATGGCATTGGAAATAGCATCAGTAGATAACTCGAAAGTGACCCCTGCTAGGTTTACTTGTTTTTAATGCATGTTAAGGATAAAATGTCTGGTTATCTCGGGTGGTTTTGCACCTGTTACACCTTTTCACAAAAATCAAAGCATCCTACATTCTTGAAACATGACACAGTTAGGGGAGATGCCATTAGCTCCCTTGTGTTAGGGGGTTCAAACCTATTTCTCTTTCCACCTTTGTGCTCATGCCTCCTTGGCATTTGAGCCTCTCCTCCACTACCACTGTCTTCATACATTGCAAACCCTACCTTGAGAAAACCCTAAGACTATAAATGGAAATGGAATGAAGAGACGGTGATGAAAAAGGCAGCTTTGCAAGTGAGTGAGATGAATGAATGAGGATAAAAGTGCATGAGAATGATTGAGAGGCTGACAATTCAATAACCCTCTACTGATATTTTTTTAAACTCTCTCTTGAAAATTTTTGAAACACTAGGGCTAAAATGTGAAATTGAAATAACAAAGGGTAATGGAGTGGCAGCCTCTGCAATGTAAGGGGTGAAATGAATGAGTGTTATGACCAACCTAGATGAATGAAAACCTTCACAACACCCTAATTCACCCTTGTCTTGGCTGATACTCTTTATGGGCAGATGAAATGAGGTTAACTAGTGATTTCAAGATTTGTAGCCTAGGGTTTCTTCTTAGGGTTTCCTTATTTCAACTAAAAATCATCAAAAAGCTTTGAAAATATGGTTAGGGCATCCAATTACCTCTTTATGTGTTCATAAGACCTTGGAGGAGATTTGAAAACCAGGCGCGTAGCGCCTGTGTAAATTGTATGAGGAAAAATTTCTGAGGGCGCAGCACCCGATTCCAGGTGTGCAGCGCCACAAAATTTTTGCCCTAATTTTCTTGAAAACTCAAACTTTTTTCTTCTTTGAATGATCTAACTCTTTTGAAATGAAAGAATGATTTGTCTAGAGTGTAGAATTGCTTTTATAGACTTATGAAATTTGATTTAATCATGAAACCCACTTTCTAATGTTTTTTTTTTAAGTCACTTTCCTTTTTACTTTCTCACTAACTCTTTTGACATTTTTTCTTTGCAGGTGACTTGAAAACATTGAAGTTGATCTTTCCCTTACTCCTTTAGGCATGTCAGGTTCACTTTGACAAGTTTGGGATCCCATTATATAGCAACCTCTTCGGAACCTTCCTTTACTTCCACCATGGAGTTTAACTCATGTTTTTCTTCTTTTTTGACCACTTATTCTTTGTAAGTGACTGAAATGATGATTTTTACCTTTCTTTTACTCCTTAAGGCATGAAAAGATTATCAAACACATTTTGGAGGATTTCACATAGCAACACCTTCAAGAACCTCTTTTGCCTACACCATGGAATTCAGAACATGTTTTTACCTTCTTTGACACTTCTGATTGCAGGTCACTGAAAACACTGCCTTGGCTTTCTCTTACTCCTTGAAACATGATAATTTCACCTTTGAAAACCTTAGGATGCTTACATAGTAGCAATATCTCCAAAAACTTATTTTGTTCCTACCTTGGAGCTCAAATAATCTTTTGTTTGGCAGGTGGCTGAAAACCTCGAATTAACCTTTCTTACTAACATTCTCTACACCTTTTCTCTTTGAGGCATGACACATTCACCTTGGAAAACTTTGGGATGATTGCACACAACAAAACCTTCACAATCATTCCTTTGTTGTCATCATGGAGTTCAACTCATCATTTCACCCTCTATGGCTACTTTCCCAAAACCTTAGGTTTCTGGAGTGCTTTAAGACAATCATTAGTGTTGTCTTCTAAGTTCTCTATAAGCCTTTCAAGTTCATTCATTTATGTCTAGTTCACCTCACCTTTTTTCATTTTTCATCAATATTTTTGACAGACTGTCTTCATGTTTGGTTTGGTGTGCCTCCTCTAGGTCATTCTGCAATTGATCACTGTTTAGCACTCTACTTGGACCATCAAGCTAAAAAACCCTAATTATCTACAAGAACAAGTGTTTCCTCTCTTCCTTGTTGCAAGTTTTCTTCATTTAGGAATAGACCATCTACCTCACCAATACCTTCTGCTGAAAAATCCTTCAGCACTCTTGCAGAAGTGCTAAACTCTTTTCATTTACCTCTTGCAAACTTTGAACCAGATAAGGTAGTCTTCTTTGGAAACTCTTTAGGTATTTCTTGAATAACCATGTCTCAACATTCTATTACATCTGAGCAAGTTTCTAGCAAAGGAAAAGGAGTGCTTGAAACACCAATGATGACCTTAATATATGTGAAACCCTAATTGACCTAGTGGGAGGGTTCTTTGACTTGATCTTGACTAAAAATTGGCTTGGAGGCTTCAAGTGAAAAACAAAGTATTTGTCAAAGTGTTGTATTGAAGATCCAAAATCCAATGTACTTGATTTATCTAAAGAGCCTATCGAGATAGTTTTGAGACCATCAATGCTTGAGGAACCCGGTGAACATGGGAAGGGGTAGGCTATAGGAAACCCTATATGGAAAGTAGAGTTATGGGCAAGGGAAAATAGAGTAATGAGGTCATAGTCGGGAAAGAAGGATGGAGATGAGAGGCATAAGCCCATAAAGATTCTTTTAGGAGTGACAGGGTAATCATGAAATGAAAAACTGATAGAATAGTGAAAAATTTTGAAAAATGATAATGAAGGCAGTGAGATTTCTAAAACTCACAATATTAAAGGAATGTTTTTTTTAGAAATCTAGAACCAATCTATAGTCATCTACAAATAGTGAAAAATATTGATGACTAACAGTTGGCAGCAACCTAAACTCTTCAAGGGTTGCAGCCCTCCAAGAATAAAATTCTCCACATGTACAATGACCCAATATAGGCTTATGATACCCTTGAAACAACCCAACTGCTAGCTATGGCCTACGGCCTAGCCAAACAGTAGTTGTAGGCCTTTGGCCTCCTTTAAACACTACCCAAACAACACTGCCATGCTCCTTCTTTCCTCGGCCTTGACTTCCCATCAACTCGGTCTTGAAACAGACCTGATTTACCCAAAATTAATCCCTCTAGATGATTTTCACTCCCTATAGCAACTCGAACTCTCCCACGCTGCGTAAGGAAGATTTTATTGCACGCTGACCCGAGTTGTTTTCTCATTGCGACCTCCTTAAAATTTCAGATCCCCTTTATATGAGTGTTTCTCACAAAATGGATGATAAAAACACTTGCCTTCACCCTTTGTTTATATCCAATAAATGGGCTCCAATGAATCATGAAGAGACACATCTATTGGAGTGATTTACATCAAGCCTACATGATTTGACAACCAGTAATTAATTTTTCAACTTCAAAAATTCATTTCTCACTAACGACAACACATAATTGAATGATTCTCATTGCATTGGAATCGCCTCGTCAAGAAATATCATCCTCATCCATCACAGGTTGATTTTTAATCAAGGTTTCTTCCCAAACATCGATGGGTGAAAAACCTCAAACTCGGGTTCCAAACCCACAAGTTGCCCTTGTGGTGCTTTTCCCTCCAAGCCCTGAACCCTCGAGCTTGGAGTACCTCCCAAGCTACAAAAATCAACATTTAGTATATCAAAGAGCTACAAATTGATGCTTATTTTCCCCTAAGATCCTACAAACCCTATATTCTTCTTGCAAAACTTAGCCTCTATTACAAAAAGCAACAAATTTCCTACATAATTTACAATGTCATGAATTTGAGAATTCCACCAATTTAGTGACACTCCAAACAATTTTTTTAGAAAAAAAATGCCTAGCTCAAAAGACTCCATATGTGTCATTAATCACCATGGTGTCACTCTCTAGTAAATAGTTTTTGGTGGACTCACCAATATAATTTATTTTGATCCCTCTCCACGTATTTCTCTCAAGGAACTGATTATGTTGCGCTATATCTTACACAATATTTCTAGTGGCCCTGTGGCTCCATGACACACACCTAAAACATGTAATCCATAGAGGACACAAAGTAAATGGTTCAGTCCCTCTCATAGTACATTAACACTCTCACCCAGTCACTCAGCACACCATATACCAACATGCCTTCCCTCACTATGCAAGTTGTCCATTAGTTTGAGAAGATTAGGAGTTGGAGGGCAAGCATGATGAGGGTGTCATTTTATCAAGACAAGTATCTCATAAGGATAAGAACTTTAATGAGAAAGAAAATCACAATATTGACCAATCACTTCTTACCATTCCCACACCATAAAAAACCATGAAAATGTAATTCTTAAAATCTCTCGCGTAGTTTCCTAATGTCATTCAAGTAGAATCTCGCAATTACTTATGTCAGTAATGGTGTGATAATTTTTTTATTCTCTTAAAGGAACTCTTTATAGACATGCACCCCATCAAACATAAATCATTGAGTCAAAATTATTGGAGATGAATGAATAAGAGGGTGTTTTGGGGACTATTAGCGAGTGTTAGACCTACTAAGGGGGGAGTGACAAGGCATGTTAGGGAATGCTAGGACATGTCAAGAATTTTCATGGTATGCTATCATGTGCCATATAGTTCCAAGGCATGCCAATGCATGATAGGTATGTCAAGACATGACAATATGTGCTAGGTGTTAGGGTATGCGAACACGTGTCAAGGAATGCCAGACAACAAAAGGAACACCAAGCTAAAATGCAAATAAATGAACACAGATGAGGGTTAATAGTTCACGATCTTACCTTTTCAAGAGGGGCATGTTAGGCATACCAACGCTAGTGTCAATATATTCCAAGGCCCAAGTTCTAGCATGTCTTCAGTGCCAAATCATCCTCTATTACTTTTCTCTTAATTGTGAATAATTGATATCAAATAAATTTTATCTTAAACCATGCCAAGGCATTCTAGGGCATCCAAACACATGCCAATAATTGTCAAGTGCCACCAAGTGCCAAGTGCCAATATGTGCCAAAAAGTTCCAGGTTTGCTAAGGAGGGAGTGACAAGATATGCTAGATAGTTCCAAGGCACGCTAGAGTGTTAGGGAAGCATACCAAGATGTGCCAAGTGCCAATGTGTGTTGAGTGTTAGCGAGTGCCAAGGAAACAATCTACATTGCTTGTTTTTCGAGCTTAGACATGAATATTCATTTGGTCATACTCCATCATATCGATGGAGTCTGATATCACAAAGGCATCGATGGGAAGTTTGAGATATTATTTTGAAATCTTGTGTGTTGTGGTATTTAGCTCCTTTAGAATGTGTTTGAAAGATAGCTAGTCCAAATAGTTTTGGGAATCTATGATATTCTGTAGGTAGATGTTTTCTATCATGAATTATTGACCCAATTGATCATGATTTTTGAATCCCCCATGAATTATAGGTATTTGACTCTTTTGATGGATGCGATTTCTAGAAGGGTCCACAAAGCAATGGAATCAACTCAGTTGTTGGAGCCTTAACTTTGGGTATATCTTAATTTGTCACTATAAGACTCGAAGAGGAAGAGTACCACACCCACTTTGCAGCTAGGTGGGATAACTTATGCAACACCATCAAAGAAGTCACAGGGGCATCCAAGAGGGAGTGGAGGAATTACCATAATCCATTATTGTTGTGGTTTAGGATGAATCTTGTCTTCCAAACACTATTTTTTATCAATTCAATTGTGATCTTTGTTAGAATTTCTCATGAAAAAAATGTGTTTTTGGTCCAATCCCACCAGATATTGCTGATTAGAATGCATGGGAAACCTTTATAATAATCTTCCATGATGTTGAGTAACTAAGTTTTGACATTTTCTTTCAATATTAGATAGGACCACGATCTTATCATGTTCAATTTTTCAAGGGTGGTGGTGATGACCTACACTGTGTTGGGACAAGAGATAAATAAGTGTGAAGAAATATCATCATATGACTTGCATAAAGGATAGTTTGGGGTGAGTTGTAAACAATCATGGATATTTCTCATGAAAAAAATGTGTTTTTTTCCAATCCCACGATATATTTCTAATTAGAATGCATGGGAAACCTTTTTAATAATATTCCATGATGTTGTGTAACTAAGTTTTGAAATTTTCTTCCAAGCTTAGATAAGACCATGAGCCTATCATGTTCAATTTCGCAAGGGCGATGGTGACGACCTACACTATGTTGGGACAACTAGAGATAATAAGTGTGAAGACATATCATCATATGACTTGCATAAAGGATAGATGTTGGGGTGATTCATGAACTATCATGGATATTCCACTAGACAGTTCATCACAACAGACTAGATAAAACTATATTTAAAAATGAATGAATAATAGTTCATGATAGGAAGTGTTAGTGAGTTTTGGGTGTGGTGAGGAGGGAGTGACGTCAAGGTTTGCTAAGCAGTGTCAAGGCATGCTAAAGGCCAAGGAAACATGCAAAGATATTCCAGGTGCCAGGGTGTGCCAATGCATGCCAGGCTGGAGTGTTTGGGAGTGCTAAGGAAAAACAAGGGAATAGTAGTCTCAAATGCATGGAAATGAATGAATAAGAGTGTGATAGGGATTATCAACGAGTTCTAGGTGTGTTAAGGAGGGAGAGAAAAGGTATGCTAGGTAGTGCCAAGGAATGCTAGAGTGCCAGTGTGACATGTTAGGATGTGTTAAGTGCTAGGGTGTGTCAATGCGTGCTAGGGAGTGCCATGGAAACACAAGGGAGAACTAGTTCAAAATGAATGGAAATGAATGAATAAGAGTGTGTGATAAGGAGTGTCAATGAGTTCCATGTTTGCTAAGGAAGGAGTAGCAAGGTTATATGCTAGGAAATTCCAAGGCATGCTAGAGTGCCAGGGCATGTCAGGGAGTGTTAGTGTGCTAAGGAGTGCCAAAGCATGTCAAGGAAAGCAGGGGATGCTAACATGTGCTAGATAATGCCAAGGAATTCTAAGACGTGCCAGGTGATATGGGATGTTAAGATGTAAACTCTGTTGCTTAGTTTTTTTTATAGCCACGGTTGGATGTGATCCTGTCTTAGTAACTTGTTAAGTTGGATGAGTTGAGATTGGACATGAGCAGCATAAGATGAGTTATAGGTAGTTCTTAGGTGAACAAGGTATATGTTAAATTTCCATGACACATGAGAATCTGGGTTTTGTCTTAGAACCTTTGATGCAAACACACTCAAGTGCCACAACACATCTACTTTAATGCACAATGAAATCTACACAAATTAAGGAATCAACTAGTGCACATGATAATTTTACCTTTCTCAAACCCTTCTTCATTATATTACAAACTACAACACAACGGGCTAGAGCTCCTGTACCATGGATCGTGACCCTTTTATAGTCACACTGATACAAATAATACAACTAGGGATTGGTGTTAATCCTTTGACAACCAATCTATCCTGAACAAGACAACACTTGATAGACTTGATGATGGTGGCCACACAAAACCCTTTCAGTCCACAGGTTTAATGAGAGCACAACAAGTTTAATGTTTGGAGAACAAGGGGCCACCCCCTTTTCCAACACTTTTAATGGGTCCCATGCATCATTATGGCACTCATGGACCCTAGTATGCATCCTAGAAGTCTCTAGGACATCAGTTGACCTCTTATGAAGCTTATTATTCCATGTATGAGATAGTTTCGTGGGTTGTCACCAAAATTTAGGGTTACTTGCATATTATTTTATGTTTAGTGGCTAATGTAGGCCCATAAGCTAATTTGATCAATTCCTAATCAATGTATAAATAGGAGTTAGCTGGATTCATTTGTATCATCACTTGAATTGGGATCTCACTATCTTTAGAGAGCTTCACATTTTTCCTTGGAGGACTATTTTGGATGATGGATTCATTTTGATGTATGTATTTGGGCTATTTTTATCTTGGAGCTTTGTTTTTGAAAATGTGAAGCTGGTTGGATATACTCTCTAACATTTTGAGTGAAAATTTAACATTATTCTTCTTGTTGCTATATACTATTTAATTTCGCTATAACTAGGGCTAATTGTTGCATGATGGAAATGTGGAGTTATGTGTCTATTTAGCTTTTTTAATGTATGGGCCATTGTTAGATGAATGAAATGTCTTAGAGATAATTTTATCTCAATAAAATTGCACCATTTGTATGAATAATAAATGCTTGAAGGTCACTTTTCATTTTCCTCTAACATTGGACAAAGTTGACTTTCTAGGCCTCCTTAATCAAGAAACCAAGTTCTTGTTCATTATCATCCCTGAATTCATATCCCCAAGTGAATTAGGCATTAGTCCCTAAAAAATGGTGATGATTTCCACCCCGTTTTTCAGAATTTTCAAATTTTCCCTAGGTCTAGCCCCATTAGGTCACCTAGGGCATAAATTTCCCAGGAATCTAGCAAGAGGAAAACTTCGATCTCCTAGAGGAAACTGCGTTGGTGGGTCCCCTCACTCTCCTCAGAATTTGGTCCAATTTTGATGATGAAATCTTTGGATACCTCAATCCCTAACTCTAGGATCAAAATTTGCCTAGGTGTTCCCAAGGCTAGAGCCTAATAGGATCAATTTGATCCATCGAAGTTAAAAATATTGAATAATCCTTTCCCCTCACATTTTCCATGATAGGAACATCATTGGTTGCTAAATTCCATCCTTGAACCTGGGGTGGGTCCACTTTGCCCCGTGTCATCCCATTTTGTGTCATTTATCCAAGACCATTTGGGAATCCAAGTTCCCAAAGGATTTTAGAGATTGAGAACTTCCTTCATAAGTCTTATTCTTCTCCCTTAGCCCTTCAATCCCCCTCCTCTCTCCCTAGAAGATCAATTCCCTTGCTTAAAAGGTAAGCAAGTCCCACTTATTATTCTATCTTAAGGAAAGGTTTTATAGGGTAACTTCCCACCTATTCATTGACCTATACTCTACAAGTGACTTCCTAAACTACTGAGACTCCGCGCATTGGTGAAAGTCCATGAAGAGCAAGGAGCCTTAGTTGTGGTGATAATGGGCTAAGCTTCCACCGTTGCCCTTGTCTTAGCAGTTGCCCTCTTAGGAACCCCTTTTAGGTCCACTACTAGTTTGAGTGGTAGCAAGTTGTTCACAAATCCATTTGTGAACAACTCTTTGGTATGCACACTTTTCCCATACTACGACTCTAGGATGAGAAGTCTAGGGCTATGGAGGTTTCCCTTCTTCTCACTAAATTAATACTCTACAATATAGTGAGCTAGGGAAAGTTTGATGGCCCACTTGACTGGTACTTTATTCCTTCAAAGTCTGCACATCCTTATGCCCTATACACCTTCCCTTATACCACTATTTTTGTCCTTCACAAGTACAAGAGTTTGGGCTCTTCTTTGACAGTCACCTAACAACCCTCCAACTGTACTTGGACTACCATCAATCTGCCCAACCACAGTCAATTATTTTTACTAAACTATGGCCCACAATATTTTCTTCAGCTAGGGCTCTTCAAATATTCCACGTAACAATGGTTTGAGTCCTCTCAAAATCATTGTTCTTGTGTAACGACAATTTTATCTTTGTTGTCCAATGTATGAACAAATCTGAACTACTCCTCTTATAATCCTTCTAAGAATTTTAAATGACTGAACTAGGGTCACAAATCAGCCACTAACAGTCCATTGACTAATTTTTCAGGGATAATTTTAGGGGCGAATTTTAGCCCAAAGGCGAAATTTAAGGGGTTTTAGATTTTAGGTTCACCATTTTGTAGTAGTGATTCGCCATTTGTACTGGTGATTCGCCATGATTTTACAAGATAATATAATCTCGTGAGAGATTAGCCAAAAAATTATATATACATATTATATTATTAATAAAATCGCCTTCCATTTTTCCTATGTATCATGGGGATTCTCCCATTTATTATATATATAAATTTAGGGGGGTTCTTAAAATTGACTAATTTTTTATAGGTTGCTTCAGATCTCTATCTAAAACTCTATGGATAGTCCACCAAAATCAACTCCTCTACATGTCAATCCATTCTTCATATGCCACATTTCTTCTGCATGCTCAATCTTCTGATCAGGTTCCACCCTTCTTTGGATATTCTATCCCCACACATACTGAATCTACAAACCATCTTCCAGATCTACGGTCTATATTGCATAAATAAACCTCTCTCTAAGGATCACAACTGCTCTTCTTCTACACAAATTTGTCATAGTCTTAAGGGCATACCTTATGAACTAAACATGCTAGGAAACTTTCCTAACTAGGGCACTATACTTATTTACTTCTAATTGTTGTAGAACAAACACTATCCACCTATAGAAAAAACCATGACTCTTGCCTCCATAAGAGACTCAAACTGGCTCATATGGATCCATAGATTCTGAGCATTTCTTTGACTGAATATTGACATGAAATTCAGATCTCAATGTCGACCCTCAAACTGAGGTTACCTCAGTCAATATTATGCTTACGTCTACTTCTGTTCTGGCTCTAAATTATAGTGCAAGAACTCATGCATTTATGTTGGTCTTTATCACATACCTTGTGGCCTACTAACCACCACAAGACAAGATCATATCAACCCTCTCTTTTATTTCATGTAGAAAATATAGCCAATGAGATTCAATCTGATTGTGTAATGTACTAAAACAAGATATTGAATCCTTCCTACAATTTGCGGAAACAAAACATGATCACACAATCACATATAAGTAAGAGAAAGAAATTATTAGTCGCACAACACAAGATGTATCTGGGGAAATAAACTGCTCAAAAACCCTCTACCTCTGTTATGTATTAATTCAAGGAATCATGAAACAATACAATGCTTAATCTCTCATGAGATTCTCCAGCACTTTGTTAATTATCTCCTGTTGATCTACGCAAAATTGGTCTAGTACTTAGCCAATTCTCAACCTTCCTTAAACATGCTTTTCTCACACAATTCCTAGGGAATTAGCTCCCTATTAATTAGGAAAATCAACCTTCCTTGATTGTGAAATCCATCATGGCATCCCAATGACTTTATAATTTCACATGGGAAATTTTGTATAAATACAACCAATATCTATGTTCCCGTTAACCTCTGTCTCAACTAGGTCTTTCTCGGAATTGACATGCATGCAACTATTAACAGCTAATTATCAGTTATCTGATTGATCACTCAATGTGAATTAAATATAATTTAATTAAGTGGACCTCTCACTAGCTCATCACTCAGTTAGAACTAGTTAACTGATTTTAACTCAATTAATTGAGTTAACTAATTCACACCTACACCCCAATAATGCATCAACTGCAACTGGACCCCCAAAACATTAGAATCCATCTACCTACCTCATCTTAGACCCTCATGATCTGGACATATGCAGGAACACAATAAAATAAATAAATAAACAATGCATTAACTACAAATAAACCCCCAAAATATTAGAATCCCTCTACATGCCTCAACTTAGACCCTTATGATCTGGACATATGCAGGAACACAATAAAATACAAAAATAAACATAAACATAGAGATGCAGTAGGAATAACACTTCATTTCATTAATATCAAATACTGAAAAATTCTTACAGACATAATGGAAAACAAACTAGCTCGGGTGAGGATAGCTTATCTTTGAGAAGAGATGTGGTTGCTACATGCCTCTGAACTGTGTTACACTAAGGCTTAAGGGCCTTTTTATTATTGAAAAATAAGAGAAAACCCTAACCCGAGGAGATGTAACACCAAGAGTTTATGGGCCCCATTGGGGGTAGTTGGGCAACCAACTTCCCAGGGTCGTAACTTGGTCATATGATCCCCATTTGATGCACATGATACCTCTTTAGAAATATATCTCTGAGGACTACAAATTTTAATGTGATTTCCATAAAATCGTGAAACCTTTCATGCCCAAAAAATGTTGTTAGGGGCCTCAAAATGGCTCCGAAAGTTCAGGAACTAAAAAACTGACAAAAATATTAAACTATGCTATAATTAAGGAAACTAAAAGAGACAATGGTGAGGGCCCACGTGGAATAGGTGGGTGGCCACCAATATCCACCTTGATCACCTCAACTCGAATTTCTTGAGCTAACTTAGTCATCATGACTTAGTTAAATAACCCAAGTTGTTATGAGATGAAATTACAATTTATCTTCAAATTTATTAAAGGGAAAAATAAATTGGATGCCTCACATCCTCACTCCTGGTACATCAAAATTCCTCACCAGTGTAAGTGCCTTTTTTTTGTCCTTTCTAGTTTCCAATTTCATTGTTTCTTGTTGAAAATTTCAACACTCACTCTCAACAAGAAATGAATTCAATCTATCCTGATCTGGTACCTTTGGAATTCTACATGCAACACTTCTCTACCGTTGTTTGCACCTAAAAATCCTGAAACTCAATAACCTCCAAACAACTGAAGCCGTATAATGCATGTTTCATTAGAGTCTTATGATTGTTGCTAGCTACTACACATGTCTACTGAAATCTCTACGATTCTTCTAACATCTGCATATGTGCCCTTTTCACTATTGCCAACTCTAATCTGTGCTCCAATATCTACTGCTGTTGTACTATGGTCTCGTTGTAGCTAGGTTCGATCCATGAGACACAACATCTCAATGGACCTTGCCCAAATTTATTATCTGGGGATTATGTCTACATATCACCCCACCTTTAACCTGGAGGTATGGCTGCATGTTCTCCCTCTGCCCATCTAGCTTGAAATTCCACCCTCATGGAGGTCTCTACTTGAGAGGACGCTTCCACTCTGTCTCCTCTCTGCTTCTCCAATTGTGGTTGTTCCATAACCTTTTGAGAATACTTATAAGGCTTCATGTTCAGAGGTAATTTGTACTCCCTCTCAACATCCAAGTCTCTAACCTTTGCTTTACTCCTCAAAGATTTGCATGCATATGTTACTTCAAGTGCATATAGGTTCTTGATTCTCACACATTGTAATTGTCTTGTTGTTACAAAAGTTTCTAAAAAAGAGTTGATTTTAAATCGACGATATCTCCCTCATCCGAGCTCCGAATTGATTTTCCATTTGGGTACTAGGTAGTTTTTCACAAGGAATCCAAATATGCTATTTTTTTTTTGAAAATTTTACACCAAAAAATTTAGATATTCTCTGCAAACTTTCTACCCAAAATATTCCTGCTATGATACCATGTAGAAAATCTAACCAATGAGATTCAATCTGATCTTGTAATGTACTAAATACTGAATCCTTCCTACAATGTTCAGAAACAAAACACGATCACACAATCACATATAAGTAAGAGAAAGAAATTTTTAATCACACAACACAAGATGTATCTGGGGAAAGCAACTGCTCAAAACCGCTCTATCTCTATTATGTATTAAGTCAAGGAATCATGAAACAATAAAATTCTTAATATCTCATGAGATTCTCTAGCACTCTGCCAATTTTCTCCCACTGATTTAGGCAAACTCGGTCTAGTACTTAGCCAATTATCAGCCTTCCTTCAACCTGCCTTTCTCATGCAATTCCTAGGGAATTAACTCCCTATTAATTAGGAAAACCATTCTTCCTTGACTGTGTAATCCATCATAGCATCCCAATGACTTTATAATTGCACATGGGAAATTTTGTATAAATACAACTGATATTTATGTTCCCTTTAGCCTCTATCTCAACTGGGTCTTCCTCGGAACTGACATGCATGCAATTATTAATAGTGAATTATCAATTATTTGATTAATCACTCATTGTGAATTAAATACATTTTAATTTATTGGTTGACCTCTCACTAGATCATCACTTCATTAGAACCATTTAAACGGATTTTAACTCATTTAACTGAGTTAGATAATTCACACCTGCACCCCACTAATGCATCAACTCCAACTGGACCTAAGAAATATTAGATTAATTCCTCTACATGCCTCATCTTAGACCCTCAACTCAAATTTCTTGAGCTAATTCAGTCATCATGACTTCGTTAACTGACACAAGTTGTTATGAGATGGAGTTACAATTTATTGTCCAATTTATTTAAGGGAAAAATAAATTAGATGCCTTACATTCCTCACTCTGTGTGCATAAAAATTCCTCACCAGTGTGGGTGCATTTTTTTTTTGGTCCTTTATGGTTTCCAATTTCAATATTTCCTGTTGAAAATTTCAACATTTCAGAATCTAATGCAGCCTTCACACAAAGACACCAATGAAATAACATACCCAGATTCTCATGAGAAACCTCTCTTAAGCTCTATCTACTATATGAGAACCAACAATATGCCATCCTACTTCCTAGCTTGAACGGACCATTAAGGTATGCAACATTCTTGTGAACCCTCCCATGATGATCTTGCTCTTGGAGGATGATCATGGCATCCCCTTAGCAACCCTAGTTACTCATTCCTCTTACTTGACCTACTTTAGAACTACATCTCTCTTCACCCCCTTGATCAAATGAGCTCCTTCTCACTCGATGTTATTTCCTTCATCCTAAGGCCTCCTTAAATAGTTTTTCCTAGACCTCTTAGGAACCCTCTATAACTTACGGGTTTTATCTACTTAGACCTTAGGAAATATTAATTTTCCTTTTTAATTTTCTTTTCGATTTTAAACCCCATCCTGGGTCCAAAATCACTTTTCTTGCCTTCTTTTCCCACAAATCCTTTTTTGACCAAACTCACAGAAACCCATCTCACTAGACTTGGAGTACCTCCCAAGCTACACAATTCAACAACATAGTCTTGTTGTAGTAACTATAACTTGGTCAAGCTCTTTTAGTCAAGCGAACACTTGGTTGGGTTCCCATGTTGCATATTAAGTAAGGGTAGTTGTGAGGGCATGATAGCTAGGGAGGGTTAGGGCATGCACATTAGGAATGAAAAGGCATGCTAACACATGTCAGACAATTTCAATGCATGTTGAAGTGTGTTAGGGAGTGTCGGGGCATATTAAGGGATAACTAGGTCAAAATGGATGGAAAGGAATGAATAAGAGCGTGTGCCATGGAGTGTCAGTGAATTAAATTTTGCTAAGGAAAATGTGTGTTAGGAGAAGTTCATAATAGGATTTATAGGAAGCAAGCCCACGGTTGTTATACGAGGCTCGACATAGCAGTTTTAAACAAAGGGAGATCACTTTGTGCTAGGCACAACATTGTTTTTCCTTTAGCTATTTTTTTATATGAGATGTGGCACACTTTTGCTACACGCTCATGTTTTAAACTATTCTAGATAATTTCATATTGTATATTGTTGTGTATAAGTTTTGGGGCACTCGTTTTGTGTCGGCTTATATCTTGTGTGCCTTGCGCATCTTATATTTCTTGCAAACTCTCAGTTAATGTTATACTATTTATATGAACTGAACATATATGTGAAATATTTCTTATGTAAGCTATGCTGCTTAGTTTTTTTATGGCCATGGCTAGGTCATGTGATCCTTATCTTTGAAACGAGTTAAGTGGGACAAGTTGAGATTGGACATGAGTGGCATAAGATGAGTTATAGGGAGTTATTAGGTGGACAAGGCACAACTACTTGTAGTAGGTGCAATTGATCAAGTTGTTCCGGTTGAAGCAAGCCAATATTGTCACATGAACTATAGTAGCCAAGGAATTTATTAGGTTCCCCAATCATGGAAAAATGTAAAGGCTAGTTGTGAGGACATGAGTGCCAAGGTGTGCTAGGGAATGCTAAGATGTGTTAGATAGTGTGAAGGCATGTCAAACATGCTAAGATGTGCCCAAGTGATAAGGCATGCCAATATGTGCAAGGGTGTGTCAATGGATGCTAGTGATTTTCAAGGCAAAAAAAGGGAGAAACAAGTTAGACTACAAGGAAATGAACACATAAAAGGGTTAATAAATCATCAATTTACCTTTCCCAGGAGGGGCATGCTAGGCACACCAACACTAGGCGCCAATAGGTGCCATGTGCAAAGTCTTAGTGCATTCTAAGTGCCAAGTCTTCCTTTGTTGCTTCTAATCTACTTTACAACAATTGATCTGAAATAAATTTAATATTAAACCATGCCAAATCATACCAAGGCATGTCAATGTATTCCATACATGCTAGGACTTTCCAAGCGCCAATACGTGCCAAGAGCCAATATGTGTCACCGAGTGTTATGCATGCTATGAAGTGGAAGGGCAAGTTGAAGAGTGCTAAGGTGTGCTAAAGAGTGCTAATGCATGTTGAGGAGTGTTAAGGAGTACTAGGACAAAACATTAAGGGAGCACTAGGTCAAAATTCATGGAAGTTAATGAATATGAGGAACATGTGCCAAGGACTAGTGTTAATGAGTGCTAGTTGTCATGCTAAGGAGGGAGTGACAAGGCTAGGGAATATCAAGGCATGTCAAGAAGTCTCAAAGTGTGCTTGGGAGTTCTAGGGTGTGGTAATTATATGTGCCAAATAGTGCCAAGATATTCCAATACATGGTAGGGGCTAAGGATGTGTAGGGTGCCAGGGTATGTCAATATGTGTCAAGAAGTTTCAAGGAAACAAAAGGAAGAACCAATAAGAGGGTTAATAAGTTGAGATTTTATCTTTTTCAAAAGGGGCATGCTAGCCACACTAATAATAGGTCCCAATACATGCCAAGTGGAATTGTGTTCCAAGCACTAATGTATGTCAATGCATTCAACCAAGGTGTTCCAGGGCATGCTAGGGACTACATGCATGCCAACAAATGTTAGGAGAGTTATATGTTTTGTTAGCGCATGCCACCATGTGCTTGGGCATCAGTGTCATGACAAGATGTTCTAGGTACAAATATGTTCCAAGACATGTGAGGTGCTAAGAAATGTTAGTGTCTGCCAATTAATTTAAGGTGTGCCTGGATTTTTGAGGAGTGTTAGGTATTTCTCATTAATAGAATTGACAAAGCTTGATTATGTATTAATTAATATATTTCCTACACACACTAGTGGGATTTTATATATAGGGAATTTTCTAGATAATAATCTTAATAAATACAAATCATATGTTGTCTCATAGGAAAACTCTATTCGACTAATCATTACTTGAGGGAAATGATACACACTAACTACTTCTTAAAAATTGACTGACTCTAACAACTATGGCCTTGGACATACTATAAAAAAGACTCCACAATAATGGTATTAAATCATTATCTTTTTTAAAAAATATATATTAACAAGCACATAACATCATCAAAAACTCATTGGAATGATCGATGATGATGAACATTTTTTGACCGTCACCAAAAGTAACAGAAAGAGCATCGGTGAGGGTCATTAAAATTTCATCACTAGAAGAGTCACCAAAGAGAGAATTAGTGATGGGCCTTTAACAAACATCACCAAAAGTGTCATTGAAAATGGCTTTGGTGACGGACCTTAAAGGACCATCACCATATACACTTACAATGACGTTTTTTTAAGGATCGTCACCATATGTGACATTGGTGATGGACCTTAAAGGTCCGTCACAAGCATGAGCCTCACCAATGTCCTTTTTTCTTGTAGTGTTTCATGGCATACTGGGATAAAATAGTTTTATACATGGTAACAAATGTGACTTATGAAGGCAATCACAATCTCAAACTCACTTTCCATTTTAAATTAGTATCATATGTAAAGAAAAAGTTTAGAACCAATTTCCTATATTTCTTGATGACTTACTACGAAAGATGGCTTGCGAGATCCAACAGGTAAATTGATAAGTATTTCCCACCATATACTAATCCAACTCTTAGTCAAATATGACACCCTATAGAGGAAGCGACCACAAGTAACTTGGGAAGAATTCACTATAACTCCAGCAGCTGAAAGGAAAAATGAGAGTGTTGAGGAGAGAGTTGCAGAAATGCATGCTAAAGAAAATCTTAGACCAAGCCACAAGACATTGTCACAGAAACAAGGATATTAGATGTTCTTTCCATAGATTTGGTTAGATCGTCCCAAAGAAGAATTGTTCAAGAAATACATAAGTCAAGTGAAATACATATAGAAAAGGAGGAGGAAGTAAATAAGATGAGGAAAAATACTGCTATAGAATCCCAAGGGCATGCCTCAAAATATGCTATGGGATTTGGGGAAACAATTTTTAAATAAATCCAAACAAATTCTACAAAATTATTGACACCTACTATAGAAAAAATGAAATTATTGAAGAAATGGAACAATATTTTGTGGAATTCCTAATAAGGGAAATTTATGTTTACATGTGATGAGTAGTGGAAAAATCACATGTTGATTGTGAGGTTTCCTTACCTTCTCGAGCATAAGTTCCTGAAAACTTTGGCAAAATTCTAGAAGCTCCTGAAATAGTTGTATTGTAGTTACATCATGAAATAGTTGTATTGTAGTTACATAACCTGCCAAATTGAAGACAAAATCGTAATCATGTGAACATGGATATAAAACCTTTCAAACGCATGAGAAGCCTATTGCATTCTTTAAAGAAAAGTATGTTATATCACACCTAGCCTGCAAAAGCACAATTCTGTAACTCAAAGAAGATAATAATAATTGGGAGAAATAAGATGAAAAATTAAAGATAAAGTCGCAAAAACCTCAAAACTTTAAGGAAATAAGTGAAAATGAAAGTGGTTATGCTTCCTTAATGTTCTCATGTAGGCCACCTTCCAAAGTTTATGCCTTATATTTTGAGAATAAATTGTTCAATTTTTACTAGAGAAGAATGCTTCGAATCTACTAATTATTATTGTGGGTGAAATAGGTATTTTATGTATATTACATAGGCATTCCTCAGAGGCTGAACTTAGATTGTGAGTTATATTTACACAATTACGTCCTTCCTAAGCTCACAATATGGACTTCTCATCCTTTTATGGAGGATGGTATTTTAAGGCATTTATCTTTACTATGTAGAATGAAATTCAAAGGTTTGAATAATTGTGGGCCTATAACAATTACAAATCCAAGGTTGAGTTGCTTGTATAAGCGGAGATCATAACCCATCAGAGGCTATCTATGAAAATTACTAAAACGCTTCATATTCTCAGATCCAATGGGTAATGGAATAGAAGAAATTATTAGAGCATTTCAAAGTATTTGTTGATACTTGAAGTGACCATGGTATGAATTCCCAAATGAAAGGGAATGAACTTATATAAGAATTGAAGAGAAGGGAACTGAACTCAATTCCAAATTTCAAACGACCTTTATTAAGGGCTTACCTTTACACTAGCTTTATAATACATTGGATAGGACTTGGATTCAGGTTTCCCTTGCTATGCTCTCCAATTTTGAATTGGAAGAGCATTGGTGCAACAAATGCAGAAAGTGAACATGAAAAATTGGAGTAAATTTAATGAATTGTGAGCTATCATAAAGAAAAATTCACAAACTAATTTGAAATTTATTATTTCAGGGAAATTAGATAAGAATGAAATGGATGAATTTATTGCACATAGGTGTACAATTCTTTCAGTTTGGGGCTGATGGTGAACCTCATAAATATCTTGGTTTTATAATCTTCCATTGAAATCTTCATGAGTATAAAAAACTTAACACATCCAATTTTCTAGATTGCTTAGCCACCTTATTATAGAAATTTGGTTTTAAATAAGTAATTCATTGGAAATTAGTGTGTTTGATAGTCTCTATGAATATTTTGAATGAAATATCTTTGTTCTTGCCAATTATGATATGTTGAAGGTTACCAGTGTCCAACAATATTTTATGTAGAATTAATGCCTATGACATAATTCCTGGCAAAGAATGATTAAAGACAGTTGCAGAATATCCATAATCACTTCCTTAGGGAAGCTGAAAAATTATTCTTACTTAACACGCCAATTCTAGGGTGGAATTCCCAAACAATAGTGAGGTTGACATATGTCACCCAAATTATAGGGCAACGTAGTCCCCACAATATCAACTCATGAGATAAAAATATAATCTATTAATTCTAGAAATTGTTAGTTTCCATTTCCAAGAATTTATTAGGTTATTCTTCATAATTTGGTTCTAGGAAGTTGTTAGGTTATACCTAGTAATTCCATTGAGAAAGTTATTAGGTTATATATCGGACATTAGTTTAGGAATTTGTTAAGGTAATTTGGGATTTTGTAGGAATTTCAAAAAACTGAGCAATGTTACCTCATAAGTAGTTCTTGTTTTAACACATTTAGGGTTCAATTTGGAGATACGAGAGATATATACCATTAAAGTGTAATATGTAATTTATAGATAATGCATTCAAATCCTAGATACTTTATTCTATTATGGTTCCATGAGTAACATTTTTTTCTGATGGATTCAACACCTTGACCTTTAGAACAAGGGCCCACTTAGGATGTGAAACTAGGAGTAGTATTTTTCCCTTGCATGGTTTGAGTTATGTCTTGTATGGTTCCATTTATTTCTGTAGTTGTATCTGGTTCTTGTATTTCCATTTTCTATAGAAAAAATCATTCGATTAACATTCTATGACATTGTTTCTTGAATGATTCAATTTATTTGAAATTTGCATTGAGAGTGCAACTCCTATTTTTTCTAACATTCCAATTCATTATTTTATAGTTAGTTGAGTTATTTTTTGTTCAAGCTAAATAAGATTTGAGTAAACAAATTTCATGCATCTATAGAATAAGATTAGTGTTCTCCCAAAGGCACAAGCCTTGTATTTGTAGATATAATGGATTACATCTCAAAGCTTACATGCCACGATTGAATAATAGTGTCGTGATGACCTGCATTAATGTTTTCACTTCTTCACACAAGATCCATATGAATTTTCATGGATTGAAACTAAAAATAGGGTAAAGCACACTTCTGGTTATAACATCACCCAAACTCATTCCTCACATTTTACAAAAAACACCAAATCATAAAATGGAACTAACTTCAAAGGTTTCTTACTTTAGACAACATTTACACTTACAAGTTGCATTAAAA
The DNA here is from genome assembly GCA_034641835.2 of Pinus albicaulis. Lineage (NCBI taxonomy): Eukaryota > Viridiplantae > Streptophyta > Pinopsida > Pinales > Pinaceae > Pinus > Pinus albicaulis. The sequence goes on along the minus strand of CM076584.1, from coordinate 656,231,981 downwards.
AAATGAATAATTATATACATGTTGAAAATAAACATTTTCAAATTTCTTTTGTGGATTTAGGTAAACCATAAAGCTACAATACATGTGCTATTTAAAGATAAAAAATGCTAAAAATAACCTTCCCCAACTGCCCAAGAATCGTCTTGAACTAGCAACGGTGTCTTCTCTGCCATCTTCTATAAATCTATATGCTATTGTTCGAGTCCTATAAATCAACACACAACCATGAAGTTTCCTGGTCATTCCAATTATAGAGCTACTACAACATCACTGTGAAAAAAAAGCTTCACATTGTTTGGAAAAATATTTCTAAAATGATGATAAAAGTTAGAATAATTTTCAGACTCCAAAGTTTAAAAAAAAGAAAGAGAATACATAAAATCTTGAGGAATCCTGCAATGAAAATAAAAGGAAGAATTAAATGGCATTGTAGTTCGCTTCCTAGATTATGGTTTCCCAACTCACAACACATTCCTTGATTATATAATTTTTCATACAACAACACATCCTTCCCTTGAAGCCTTCTAAGAAATGAGGATGAAGGGGAAGAAGTAGGAAGGGGAGCATAAGTAGAAGTATGAATAGTACTATATTTATTTAGCATTGAATGATGGCCCATGGAACGATGACCCACTACTCCATTGGAATTATAAGGTAACGGCCTCCTCGAGTGCTCATTGTCGCCTACAACATCCCCTCATGTTGAAGATTGCAACAAGAAACAGTGAAGGAGGCATCCTGAAACATCATTCCTGATCCTAGTTGGAAAATGATCACCTAAACTAGGTGGGGCCCACATAGGTGATTTTTGGCGCAAAGTCTATTTTTAGACTATGTCTATTTTTAGACATGTCGATCATATTCTATGAGTTGTAGGATGCTATTTGTGGATGGTTTTTCAAGTTGGAAAAATAGATGGACTTCTATTTTTAGACTGCCAGTCTAAAAATCAATATGTCGAATATTATTAGCTCTTAATAATATTTAGACTCTAAAAATTATCTTATTCTCTTGGAGCACTTCAGTTAAGTGCACAGATGTGGCACAGGAGATGACAGAAGGAATTACACTATTCCTAAGGGTTTAGTGGAGCTATTGCATGGAGGAATTCAGTTAGAACTCATGTGACAGAGTTTGGTGGAGTTCTAGAAGTAGTTGGTGGAGTTGTGTTTAGTTTAACTCAGTTAGACACAGTTGAGCTAGTTGTATCTAGTCTAACTGATTGATACACTAGTGAGAGTGGTGTGAATTAATTAATAATTAATTCAATAAATAATAACCCATTAATCAACTGAAGAATACATCAGTTAACTATAGTGCATGACAGTTCCAGTGGAGACCCAGTGGAGAGATAGGTGAGAGGGCAAGATGGACTATCCGTTGTGACTACTAGTGATGCATGAATTGCATCTATATATACATTGGAGTTTCCAATGATAATAATGCAGTCAATGAGAGTGGGACTACATTTAATTGGTCTTTGTAATCAGCTTGGATTGCGCAATGGAGGCAGGCTATCAGGAGGCAAAGATCAGTGCATGGATTTGCAAGATTGGTCCTGATTAGTGTATGATGATTGTACTGTACTGAGGGCTTGTGATAAGGTTTGTATGATTGTATGAGATTTTCATATGATCTCCATGTTACATAATATATAGTTGGGGTTTTTAGCTTCAGGATTTCCCGTTAAACAACTATGTTATGTGTGTTTTTATTGCTTCATGTGTTTTGCAATTGTTGATTAAATTTCCGCAAGAATTATAGTGGAAGGATTCTGTATTTAGAAAGAAGATAAATATTGTTAGATCAGGAGATTCCAGATATATACATGCATATTGTATATAATTTCTACACCTCACTCCCTTACAACATTCAAAATTTTAGACTGAGGATATTGAGTGACTAGAGGTTCTATGCATGCCATAACTTGACCCATTCTAGTCTTCAATGCCTCCAATTTTCCATACAACTGCACTTCACAAACTTTCTCTGCGAAAATGAAAAAACATGCTCATGGTTACAAAATTATTTCAAAAAATCCAATCATATAAGCTCTGTTGTGGGGAAGGGGAGGAAATATTGGTATAGGGAAATAAGGAGTCAATTTAGTAAGATACCTTAGCTTTGGTAGTTACAATATTCTAAGGTAAGAATTTGGTGTGCTTCGTTAAAGTAATATGAAGAATTGAATCCTTCAAAATCCTCCAAGTATGTCACATTAAAGATCCCCTCCAAGATGTTGTGAACCAAGTTCCGAATAGTACAAAAACATAATAAGAATTACTCCATGCCTGTTTCTGGAAGCAGTAGTGAGGAGATAAATTTTCTACCTATAGGATTGATTTTCTAAGGAAGCCTTTACCCCTGAAGGGTTACATCTCATGAAAAAAAATCTTTTTAATGTGTTATTTATCTATGTTATTATTGTGGAACCCTTATTGGTTTTCACCCCTCCAATAGTGTATTAATAAGGTTGCACAACTCTGTATTGTTGAAGCCATAGAGGGAATGAGTTGTTCCCATGAGCATAAAGAATAAGTTAGTGGCTTAATAAGTGAATAGTTTAATCTTCTTCCTTCTACAACAACATTGTAAAAAGACCCAGTATATCTAGTTTCATCCTTACAAAAATTCCAATAAAACCAACAACACCTATTATAACCCCGTTGAAATCCATTACCAACCACGGATTGAATTCGTCATACCACTTAAGAAGTTATTCATGCAGTTCAAAGCCGATCCTTAATATGATAAAAGTTGGGTATTTAAACATATGGACAATTTCATTTCAAAAATCTTCGAAATTAACCTCAACATTACATAAAATCCTTGGATAAACTCACATGGAATTTATTAGAACAACATGAAGTGACCCTAAATGCAGATTTCCACTACATTCAAAATAATGACACTAGAATCGAAACGTAATAAATGAAGTCAACATTTTGGATGAGCTTTACCATAGGGTCAGGTAGGACAGAGTCTAGATGGGTAGTTGTTCTCCAATGTAACAATGTCAATCTAAACATACATTGAAACTTTGGGATGTTGAAGCTGCCACCAAATTAGTAAGTAAGTGTTTAGAGGGAAATTTAAAATGAAAAATAAATGTAAATGTGTTGAGGGAAATTTAGAATGAAAAATAAATGTAAATATGTACAGGGAAATTTAAAATGAAAAATAAAACAAACTGGTGATCACTAAAAAATATGGAGGGAAGGAAACAAAGAGGTGTTTGTTATAGCTTCCTCAACACCATATGTTAATAGTAAAAATGGACCAACTTCCTATGTCCAAGTGTTTATTCCACATTGATACCCACGTTTTCTAATTCTATGTATATTTATATATTGAATTGTTAAAAACTAAATAAGAGTGAAAATGTGATGGTCATAGTATGTTTGAGAAGAACCCCATATATATATATATATATATATATATATATATATATATATATATATATATATATATATATATATATATATATATATATATATATTTTTATGATAAGGTCAATATGTGTTGTGGTTAATCATTTTAATATCAAATTTTATGTTGCTTTAGTAGTGATTGTATAAAAGTGTTATATATATATATATATATATATATATTTTTATGATAAGGTCAATATGTGTTGTGGTTAATCATTTTAATATCAAATTTTATGTTGCTTTAGTAGTGATTGTATAAAAGTGTTATAATTTTAGCATTGTAGATGGATTCATGGACCCCTATAAGGGGGTAGTTAAATCCATCTACCTAAATTTTAACATTGCACATGAGGGTATCTAAATTTCAACACTACAGATGGACTCGAATACCCCTTTGTCTCTAAATTCAACATTGCGGATGGATTCAAAGAAGGGGGTCTTTGGATCCACATGTAGTGTTAAAATTTAGAGACAAAAGGGTATCGAGAATTTTAACACTATAAATCAATTCAAAGACCCATTTGTTTCTAAATTTTAACAATGTAGATGGATTCAAGGACCCTATAGTGAAGTGTAACACTTTGGTATCAAAATTCCAATTTTCCATTTCTAAAGTGACACAATTAAAAAATACTAACATAAATGACTAATTCATATACTTGTTGTACTTTTTATTTGATCATAATTTTATTCTTTTACTATAGTAGTCATTTAGGTTAATCATTATTAATTGTTTCACTTATTATCTAGTCATATATTTTAATCCTAGACTAAATTAGTCATTTAAGTTAGTCATTTCTAGTTTAGTCACTTATTATCTAGTGGTATATTTTATCCCTAGACTAAATTAGTGGTTTAAGTTAATAATTTTTAGTTCAATCACTTCAAATTGCTCAAATTTAGTAGTTATTCACTTGAAATAATTGTGGTGACTAACTATTTTAGTGAGGTAGTCACTAATTTCATCATTTTATACTAATGATAACACAACCCAATATACTACCGGTGGTTAAGTTTGACTCCTTCAACTATTAATTAGAGATACAATAAGGACTCTTCTATATTATTATTCATTATGATCATGTGGATAGACTCTCTTTTATTAATAATGGAGTTTGAAATGGAATCATTACAATTTATGGTGTTCAATTTCAATCAGATAATTAACTTTTGGGAGGCATAACTTCTCATACAAGCTCTGTTTGGGTTGATTTTTGCACCATTAGAAAGTTATCAATGTGTATATTATGGAATATAAATCCATATTAATTTTGGAACCACAATAAGTGTTCATGATCCACCCAATAATTTTCACCCAAAGGTTTCCAAACTTGGATCACTTGTAAAAATGACCATGCAAACTAATTCCTCTAAATTTACTATTCTAAGAGTGTATAGAGCGAGGAAATATTATCAGCTAGGGATTTTTAGGTCTGGAGCATCTGCGCAGCCCCTCACACTTCATCCCCCTCGTTGTTGCTCGATCCTAGATGCATTGCCCCTCCAGAGACCGTCCCGGAGGTGGCTGCTCCCTTTGACCATGCATCAGTGTTTTCTGCACTCATTAGCTCTATAAATCTGCCTCATCCGAGACCTGCAATTTCAAAGTTTGTAAAAAAATTGGATGGGATCCAGGAAGTCTCACTGCCCCTTTTGATTCCTTGAATGGATGCTCTCTCCCTCGCGGAGAAAGGTCTCATTGGGAGATTCATAGGACTATGGCCTTCAGCGAAAACCATCCAGAAATGGGTGGAGCACAATTGCATGAACAAAATAAAAGGGAAAATGTCTATCAAATTCTGTGGTAGGGGCCTTTATACCTTCCTCTTCGAGACCAAGGAAGAAAAATATCTAATCTTCATGAACGGGCCATACTTCATGGATACTAAAGGGCTCTATCTAAAAAAATAGACACCATACTTCGATCTTGAACTCGACGTTCCTAATGTTGTCCTAGTGTGGGTTTTTCTTCCACATCTTCCCCTTCATTGTTGCGAGGATGATTCAATTAGAGAGATTGGGAATGTTGTTGGTAATTTCATCGACAGGAGTGAGCCAAAGGACAACATGCAAGCTTGTGCAACAATATACGTAGAGGTAGACTTGGGGAAAGGACTTCCAGAGGCGATCAAGTTGACGGTGGACAATTGGACGCACATACAATAGCTAGACTATGGAAAAATTCCGTTCAATTCAAGGTATGCAACAAATATGATCATTTCACTAATAGATGCACAAAATCAATAGAGGTCGAAAACATTGACCTTGAATCACAATGGGAAGTCATAAAAAAGAAGAATTTTGACCCAATCCCAGAAATTTTGGAGCTTCAAAAAGCCATCCATCCTCACACTCTGCTATCCCTAGCACCCAAACTCATCATAAACCCCCTCCAAATCCCTTTCAAACCCCTGACCCCCCTATATCCTCCAACCCCTTTACCTCCTTGGCCTCTCTGGAAGAGGAACCCCCACAGCCTCCCCTCCCCACCTTCCCCTCTGAAACTCTAGCTCATCCTTCCCCTACTAAATCATGTCCTCCTTCATCCTCAGCTGAACCATCAAATTCCCGAATAGTCACGAGGAATGCAAAAAAGGAGTTGGGAACAGTTTTGGAAACCTTAAAAAAAACTAGAGCAGGAAGAAAGTATGTTAAAGACCATAGGGATGAAGCAGTTCAGAAAGACATTTCTCTAGGAACGCAACACTCAATAGAGACCTTTATTGGAGGGCTTAACATCAAATACTTTAACCAACATGAAGCAGGAGGGAAGACAGGGTCTCAACCTGCATTCCTGAAATAATGAAAGCATTTACATGGAACTGTAGGGGATTAGGGCACCCCTCTAAAAAAAATGCCCTAAGATATCTCATTAGACAAGAACAACGAGACATATTTCTTCTCCAAGAAACCGAGCAAGGAGAAAAATATATGGGAAACATCATTAACATAATAAAAAACTACACAAGAACAATAGTAGAGTCCACAGGTGCTTCGAGAGGAATAGCAACAATATGGAACTTGAACTCATGGAAGTAGGTGAAAATTGTAAAGGCCCAAGATTGGATAAAATTCAAGTTACAAAACATCCATGAGGATGTAATGATAACATTTTACAAAATTTATGGCCCAAATCACTATAGAGAAAAATAAGTTTTTTGGCGCACTTTAAAATCCGACATGGAAGGGGAGGATAATAAAAATGTCATCATTGAAGGGGATCTGAATTTGGTTATGCATGAAAAAGGGAAAAGAGGGGGCAATTTTACTCCAGACCCTTCAAGAGATCAGTTGGAGAATATCATACAAGAACATGACTTGGTTAACACCATCCCCAAAAATATAAGTTTTACATGGAGAAATCATAGACTTGGGCCAGGGAACATCATGGAAAGACTTGATTACTTTTTTGTTGTTGTCTCCCTCATCTCCCACTTCTATGTTGCAACCTCCACCATCCTGCCCTGCTCGGCCTCGGATCACTATCATGTTACCCTTGTCCTCAGTGATCAATCTTCCCTCAGGCCTCTTCCTTTCTGATACAACCCTCTATGGAGTGACTCCCTTTAGGCAATATTTATTGTGGAAAGAAATTGGCAGCAACATGTTGAGGGATCTCCAATGCACATATGGGAGATAAAACTGAAGCTTGTGCACACTGCTCTCAAAGGCTCAGTGAAAGACTATTATAGAGAAATAGACATAGTTAAGCAGGACACTAAGAGAAAGTTGGAAGAAGTAAAAAATGATATAAATATCCAAGGGGTGACCAAAGAAAAGCATGACGAGGAAAAATAAATTTATTGGGCTTTATATAACACAAATATAAAGGAAGAAGAAAAATGGAGACTTAAATCCAGGAATATTTGGCTTCAAGCTGCAGATAAAAATACCTCCTTCTTCCATAAGCAAGCCACTATCAGAATATCGAGAAACATCATTACAACTATATCCGATGAAGAAGGTAACATGTACATTGAGTAAGATGCAATAAAATCAGCAGCCCATTGCCATTATAAAAGCCTCCTAAATAAAATTATGGAGGTGGAGGAATACAATGATCTCTTGGTTCACACTCCTAAGATGATCACTGAAGAGATAAACATCTCCCTACCAAGGGACATCGAAGAGGTTGAAATTATGAAGGAAATATGGACCCTCCATCCTGACAAAGCATTGGGCCTGGATGGATTCTCCATCAGCTTCTATCGGACCTTCTAGGAAGTCATTAAAAAGGACCTCATCAAAATGATCTGATGGGCTCAAAGGAAAAAAAATACTGGGGGCTTCACTAACTTGAAATTTCTTTCCCTCATCCCTAAAGAGACCCGTCCATCCACCTTCTCCAGATGTAGGCCTATATCCCTTTGCAACTCCTCTTATAAATTTATTACCAAAATCCTTTCCACCCGCATCAAAATATTCCTACCCAATATTATATCTGAAACTCAGGGTGGATTCATTTAAAATAGGAAAATCATTGACTCCATCTTACTGGTCCAAGAAGCCATTCACTCTAGAATGATGAGATAAGAGAAGGGATTCGTTCTGAAACTAGATCTTGCTAATGCCTTTGACAGAGTGAGGCACTCCCTTCTCCTCTTTGTCCTAAATAAAATGGGCTTCGAAGAAGAATTCATGTCTCTCATTTAGTCCTACATATTCAACCCTTGGATATCCCCTCTAGTCAATTGAAGACCTATACATTATTTCCAATCGTATAGAGGCTTAAGACAAGGCTACCCCTTATCCCCCTTCCTCTTCATTCTCATGGAAGAATATTTCAGTAGGGCATTGGACCACAATCGTAGATTTGGCCTATCACAGGTATCAAATTTAGCAATGGGGTAAAAAACATGAACCATTCTCAGTTTTTTGATGACACCCTATTGATGAGAGGATCTACTAGCATAATAGCCAGTAGATTTAAAACTTTGCTTGACAAATTCATGCACTATTATGGAGGGCATATCAAATACCATAAAAGCTATATTTACGGATGGGATGCAACTATGAACACCATTCATAGTATTTCCAAAATCTTCGGGGTCCCCTAAAAATGGAGCTGGAATCATTTTAACTACCTAGGGATGGTCAACATAGGACCGTTAAGAACAGAGATATGGAGCATCACCATTGATAAGATGAAAAATAAATTCCAACAATGGGGAGCCTCTTGGCTCAATCTGGTTGGGCGCATGGTCCTCTTAAATGTTGTCCTCTCCACTTTGCCTCTTTACCACTTCCCGTTGCTACAGGCTCCTATCAGTATCCAGCATAAAATGGAAGTAATTTTAAGACAATTTTTATGGCAAGGTGGAAAAAGTGATAAAAATAAGTTCAATCTGGTAAAATGGAGACACGTAACCCAAAAATATGAAAATGGTGGTCTTTCTATTCGCATACCCAAACTGCTGAATGTTTCCTTTAGAGGGAAAATAGTGTGAAGCTTAATTACTGGGGAAAAAACATGGTGGAAGTAAGCACTGGAAAGGAAATATATTTCTACTTCAAGGAAAAAACTTTTAGATCAACTCATCCCCAACATGCCTTGTTCTTGCATCTCGGCTCTTTGCAAAAAATCCATCCCCTTTCTTTGCGAAAATACCTCCAAAGTTGCACATGGAGGACGCAACATAAACATTTGGGAGGAAAAAATAATGGGTAAGCTTCCTCTTTTAAACAATGAGAGCACTTTGTGCATTCAAATGCATCTTCGAGAGCACGGGATTAACAAATTAGATCAAATATCCAGTTGGGAAGAGAGTAATAACAATTGAAAGGGTTGGATGTTTCCAAATTTTCCACCCCACCTCCACAATGACAAAGCTAATCTGGAGGAACTACTCCATGGAGTTACCCCTCTTGAAAAAGATAAAGAAGATAGCTATATATGGGACCCCTTTGGGTCTACCTACACCTTCAAAGTAAGATACGAGGCTCTTCACAATGAGCATTTCCCTACTCCTCCATGGGAAATAGGGAAACAGGTATGGAAGTTTGAAGCACTCCCAAAGATCAAAATATTCATCTCGACCCTACTAAAGGGGAATATTTTGGCAGTGGAAAATCTGAGAAAAAGAGGCATATAGGGAGCCTCTAGATTCCCCCCATGCTCCATGGCAGAGGAGACAATTCACCACCTCTTCATTGAATTATATTTTTCTAAAAATTTCCAGCACCCTCTCTCATATCTCTTTCACGTTGAGATGGGTGAAAAAAATTTGGTTTCAGATCTTAGTTTTAATTGGAAAAAGAGCTACCCATAGGGGAAAACGAGGAATTTTTTTTCCAAAAGAGTCCTAGACACTCTTCCTTATGTCTTACTCTGGAACATTTGGCTTATTAGGAACAAAGCCACCTTCCAAGATCACAAACCTTGCATTAGAAAAGTGCATAGAAATGCCTGGAGACTTACTGTCACAACCATTCTTGCAAAAAAAAATAGTCCACTAAAATTCAATGATTTGCAGGTCAAGGAAATACTTCTCCTTGGAAGAGTTCTTGACACACTCACGAAGTATAACAAAAAATCTTGCTCTTCAGCCTCTTCACCAGGATTGGTGGAATATTAGGCTTAAAGAAAAAGAGTTCATTGAATGGTTTGATGGAATCAAAAGGCTTGCACTCTTCTTCGACGGTGCCTCAAAGGTAATTCCTAGAATAGCAAGAGCCGGAGGCCACATTGTGGATGAGCTGGGTAGAAACGTTGCCATATTTTAATGGGGATTGGGTCGACAATAAAATAATATAGCAGAAGCATACACCTTAATGCAAGGCCTTCAAATATTAAAAAGATTAAAGATCCAAAAGGCTATGATTTTCGGAGACTCGGCAATAGTCATCAACATGATGTTCAAGTCATCTTTGTCTCCCAACATCACCCTCAATAGACTGATCACAAGGTGCCAAAATTTGAGTAAGGAAATTGGAGGTCTCACCTTCTATCACATCCTGAGGTCTAACAACAAGAAAGTTGACTCATTGGCCAACAAAGCATGCAATATACCCCCTGGTCAACTCCTTTCCCAAGATAGCATCACCTACTCCCCTATTCCATGAATTTTACCCTCTACTTGACTACTCTCATCATGATCTTCTGTTCCTCTAGTATTTATTTATGGTAGGTGTGCCATGACAATTCCCTCCCCTGTTATTTTCCCTTCAACCTGTCTCCATGGGATTCCCGACCTCCCCTCATCCCCAGCCATCCTTCCACTCCCTCCTCTCCTATTTATTTCGCTTCTCCCTCCTCTGTATACCACCAGTGATGCAATATTTATTTCTCTCTGTTTCATGATCCCTGGGCTTCCATTCATTGTCTAACAGTGCCTTCTTTGCCTCCTCGAATCCATTCTCCCTCTCCTCATCCTGATTCCTTCTCCTCTATAGATCACCATATGTGCAATGCTCATTCAGCCTCCCTGCTACACCGTAGCTCTCTGTCGCACGATCCCTGGGCTCCCAATCCTCACTTTCAAACAATGCCTTTTCTTCCTCCTCAAATCCATCCTCCCACAACTATGACCTTGTCCTACCATCCTTCAGCCACTATGAGGAATGAGAAATGCTTCCACTATGCTAATTCAAACTCATATTTTTAGCTACTTAGTTCCTTTAGTGCAATTTAATTCTCTCTTAGTTCTTGTTTTGAAATTTATAGTGTGGTCTTTTTTGCACAATAGATCTTGTCCTTGTGCTAAAAGTTGACTTACAGTAAAAAGGATGAAGTTTCCTACGATTTCACTTAGAGAGTATCGAAAAACAAATTCTACCAATTTCTAAGTTATCTAAATAACTTCCAATTTAGTGTGATTTTGTTCACAAATTGCTACAACGCCCCTTCTTACACATCCACATGACTATCATAAAAATAGTCGTGGTAAATGGCAACTTTACAAACCTTTTGTTTTTCCTAATTTGTGATGTTTTATAATATTCACTAATACACTTCCCCATGCCACACCTCAAAGGAAAATTGAGTGTACTATTTTTAACTCACAACACAATATTTCTCATATATATATATATATAAACTGTGACCCTATAATAAATTATAAAAATAGACAATTAGAACCAAGTTCAAAATTCACATTATAATTTATTTTCTTTCATATGATACATTCTTAAAATTAAAGCATCCATATGAAATCTCTTAATTATAATTACTTCAACTATCTTCTTAAATATGTTGCAATGTTTCAAAGATTCCTGAGATGCTATATCATGTGTTTATATTTTTTCACCAAAATAACCCCTTAAACAAAATCGTTTTATTTGTTCATACTCAATGATGGTTGTAACTTATAAAGAAACATAACTTGCTAATGTGTTGATTTTAGCAATAGTTCAACCAGTTTTCATCTTTTCATACTCTTATTTGATTTAGTGAAAAAATAAATAAACTTTAATAGTCATTTGACATTAATCATTATATTATAATAGCATAAACTTAATAATTCATTCTTTCTTGTAACTGTTTCGAACATATTTTTGGTTGTGTATGTATAAGAGTAGAACTTGCCTTTAATTTAATTTTTTTTTTTTAGTAAAAAACACAATGGAAACAAAAAGATGGTGCAAATGATTTTTATAAATTCTTTCATAAATGGGTTGTAAAAACATTTTACAATGATCTTAATAATGAATATCAATGATTAAAAGAACTTAGACATGGTAGAAAAAAGGTATTGCAAAAATCTTTTACAATGAATTTAATTTTTAAAATAAAAAATAACTATTAAAAACCTTAAATCTAAGAATATTTTTCTAAACTAAAAGAGTAATATGAAATTAGTTATAATAGACGTATGTAGATATAGAAAGATTTCAAGAATACATAATACTTGTTGTTAGAATCATCATATTCTACCTTAGGGCTATCATCCTTATAAAATAATATCAAAACTATGATATGGTTTATCGTTTTAGTAGTAAAGACAATATTAAATATCCCTAGATAGAGTATTGGTTTGCCTTGCATACACATTAACCATAGAGAAGATGATCAACTCCTAGTGAGGGAATTGAACATTTAAATATGAAACAACAAAAGTATAAGAGAATAAGTTAATAAAGGAAGAAGAAAATAAGGTAGCATGAACACTAAATTATATATATATATATATATATATATATATATATATATATATTTATTTTTTTTTCTTTTTTTTTCTTTTTTCTTTTTTCTAGGTCTATATGCTCCTAATTTAAACATTTTCCATTTCAATATTTTTTTCATTGCTCAATCACAAAAACCATATTGTTGCTCCATTGTGTTGATCAAATTTTAATTATAATTAATCCATATTTTCTTGTAATTTGTTAATTTCTAAAGAAAAAAAATAAAAAGTTTTCCCTTTCTATATTTTCTTAGACCACTATCCTTATCCTATGCATGATCTTGGTTCATACAAACCTAATTGGATCTTAATGCCTTCCTTTATTTAAATGCCAAACTCTTTAGATACCTCGAAATATCATTTTTAATAATCTCTTCCATAACAATATCATTGGATTGCACCCAAAATAAACTAAATCAATGAAAGTTGATTTAAGTTCTAGTATCACGCTAATTGTATGGAGTGTTATGTTGCATGATATTCTTGTTTTAAAACTCACTAAACAAAAAAAAAAAAATTATTATAATCGTATTCATCAATATTTTTTTATATCTTTCTATATGTGAGATGATGATCTATTAAAGGCAAAATAAAAATAAAAATAAAGATTATTTAAATTCTTTTAGAAGGTTTTTTTTATGCTTAAAAGATAATAGCATAAATGTCGGATTATTATCATACTTTCAAGGATTTAGGAGGTTAGGAAAATCCATATTGTAACATATATTTTAAAATTGAGATTTAATTTTGATGGATTGGGGAAGTTTCTTTTATGTGAACATGTCCCTTAGTGTCACATGTTCTTGCAGCCTATACTTTTTTTTAGGAATTATACAATGTTATGAATCTAGTGCGAGTGAGTTGATATTGCAATAATATTGATTTTCTTTTAGTCAAAACTAAAAGATAATTTTGATATTTAAGATTAGGGTTAACCATTTTCTTGTAATATCTTAGCTTCTTTTTATTCTCTAACTCTTTATTGCATTGCCAATTCACTTGAAATTTAAAATTGATAATATTTTTAATATTTTTGGCATCTTCTAGGATTCCATATTGTGCTATTCCTGGATGATTTAGCCAAAACTTTGTTTCTTGATGCCATCCTAGATTTAGCCATTGGTGGTTATGGTTGGAGTTGAAACTAATTTTGGCTATCCTCTTGTTATCCATGCTATTTATCTTGTTCTTTTAGAATAAGTAGATAACCATGGTCAAGCACTCAATGGGGGAGAGAATTGTTTCTATGAGGAGGATAGAATATGGTATATTAGGTTGGATATTAAGATTATAAGACTTAAGTTATAACATTCCTTGGTTTTTCTCTATCCTTATTGAAGGTTCTAATTTAGAGAGACACCATCTCCTACTTCACATTTGAGGAGGTTTGAGAGTATCAAATAAGCGTTTTTTATTATTCCACCCTCCATTAAGGAGGTTTGAGAGTATCAAATAAATGTTTTTTATTATTCCACCCTTCATTATGAGTTCCAAGTAATCTTATGATGAATAATGATTCCAATATATTTATATGAGCTTTGACTTAACTATTATTTTCATATATGAGTGTCTTACAAATAATCTTAGGAGTTTTCTTTATCAAAACTTTTATTTTGTTTGTGTTAACATTATAGCCATGTTAGAGAAAATTTCTTTTAGGATTCTTACATGATTATTAATATCATGAAAATTGTATATCATAATTTGAATTTTAATATTTATAATCATATTAATTTAATATGAATTACAATGATATATACAAATGGATATTATTATTTAATTTAATATTAATTACATTGGCCAATACAATAACAATACTATTATTTACTTTAGTATTAATCCAATTGATCATAATAATATTTTAAAATAAAGTTTGTCGAGCAGCAGGAGTCTGAGTTTTTCGAGCAGCAGGAGTTTGAGTTTGTCGAGCAGCAGCGTCACTACAATCGGAGGCGTTTGAGTCGTCGAGCAGTTTAAGTTTGTTTGAGTTTGAAGGTCGGAGGCGTTTGTATAAAACAACCGAGGAATGTTCCACATGTTCGAAGGTGGCCCAGCTGCCATCGCCACCTCCACCTCCACTTTTGCAAGAGAGCCATCATGAGATCAACGAAAACGCAATCCTATAAAGGTGATAGAGAAGCTCCCATGAGATCAGGTCGCTTTGAACGCTCTATTGGCGATGGAGAAGGAGCTTACAACGTGCAGTCCTATGGAGGTGCACGTACTCTGTTGCCTCAGGAGAGCAATAAAAATATAAGAATCACATTGTCTTTAATGTTAATGTAAACTTAAACATTATAGCTTTATTATTGTGATAAATTATAATTATGAATAAGATAAAAGTAGTATTAGGATTATTAATATTGAGTAATATAATAAATTTTTTTGTTGCGTGAGTTTTAAACAAGAATATTATGGAACATAACACTCCATACAATTAGCATGATACTAGAACTTAAATCAACTTTCATTGATTTAGTTTTTTGGGTGCAATCCAATCATATGGTTATGGAAGAGATTATTAAAAAGCATATTCTGAGGTATCTAAAGAGTTTAGCTTTTGAATAATTGAAGGCATTAAGATATGAGGTGACTTCAATGCTAGAAGATCCAATTAGGTTTGTATGAACCAAGATCATGCATAGGATGCATAGGATAAAGATAGTGGTCTAAAGGGGAAAACTCTTTATTTTCTTTCTTTAGAAATTAACAAATTATAAGAAAATATGGCTTAATTACAATTAAAATTTGATCAACACAATGGAGCAACAATATGGTTTTTCTAGCAATGACAACATATTAAAGTGGAAAATGTTTAAATTAGGAGCATATGGACTTAGAGCAAAAAAATTCAATAATTCAGTGTTCATGCTACCTTATTTTCTTCTTCATTTATTAATTTATTCTTCTCTTATACTCTTGTTGTTCCATATTTAAATGTTCAATTCCCTCACTAGGAGTTGATCATTTTCTCTATGGTTAATGTGTATGCAAGTCAAACCAATACTCTATCTAGGAATATTTAATGATGTCTTTACTACTAAAAAAATAAACCATATCATAGTTTTGATATTATTCTATAAAGATGATAGGCCTAAGGTAGAATAGGATGATTCTAACAAGTATTATGTATTTTTGAAATCTTTCTATATCTACATATCTATAATATAACTAACTTCAAATTACTCTTTTATTTTAGGAAAACATTCTTAGGTCTAAGGTTTTTAATAGTTAATTTTTATTTGTAAAATTCATTCTAAAAGATTGTTGCAATACCTTTTTTCTACCATGTTTAAGTTCTTTTAGTCATTGATATTCATTATTAAGATAATTGTAAAATGTTTTTGCAACTCTTTTTTATGAAAGAATTTATAAAAAAAAATTGCACCATATTTTTGTTTCCATTGCATTTTTTTATTGAAAAAGAGATTAAATTAAAGGCAAGTTCTACTCTGATACATAGACAACCAAAAATATTTCGAAAACAATTAGAAGAAAGAATGAATTATTAAGTTTATGTTATTATAATATAGTGATTAATGTCAAATGCCTATTAAATTTTATTTATTTTTTCATTAAATCAAATAAGAGTATGAAAAGAACCTCAATTTGAGTTGTTCTCTTTCAACAAAATAACATTAATTGAAAATAAAATTCTATAAATGAAAACAAGTTTAACTATTGCTAAAATCCACACATTAGAAAGTTCTATTTATTTATAAGTTACAACCATCATTGAGTATGAACAAATAAAAGGATTTTGTTTAAGGGGTTAGTTTGGTGAAAAAATATAAACACATGATATAGTATATTAGGAATATTTGAAACATTGCAACATATTTAAGGAGATAGTTGAAGTAATTATAATTAAGAGATTTCATATGGATGTATTAATTTTAAGAATATATTATATGAAAGAAAATGACAATATGAATTTTGAACTTGGTTCTAATTGTCTATTTTTATAATTTATTACAACGCACAATTATATATATATATATATATATATATATGAAAAATGTTGTGTTGTGAGTTAAAAATAGTACACTTAATCTCACTAGCCACAATGCCTTTGAGGTGTGGCATGGGAAAGTGTATTAGTGAATATTATAAAACATCAGAAATTAGGAAAAACAAAAGGTTTGTAAAGTTTCCATTTACCACGACTATTTTTATGATAGTCATGTGGATTTGTAAGAAGGGACATTGTAGCAATTTGTGAACCAAATCACATTAAATTGGAAGTTATTTAGATCATTTATAAATTGGTAGAATTTGGTTTTTGGTACTCCCTAGGTGAAAACATAGGAAAATTTCTCCTCTCTACTACAAGTCAATTTTAAGCACAAGGACAAGATCTATTGTGCAAAAGATACCGCACTACAAATTTGGAAACAAGAACCAAGAAAGAATTAAATTGCACTAAAGGAACTAAGTATCTAAAAAGATGAGTTTGAATTACTCATAAAATATTTTGTGTATTATTTCTTGACATGAATACACTTAAATAACCTCCTTGACATGAAATTGATGTAAGCTAGGTTGATATTTCATTGTGCATACACACAAAAAAATAATAAAGCACTTTCCATGACTAGCTAGTAGCCTAAAATTAAGGAAGGAGGCCATAAAGGAGAGTGAGGGTCGAAAATAAGGTTGACTAAATACAACTAGAGAAAAAGTAAGTTATAACTAAAATGTAAAATCCCACATCTAACTTCTAGCTCATAAATTGCAATACATATCCAAAAATAAGATTGGAATTGAAGGGATGATGTTGGAAGGTGGTTGGATAAGGTAATCTCACATAATAAGAGAGATAATGTGCATTAATGGTTAGCAACCCTAAGGAAAAGGTATTGTTCAATAATGGAGAGGAAATCACCATGTTACTACCGAGACATTTCACTATCATTATGATATGTATTTGATCAATATATTATTTTTCATCCATCTCCGTGCTCTTTTTTTTTTAAACAAAGTCGGTTACTATTTATATTCCAAAAAATTGGGGATTGAAATCCCTATTGCATTCAAGTAGTGAAGTAGAATAACAAGGAGGGGTGACGTGGGAAAATACTAAAGCTCCTACGTGTTGACTATTTCTACTATGCTACATATTCGATTCTTTATAAATCCTAACATACTGAAATAACATAACTGCAAACTTAAAAGATGTGATACTAGATGTGATAGATGGAGGAATGGAGACTAGTTCCTGCTGGCTTGTCGGGAATTTCAAATGCCTGTGGTGTTGGGGTTGTTGTCCAGGTTGGCACTAGGAACATTATTGGAGCTTGAACTCTGAATAGTTTGCTTGTCCACCATGTAGTGCAGGACCTCCACGAATTCTTCAATGTGAGCACAACGATTGTTAGCTCCTCTTAGCTGCTCCATGAGGGATTATGCTTGGTGTTGGAGGAAGCTAGTGTATGCCTGGTGTTTGTCCTGCATTATCTTTAATTATGCTTTTATCAAATCCATCTCTGCTTGCAGATGAGCTCATTGGAAGCATTTTCAATTCCTCATAGTGGCTGAAGGATGGTAGGACAAGATCACAACTGTGGGAGGATGGATTCGAGGAGGCATAAAAGGAACTATTTGACAGTGAGGATTGGGAGCTCAGGGACCGTGGGACAGAGAGCTATAGGGAAGAAGGGAGTTTGAATCAGTGTTGCACAGCTGGTGATCTGTGGAGGAGAAGGAATCAGGATGAGGAGAGGGACAATGGATTCGAGAAGGAAAAGAGGGCATTGTTAGACAACGAATGAAGCCCAGGGATCGTGAAACGTAGAGAAATGAACACTGCACAACTAGTGGTATGTGGAGGAGGTAGAAGTAGAATAAATAGGAGAGGAGGGAGTGGAAGGCAAGCTGGGGATAAGTGGAGGGCGGGAATCCTAGGGAGACAGGTTCACAGGAAAATAACAACGGAGGGAATGGTAATGGAAGACCTGCCATAACAAAATATTGGAGGCATCGAAGATCATGATGACAATAGTCACGTAAAGGGGAAAATTCATGGAATAGGGGAGTAGGTGATGTTATCTTCGGAAAGGAGTTGACTAGGGGGTCTGCTGCATGATTTTTTGTTCAGTGAGTTAGCTTTCTTGTAGTTAGACCTGAGGATATGATAGAAGGTGAGACCTCTGATTTCCTTAAATTTTTGCACCTTGTGATCAGTCTGTTGAGGGAAATGTTGGGAGAAAAAACTAAGTTCAACATCATGTTGATGACTATTTCCGAGTCTTCGAAAATCATAGCCTTTTGGATATTTAATATTTTTATAATTTGAAGGCCTTGCAGTAAGGCGTATACTTCTGATCTATTATTTGATTGTCGACCCAATCCCCAATCAAATATGAAAACGTTGCTACCCTGCTCATCCAAAATGTGGCCTCCAGCTCCTGTTATTCCGGGATTTTCCTTTGAGGCACCATCGAAGAAGAGTGTAGGCCTTTTGATTCCATCAAGCCATTCAATGAACTCTTTTTCTTTAAGCCTAATCTTCCACTGATCCTTGTGAAGAGGTTGAAGAGCAAGTTTTTTGTTATACTTCAGGAGTGTGTCAAGAACTCTTCCAAGGATAAGTCTTTCCTCGACCTGAAAATCATTGAATTTTAGTTGACTATTGTTTTGTGCAAGAATGGTCTCGATAGTAAGGCTCCATGCCTTGCTATGCACTTTTCTAATGCAAGGTTTGTGATCTTGAAAGGTGGTTTTGTTCCTCATAAGACAAATTTTCTAGAGTAAGACATAAGGAATAGTGACCTAGACCCTTTTGGCAACATTATTCCTCTTTTTCCCCTAGGGGTAAATCTTTTTCCAATTAACAATCAGATCTGAAACCGAGTTGTTTGCACCCATATCAACATGAAAGAGATCCAAGAGATATTCCCAACAATTTTTAGAAAAAGAGAATTATATGAAGAGGTGGTGAATTGTCTCCTCTACCATGGAGCATAGGGGGCATTTAGAGGCTCCATGTATGCCTCTTTTTTTGAGAATGTCCACTGTCAAAATCTTCCCCTTTACCAGGGTCCAGATGAAGATTTTGATCTTTGGGAGCACTTTAGACTTCGATACCTCTTTCCAGATTTCCAACGGAGGAGTAGGGAATTTCTCTTTGTGAAGAGCCTTGTATCATACTTTTAAGGTGTAGGTAGACCCAGAGGGGTCCCATCTATAGCTATATTCTTTATCTTTTGCAAGAGGTGCAGCTCCATGAAGCATTTCCTCGAGATTATCTTTATCATTATGGAGGTGGAGTGGAAAATTTGGAAACATCCAACCCTTAAAATTATTATTACTCTCTTCCCAACTAGATATTTGATCCAGGCGGTTAATCCCATGCTCTTGAAGGTGCATTTGAATGTGTAGAGTGCTCGGATTGTTTAAAAGGGGAATCTTACCCATTATTTTGTCCTCCCAAATGTTTATGCTGCATCCTCCATGTGTAACTTTGGAGGTATAGTTGTGAAGAAAGGGGATGGATTTTTTGCAAAGAGCCCATATGTGAGAACAAGGCTTGTTGCGGATGAATTGATATAAAATGTTTTGCCTTGAAGTAGAAATATATTTCCTTTCTAGCACTTTCTTCCACCATGTTTGTTACCAAGTAATTAAGCACCACACTATTTTCCCTCAAAAGGAAAGATTCAACAGTTTGGGTATGCGAATATCAAGACCACCATTTTCATATTGTTGGGTTACCTGTCTCCATTTGACCAGATTGAACATATTTTTCTCACATTTACCACCTTGCCATAAAAATTGTTTTAAAATTGATTCCATTTTATGTTGGATACTGATAGGAGCCTGTAGCAAAGAGAAGTGGTAAAGAGGCAGAGCAGAGAGGACAACCTTTAAGAGGATCATGAGCTGAGCCAGATTGAGCCAAGAGGCTCCCCATAGTTGGACTTTATTTTTCAACTTATCAATGATGATGCTCCATACCTTTGTTCTTAACAGTCCTATGCTGACAGGAATCCCTAGGTAGTTAAAATGATTCCAGCTCCATTGTAGGGGACCCCGAATATTTGGGCAATACTATGAATGCTATTCATAATTGAATTTCATCCATAAATGCATCTTTTATGGTAATTGATCTGCCCTCCAGAATAGTTCAGGAATTCGTCAAGCATCATTTTAAATCTCCTGGAATTTATGCTAGTAGCTCCTCCTATCAGTCGGGTGTCATCAACAAACTAATAATGGTTCATGTTTTTGACCACACTGCTAAATTTGATACCTGTTATTAGGCCAGCTTTGCGAATGTGGTCCAATGCCCTACTAAAATATTTTGACATGAGAATGAAGAGGATTGGAAATAATGTCCAGGTCTTCCATTGACTAGAGGGGAGATCTAGGGGTTGGATATGCAGGCTTGAATGAGAGATATGAATTCTTCTTCGAATCCCATTTTATTTAGGACAGAGAGGAGGATTGAGTGCCTCACTCTATCGAAGGCATTGGTAGGATCTATTTTTAGAATGAATCCCTTCTTCGATCTCATCATGCTGGAGTGAATGGCTTCTTGGACCAACAAGATGGAGTCAATGATTTGCCTATTTGAAATGAATCCACCTTGATTTTTAGAGATAATATTGGGGAGGAAGCTTTTGATGCAAGTGGCGAGGATTTTGGTAATAATTTTATAAGAGGAGTTGCAAAAGGATATAGGCCTACATCTGGAGAAGGTGGATGGATGGGTCTCTTTAGGGATGAGGGAAAGAAATATCGAGATTTTGAAGCCCCCAATATTTTTTTTCCTTTGAGCTCGTCAGATCATTTGATGAGGTCCTTTTTAATGACTTCCTAGAAGGTCTGATAAAAGCTGATGGAGAATCCATCCGGGCCCAGTGCTTCATCAGGATGGAGGGTCCAGATTACCTTGATAATTTCAACCTCTTCGATGTCCCTGGTTAGGGAGGTGTTTATCTCTTCAGTGATCATCTTAGAAGTGTGAACCAAGAGATCATTGTATTCCTTTGCCTCCATAGTTTCAGTTAGGAGGATTTTATAATGGCAATGGGCTGCTGACTTTATTGCATCTTTCTCGATGTACATGTTACCTTCTTCATCGGTTATAGTTATAATGATGTTTCTTGATATTCTGACAGTGGCTTGCTTATGGAAGAAGGAGGTAATTTTAGTCCCATCCTGAAGCCAGAGATTCCTGGATTTAAGTCTCCATTTTTCTTCCTCCTTTCTATTTGTGTTATATCAAGCCCAATAAAGTTTTTTTTCCTACTCATGGTTTTAGTTGGTCACCCCTTGGATATCTATATCTTTTTGTACTTCTTCTAACTTTCTCTTAGTGTCCTGCTTAACTATGTCCAGTTCTCTATAATAGTATTTTTCCCAGCCTTGGAGAGCAGTGCGCACAAGCTTCAGTTTTGTCTCCCATATGTGCATTGGAGATCCCTCAAAATGTTGCTGCCAATTTCTTTCCACAATGAATCTTTCCTCAGGGGAGTCACTCCATAGAGGTTTGTAGCGGAAAGGAAGAGGCCCAAGGTAAGATTGATCACCGAGGAAAAGGGTAACAGGATAGTGATCTAAGGCCGAGAAGGGAAGGATGGTGGAGGTTGCAACAAAGAAGTGGGAGATGAGGGATACAACAACAAAAAAGTGGCCAAGTCTTTCCATGATGTTCCCTAGCCCATGTCTGCAATTGCTGCATGTAAAACTTCTATTTTGGGGATGATGTCCACCAAGTCATGTTATTGTATGATATTCTCCAACTTATCTCTTCAAGGGTCTGGAGTAAAACTACCCCCTATTTTCTCTTTTGCATGCATAACCAAATTCAGATCCCCTCCAATTATGACATTGTTATTATCCTCCCCCTCCATGTCAGATTTTAAAGTGTGCCAACAAAATTTTTTTTCCCTATAGCGATTTGGGTCATAAATTATGTAAACCGTTATCATTACATCCTCATGGATGTTTTTTAAATTGACTTTTATCCAATCTTGGGCCTTTATAATTTTCAGCTGCTTCCATGAGTTCTGGTTCCATATTTTTTCTATTCCTCCTGAAGCACCTTTGGACTCTACTATTATGCATGTGTAGTTTCTGATTCTCTTAATGATGTTTCCATATCTTTTTCTCCTTGCTTGGTTTCTTGGAGAAGAACTATGTCTCACTGTTCTTGTTTAATGATATCTCTTAGGGAATATTTTTTGGAGGGGTGCCTTAATCCCCTATAGTTCAATGTAAATTCTTTCATTATTTCAGGAATGCAGGTTGAGACCCTGTCTTCCCTCCTATTTCATGTTGGTTAAAGTCTTTGCTGTTAAGCCCTCCAATAAAGGTCTCTATTAGGTTTTGCATTCCTACAACAATGTCTTTCTGAATTGCTTCATTCCTATGGTGTTTAGCAGACTTTCTTCCTGGTCCAATTTTTTTAAGGTTTCCAAAACTGTTTCCAACTTCTTTGCTGCGCTCCTGGTGATTATCTGGGTAGATGATGGTTCAACTAAGGATGAAGGAGGACATGATTTGGAAGGGGCAAGATGAGGTAGAGTTTCGGAGGGGAAGGTGGGGAGGGGAGGCTGTGGGGGTTCCTCTTCTAGAGAGGCCAAGGAGGTAAAGGAGTTGGAGGAGGTAAGGGGGGGTCAGGGGTTTGAAAGGGGTTTGGAGGGGGTTTAGGATTAGTTTGGGTGCTAGGGATAGAAGAGTGTGAGGATGGATGGGTTGTTGATGCTCCATCATTTCTGGGATTTGGGACAAACTTCTTCTTTTTTATGACTTCCCATTGTGATTCAGGGTTAGTGTTTTCGACCTCTATTGCTTTTGTGCATCTATTAGAAAAATAATGGTATTTGTGGCATACATTGTAATTGAAGGGAATTTTTTCGTAGTTGAGCTGGTAGATGTGCATCCAGTTGTCCACCTTCAACTTGATCGCCTCTCGAAGTCCTTTCCCCAAGTCTACCTCTACCCAGATTCTTGCACACGCTTACATGTTGTCCTTCGGCTCACTTCTGTCGATGAACCTACCAACAACACTCCCAATCACTCTAACTGAATCATCCTCACAACAGTGAAGGGGAAGATGTGGAAGACAAACCCACATTGGGACAACATTAGGAATGTTGAGTTTAGGATCAAAGTCTAGTGTCCAATTTTTTAGATAGACCCATCTAGTATCCATGAAGTATGGCTCGTTCATGAATATCATATATTTTTCTTCCTTGGTCTCGAAGTGGAAGGTATAAAAGTGCTACCACAAAATATGATAGAGATTTTACCTTTTATTTTTCCATCCAATTTCGCTCCACCCATTTCTGGACTGTTTTCGGTGAAGGCCATAGTCCCGTGAATTTCCCAATGAGACCTTTCTCCGCAAGGGAGAGAGAATCCATTCAAGGGATCGCAGGGGGAAATGACACTTCCTAGATCCCATCCAATTTTTTACAAACTTGGCTATTGCAGGCCTCGAGTGATGCGAATTCAGAGAGTCAATGAGTGGAGAAAACGCTTATGCATGGTCAGAGGGAGCGGCCACCTCCAGGATGGTCTCTGGAGGGGCCATGTGGCTAGGATCGAGCAACAATAGGAGGGCTGAAGCATGAGTGGCTACGCAGATGCTCCAGACCTAAAAATCCCTAGTTGATAATATTTCCCCGCTCTATACGCTCTTAGAATAGTAAATTTGGAGGAATTAGTTTGCATGGTCACTTTTACAGGTGATCCAAGTTCGGAAAATTTTGGGTGAAAAATATAATGAGCCACTTTTAGGCCTATCATGAATACTTATTGTGGTTCCAACATTAATGTGGATTTATATTCCATAATATACACATTGATAACTTTCTAATGGTGCAAAAATAAACTCAAACAGAGCTTGTGTGAGAAGTTATGCCTCCGAAAAGTTAATTATCTTATTGAAATTGAACACCATAATTTGTAATGATGCCATTTTGAACTCCATTATTAATAAAAGAGATTTTATCCACATGATTGTGAAGAATAATACTATAGAAGATTCCATATTGTATCTCTAATTAATAGTTTAAGGATTCAAACTTAACCACTAGTAGTATATTGGGTTGTGCTATCACTAGTAGTAAATGATGAAATTAGTAACTAGCCAACTAAAAAAGTTAGTCACCACAATTATTTCAAGTGAATTACTACTAAATTTGAGCAATTTTAAGTGACTGAACTAAAAATGACTAATGTAAACCACTAATTTAGTCTAGGGATAAAATATACCACTAGATAATAAGTGGCTAAACCAGAAATGACTAACTTAAATGACTAATTTAGTCTAGGATTAAAATATATGACTAGATAATGAGTGACAAAATTAATAATGATTAACTTAAATGACTATTATAGTAAAAGAATAAAATTATGATCAAATAACAAGTACAACAAGTATATGAATTAGTCATTTATGTTAGTAATTTTTAATTGTGTCACTTTAGAAATGGAAAATTACAATTTTGATACTGAAGTGTTACATTTCACTGCAGGGTCCCTGAATCCATCTACATTGTTAAAATTTAGAGACAAAGGGGTCTCTGAATTGATTTATGGTGTTAAAATTATCAATACCCTTTTGTCTCTAAAGTTTAACACTATATATGGATTCAAAGACCCCCTTCTTTGAATACATCCGTAGTGTTAAATTTAGAGACAAAGGGGTATTTGAGTCCATATTCAAAGTTAAAATTTAGAGACCCTCATGTGCAATGTTAAAATTTAGGTAGATGGATTCAACTAACCCCTTATAGGGGTCCATGAATCCATCTATAATGCTAAAATTATAACACTTTTATACAATCACTACTAAACCAACATAAAAGTCTATATTAAAATGACTAACCACAACACATATTACCATAGTCAATATCCTTATCATATATATATATATATATATATATATATATATATATCACTCCATCTCCTCCTCCAGTCATATATAGGGTTATTCTCAATGACTATCATGACCACCACATTTTCACTCTAATTTTTTTTTTAACAATTCAATATATAAATATACATAGAATGAGAAAAGGTGGGTATCAATGTGGAATAAACACTTGGACATAGGAATTTGGTCCATTTTTACTATTAACATATGGTGTTTGTGAAGCTATATCAAAGACCTCTTTGTTTCCTTCCCTCCATTTTTTTTAGTGATCACCAATTTGTTTATTTTTCATTTTAATTTTCCGTGTACATATTTACATTTATTTTTCATTTTAAATTTCCTTCAATACATTTAAATTTATTTTTCATTTTAAATTTCCCTCTAGAAAATTACTAATTTGGTGGCAGTTTCAACATCCAAAAGTTTCAATGTATGTTTAGATTGTCATTGTTGCATTGGAGAACAAGTATCCATCCAGAATCTGTCCTACACGACCATATCGTAAAGCTTATCCTAAATGTTGACTTCATTTATTACGTTTTGATTCTAGTGTCATTATTTTGAATGTAGTGGAAACCTGCATTTAGGGTCACTTCATGTTGTTCTGATAAATTTTGTGTGAGGTTATCCAATGATTTTATGTAATTTTGAGGTTAATTTCAAATATTTTTGATATTAATTTGTATATATGTTTAAATACCCAACTGTTATTATTTTAAGGATTGGCTTTGACCTGCATAAAATAACTTAAGTGGTATGATTAATTCAATCTGTGGTTGGAAATGGATTTCAACTGGGTTACAATAAGTGTTTTTGGTTTCATTGGAATTTGTGTAAGGATGAGACTAGATATATTGGGTCTTTTTACAATGTTGTTGTAGAGGGAAGAAGATTAAACTACTCCCTCATTAAGCCACTAAATTATTCTTCATGCTCATGGGAACAACTCATTCCCTCTCTGGCTTCAACAATACATAGTTGTGCAACCTTATTAATACACTATTGGAGGGGTGAAAACCAACGGCGGTTCCACAATAATATCATAGATAAAGAACACATCAAAAATATTTTTCTCATGAGGTATAACCATTCGGGATAGATGATTCCTTAGAAAATCAATCCTATAAGTAGAAAATTTATCTCCTCACTACCGTTTCAACAAATAGTGTGGAGGATTTTGAAGGATTACATTCTTCATTTTAATTTAAAAAAGCACAAAAAATTCTTACCCTAGAATATTGTAACTACCAAAGCTAAGGTCTCTCACTAAAGTGACTCCTTACTCCCCTATACCAATATTTCCTCCCCTTCCCCACAATAGAGCTTACATGATTGGATTTCTGAAATAATTTTGTAACGATAAGCATGTTTTTTCATTTTCGCAGAGCAAGTTTGTGAAGTGGAGTTGTATGGAAAATTAGAGGCATTGAATACTGGAATGGGTCAAGTTATGGCATGCACAAAACCTCAAGTCACTCAATATCCCTAGTCTAAAATTATGAATGTTGTAAGGGAGAGAGGGGATGTTGTAGGCGACAATGAGAACTCGAAGAGGCCATTACCTTAGAATGCCAATGGAGTAGTGGGTCATCGTTCCATGGGCCATCATTCAATGAGAAATAAATATAGTACTAGCCCTAATTCTACTTATGCTCTCCTTCCTGCTTCTTCCCCTTCATCCTCATTGGTTATAAGGTTTCAAGGGAAGGATGCATTGTCGTATGAAAAATGTTATAATCAAGGAATGTGTTGTTAGTCGGGAAACCATAATCTAGGAATCAAACTATGATGCCATTTACTTCTTCCTTTTATTTTCATTGCAGTCTTCCTGAAGATTTGACGTATTTTATTTTTTTTTAACTTTAGAGTTTGGAAATTAGTCTAACTTTTGTCATCATTTTAGAAATATTTTTCCAAACAATGGGAAACTTTTTGTTCACAATGATGTTGTAGCAGCCCAACAAGTGGAACGACCAAGAAACTTCATGGTTTTGTGTTGATTGATGGGACTCGAAAAATAGCGTATGGATTTATAGAAGATGGGAGAGAAGCCACAACTCCTAGTTCAAGACGATTCTTGGGTGATTGGGGAAGGTTATTTTTGGCATTGTTTATATTTAAATAGCACATGTATTGTAGCTTTATGGTTTACCTAAATTCATAAAAGAAACTTGAAAATGTTGATTTTTGACATGTATATAACTGTTCATTTTTTTAATCCAACTTATAAGTGTGAATGTTGTCTGAAGTAAGAATCCTTTGAAGTTAGTTCCATTTTATGATTTTTATTTTTTGTAAAATGTGAGGAATGAGTTTGGGTGATGTTATAACCAGAAGTTTTCTTTACCCAATTGTTAGTTTCAATCCATGAGAATGCATATGGATCTTGTGTGAAGAACTGAAAACATTAATGCCGATCGTCGCAACATTCTTATTCAATCATGGCATGTAAGCTTTGAGATTTAATCCATTGTATCTACAAATACAAGGCTTTTGCCTTTGAGAGAACACTAATATTATTATATAAATGCATGTCATTTGTTTATTCAAATCTTATTTAGCTTGAACAAAAAATAACTCAACTAACTATCAACTAATGAATTGAAATGTTAGAACAAATAGGAGTTTCACTCTCAATGCAGATATCAAATAAATTGAATCATTAAAGAAAAAATGTCATAGAATCTTAATTGAATGATTTTTTCTACAAAAAATGGAAATACGCACACCAGCTATAACTACAGAAATAAATGGAACCATACAAGAAATAACTCAAACCATGCAAGGGGAGAATACTAATCCTAGTTGCACATCGTGAGTGGGCCCTTGTTCTGAAGGTCAAGGTGTTGAATCCATCACAGACAAATGTTACTCACGGAACCATAATGGAATAAATTATCTAGGATTTGAATGCATTATCTATAAATTACAGATTACACTTTAATTTTATATATCTATCTTATCTCCAAATTGAACCGTAAATGTGTTAAAAAAAGAACTACTTGTGAGGTAACGTTGCTCAGTTTTTTGAAATTCCTACAGAATCCCAAAATACCTTGACAACTTCCTAAACTGAAGTCTAAGATATAACTTAATAACTTCCTCAATGGAATTCCTAGGTATAACCTAGCAACTTCCTAAAACCAAATTCTGAAGAATAACCTAACAACTTCTTGGCAATGGAAACTAACAATTGCTAGAATTAACAAATTATATTTTTAGTCGGTGAGTTGATATTCTGGGGCCTACGTTGCCCTATAATTTGGGTGACATATGTCAACCTCACTATTGTTTGGGAATTCCACCCTAGAATTTGCGTATTGTAGAATTAAGAATAATTTTGGAGATGCCCTAAGGAAGTGATTATGGATATTTTGCAACTATATTTAATCATTCTTTGCTAGGAATTATGTGATAGGTGTTAATTCTACATATAATGTTGATGAACACTGGCAACCGTCAACATATCATAATTGGTTATCAGAAATAATACATTTCATTCAAAATGTTCATAGAGATTATCAAACACATTAATTTCCAATGAATTACTTATTTAAAACCAAATTTCTATAATAAGGTGGCTAAGAAATCTAGAAAATTGGATGTGTTAATTTTTTTATACTCATGAAAGTTTCAATGGAAGATGATAAAAACAAAATATTTATGAGTTTCACCATCAACCACAAACTGAAATATTTGTACACCCATATGCAATAAATTCATCCATTTCATTCTTATCTAATCTCCCTGAAATCATAAATTTCAAATTGGTTTGTGCATTTTGTTTATGATAGCCCATGATTTATTCAATTTACTCCAATTGTTCATGTTCACTTTTGCATTTATTGCACCAATGCTCTTCCAATTAAAAATTGAAGAGCCATCAAGGGAAACCTGAATCCAAGTCCCATCCAACGTATTTAAAGGTGCATTACAAAGCTAGCGTAAAGGTGGGCCCTCAATATAGCTTGTTTGAAATTTGGAATTGAGTTGGGTTCCCTTCTCTTCAATTCTTATGTAAGTTCATTCCCTTTCATTTGGGAATTCATGGCATGGTCACTTCACGTATCAACAGAGCCTTTGAAATGCTAATAATTTCTTCTATTCCATTACCCATTGGATATCAGAATATGAAGCGTTTTAGTAATGTTAATAGATATCCTCTGATGGGGTATGATCTCTGCTCATACAAGCAACTCAACCTTGGATTTGTAATAATTTTTATAGGCCCACAATTATTCAAACCTTTGAATTTCATTCTACACAGTAAATATAAATTCCTTAAAATACCATCCTCCATAAAAGGATGAGGATTCCATCTTGTGAGCTTAGGAAGGACGTAATTGTGTAAATATAATTCCCATTCTAAGTTCAGCCTTTGAGGAATGCCTATGAAATATACATAAAATACCTAGTTTTCCCATAATAACAATTGGTAGATTTGAAGCATTCTTCTCTAGTAAAAATTGAATAGTTTCTCCTCAAAATATAAGGCATAAACTTTGGAAGGTGGCCTACACGAGAACATTAAGGAAGCATAACCACTTTCGTTTTCACTTATTTCCTTAATGTTTTTAGATTTTTGTGACTTTCTCTTTAATTTATTCATCTTATTTCTCCCAATTCTTATTGTCTTCTTTGAGTTATAGAATTGTGTTTTTCTAGGCTACGTGTGATATAACATACTTTTATTTAAAGAATGCAATAGTCTTCTCATGCCTTTCAAGGGTTTTATATCCGTGTTCACATGATTATGATTTGTCTTCGATTTCGCAAGCTATGTAACTACAATACAACTATTTTAGGATGTAACTAAAATACAACTATTTCAGGAGCTTCTAGAATTCTGCCAAAGTTTTCAAGAACCTATGCTCAAGAAGGTAATGAAACCTCACATTCAACATGTGAATTTTCGATTACTCATCACATGTAAACATAAATTTCCCTTATTAGGTGTCAATAATTTTGTAGCATTTGTTTGGATTTATTTAACAATTGCTGCCCCAAATCCCATAGCATATTTTCAGGCATGCCCTTGGGATTCTATAGCATTAGTTGTCCTCGTCTTATTTTCTTACTCCTCCTTTGGGATATGTATTTCTCTTGAATTATGTATTTCTTGAGAAATTCCTCTTTGGGACCATCTAACCAGATCTATGGCAGGAACATCTCGTCTCCTTGTTTCTGCGACAATGTCTTTTGGCTTGGTCTAAGGTTTTCTTTAGCATTCATTTCTGCAACTCTCTCCTAAACACTCTCATTTTTCCTTTCAGCTGCTGGAGTTATAATGAATTCCTCCCAAGTTACCCCTGGTGGCTTCATCTACAGGGTGGCATATTTGACCAAGAGTTGGATTAACATATGGTGGGAAAGACTTGTCAATTTACTTGTTGGATCTCACAAGCCATTTTTTGTAGTAACTCACCAAGAAATATAAGAAATTGGTTCTAAAATTTTTCTTTAAATAGGAAATTGCTTCTAAGATTATTATTATTGTGAATAATGTGATCAATAAGAAACTTTTCAGGAGGGAGGGAAAAATTAAGCCCTTTATCAAGAAGGCTATCAAAATTTTTGCTAAAGAGATTAATAACATTCTTAAAAAATTATTATTATTTTTATTGATTGGGTAACGATTATTATTAATATTAAGTATGTTTTTATTCATGCCATGTTTATTAATATTTGGAGTAGGATATTTATTATTAAAATTGTTGTTAGTTAAAGTAAGATTGTTATCACTATTGAAATTAAATTTCATGTTATATGAAAATTTATTAGAAGTTAAATTAGGGTAAATAGAAAATAGGGTAGAACTAGGGTACCATGGGGAGAGAGTTGGAGAGGAGGATCAATGGAGGTTCAGTTAATGGAGAGGCAGGGTTTAGAGAGGAGGAAGCACAAGTGGAGGACTGCAAAAAAGAGAGAATGGGTCAGGGAATGGAATAGGTCGACAGTATAATTGAGGGTGACGACGCAGATGGAGATGAGGCTGAAGGATGAAAATTGAAGTGATGGGAAGACAGATCAGAAATTAAGGCATTAAAACCATTGATAGCGAGGGGGGAACCAAAGGGATCCAAGATTTCAAGTCTGGAAGAGGAGAAACAAGGTTTAGAGCAGCCACCAGGGTCATTTTTGGAGTGGGATGAGATAAGACCAATGACATCCAAACATGAGGTGTTATTTATAGGGTTGGAGCATGAGGCGAGCACTTCAGTCCACCGACTGAAAATTGAGCTGAAGAAATAGAGTTTCTTGTTGAAAATTATGAACAAACAATACACAGAGGAATGTGTTATCCCAAAAACATAGAGAATACAAAACTACTATGGAAATTAAAATTCACAAATAGACAGAGCACAAAAACACAAGAGAGGACTGAAGCTTATTTTTCATTCCATCACACCAAACATATGAAATTACATAGTTTTTAATACAAATGGCTGAAGCTTGAGCATTAAAATCAATTAAATGTAGATTGGATGTTCAACAACCAAAAATTTTCCTGCGTTCTGTTTCTGCTATTAATACACGAAACAACGTTAAACACACAAAAGGGTAGACTTTAAATA
Source organism: Pinus albicaulis (assembly GCA_034641835.2). Taxonomy (NCBI): domain Eukaryota; kingdom Viridiplantae; phylum Streptophyta; class Pinopsida; order Pinales; family Pinaceae; genus Pinus; species Pinus albicaulis. Next base: position 656,199,964 of record CM076584.1, on the reverse strand, counting down.
TTATATGTTTCGGCTCTGAGACCACATCGCATTGAGCGCTCTATCACAAATTGCATACCGATGATCTAGACATTTAACTTGGCGCATATACGGGAGAACTTAAAATTTACAATATGTGATGTGATGTGGCACATCGCATCGCAACATATACTATTTAACTTGCGGGCGCCTATCCTCTTGAGCTTGCGGGCGCTTTTTTGTGCTATCCTTCTAAGCTTGCGATGTGCACTTTGCAACCGCATCGCATCGCAAATAACTTATCTTGCGAGCAGCTTAAAAAATAAATAAGAAAACTTGCAAAGTGCAGGCGCGATGCGGCTTAAACTATGGTAAGAGTGAAATACAAAGGATAAGGAATAAACACGGAAATACAAAGATTTATTTGATAAAGTTATGTAGTGGGTCCCGTCAAATCGCATTTGCAGAGATTTAACTTATGGTGAAGCGTTAAGTGCTAAACTATAAATGTCACAAAGTGCAGGCAATGGCGTGGAAAATCACGGTAAGTGTGAAATGCATGAAACTAGGGAAATGCCAGAGTAAAAAGGCTTTCACGATTTTACAAATGCAGTGGAGGTAGGTGGGTCCCGCCTATATTGCATCGGTGTAAAATTAACATTGACAAATGCTTAAGGATTAAAGACTTAAATTTTGCGGGCAGAAAAGTGCGGGCAAGAAAGGTAAGAAATGCGGCGGGTAAGGAAATTAATGTAGGGTGTGCGGATCAAGTACTCTGTTTGATATTTTGCGTGGATTTCAAAAAAAATTCCTTCGGGCTTGAAACCTACTGCGTGTCCTTCTTGCAACAAAAATTTACTAAAGCATGGGCTACTTCCACTCCTTATTCATGGTAGTGGTTGGGAGTTATTTACAACACTCCCTCTTAATCACAACTGTCCCCATGCTTACAACTGGTGAAAAGGTTTCCTCATTGTCTCTACCTTGTTGTTGCTTGTAGCCTTTGACAACAAGTATTTCTTTGTGCCTTTCTATGTTGCCTTCAATGTTGCTTTTGGTCTTATAGACCCATTTCACTCCAATAACTTATTTTCCTTGTGGGAGGTCCATTAACTCCAACGTGTCATTCTTTTCTATTGCTCCAATCTCTTCATTCATTTCTTCAATAGATTTATCTTCTTTGACTGGATCTTCAAAATGGAATGGGTCATCAACATGAAAAAATAAAGTAAATAAAGAATTCAGAGCAACATTACTATTTACTTTTTCTTTCTCATATATTTCACTTAAATTTATGAATCTTGGTCTTCTTGTATTTGCTAAAGATGTGCTTGGAGTTGCACTTGAACTTGAGGAACTTTCTGATCCTTTTGGTGTGCTTGGAGAAGAAATTCCTTGGTTTTTCACTGCTGCTCTATTGCTTTCTTGCGGTGTGATTTGTTGAGCTTGTGTAGGTGGAGGTGGAGTCGTCGTCGAGGAATTATTTTCTGCAATCAATTCCTCTTTATCTTCATGTGAAATACATGTCTTCACATTCACTGTCTTCTCTAAACTTCCACCCCAAGCTTCTTCTTCAATGAATTGAAAATATTTGTTGATTATTACCTTCTTGGTTGATGGATTATAGAGCTTGTAGGCCTTGGATTCACCACTGTATCCAACAGATATAAACTTCTCCCCCTTGATGTCCAACTTCTTCCTTAACTAATCTGGAACATGTGCATATGCCACACATCCAAACACTCTCATGTGAGTGACAACTTGCTTTGTTCCACTCCATGCTTCTTCTGGAACTCTGTTCATAACAGCTTTGTTTGGACATATATTTAAAATATAAGTTGTACAATTTACAGCTTCTACCCAATACTCATTTGGAAAATGATTTACCTTCAACATACTTCTTACCATGTCCATGATGGTCCTATTCTTTCTTTCTGCTACACCATTTTGCTAAGGTGTATACCTTGTGGTAAACTGCTTGTGTATTCCATGCTCCTTGCAAAAATGTAGGAAGTCTCTGGAGATATATTCTCCACCTCTGTCAATTCTCAAAACTTTTATGTAGTGTCCACTTTGCTACTCAACAAGAGCTTTGAAGTGGTATAAATTTTCAAACACTTCACTTTTCTGTTTTAGAAAATACACCCATGTCTTCCTTGTGTAATCATCTATAAATTTCAAAACATAATGATTTCCAGCTAATAATGGCATTTCCATTGGTCCACACAAATGTGAGTAGACAATCTCCAAGGGTGTCTTTTCCCTTATACTCTTTCATGTTGGAAATGATTCTCTGTGTTGTTTGCCCAATATGCAGCCTTCACATAAGCTGTATGGCTTCTCTATGAGTGGTAATCCCTTTACCATCCCTTTTCTATGCAACAAGTTCAAACCTTCGAAATTGAGATGTCCAAATGTCAAATGCCATAACCAGTTTTCATCTTTCACCTTTTCTTGAAAGTTTTCTTGTGTGACTGCTGCTACAACACATCCTTCCTTCAACTCTAATCTCATATTGAGAGGAGACATCCTATTTCTTTTCATATGCACTTTTTAAATGACCTGTATACTTGGAGGTATATCCATGATTGTGCACACATCATTCTTAAAAAACACATTGTAGCCCTTATTCATGAGCTGTCCAGTGCTTATAAGGTTACATTTCAGTCCAGGTACATAATAGACATTTGGCACAAACTTCTTCTCTCCCTTGTCAGTATTTTTACTCTTCCTTTCCCCATGACAGAGACTTTGCTATCAGTCCCCGTTGTCAGTTCAGATTTCACACTCTCATCCTGATTGGGAAACATTGCTATGTTTCCAGTCGTATGGTTACTACAACCTGAATCTAAGAACCATACATATTCTTGTTTTTCATGTGCTACATTACAAGTTAAAAGCACATTTCATTGGTTCTGATTTTCTTTTGTAAAATTTACACTAGGACTATTACCCATGTCATTTTTCTTCTTTCTACATTCATTGGCATAATGCCCATACTTTTTACAATAATGACATTTGACTTGAGATTTATCATACTGTTTTCCTTGTTCTTAATTTTGGCTTGAGCCTTTGCTTGGATTTTAGTTGCTACCCCTTCCACATGTGCTTGTAACGTTTCTTCTTCCAACTCTGTGTGGGCTTCTTCCTATTCCTCAGTAGTTTGATGTTCCACGACCTCTACCTCAAACAAAAGACATTTTTGTCTTGAATGCATGCTCCAATGAAGAGTTCGTTGCTCTGTTCAGTCTATGTTCATGAGACATCAATGATGCATGAAGCTCATCCACTGAAAATTGTGAGAGATCCATTGTCTCTTCTATGGCCACTACTATGGCATCAAATCTTGATGGTAGGCTTCTTAGAATTTTCTCCACTATTTTCCTTTCTTCAAATATCTCTCCATGAGACCTGATTTGGGTAGCCAATCCAATCATATGTGTGAAGAATGAGTCTATGTTATCATACTCTTTCATACAAAGAGTTTCAAAATATCTCCTCGGCATTTGAAGTTTTGTTGTCTTTACTTTTTCCATACCTTGGTAGGCTATCTGGAGGGTATCCCATGCCTCCTTAGACTTTTTTGTTGTTGCAATACTTGGGAAAATACTCTCATGTATTGCTTGAAATATATGGAAGATGGCTTTGGAGTCCTTCTTCCTATTTTCTCTCAAAAAATCTCTTTGTGTTTGTGTCAAAGCATTAAGTGTTGCTGCATCTGCTGGTTCTTAGAAACCATTATCCACCAACTCCCAAATATCTTGTGAAGAAAATAGGGCCTTCATTGTAATGGCCCAATAATCATAATTATTACCATTGAATTATGGTAATTGTGGATTTGTCAGGCTTGTGCATGTTGCTACTATCTTGACTATGAAAACACAAAATTTCTCACTGATGTAAAAGCTTTCTCACTGCTGGAGACTTCTTCTTCTACAAACAATCTTACAGCTTCTTTGGTAAAGAGAGTGAGCTCATGCTACTTTCACTGAGAGCCTAGACCTGCTCTGATACCATGTTGAAAATTTTGAACAAACAATACACAGAGGAATGCGTTCCCTTGACAACACAGAGAATACAAAATTACTGTGGAAATTAAAATTCACAGACAGATAGAGTGCAAAAACACATGAGAGGACTGAAATTTCTTTTTCATTCCATCACAACAAACATATGAAATTACATATTTTTTAATACAAATGGTCGAAGCCTGAGCATTGAAAGAAATTGAATGCAGATCGGATGTTTAACAACCCAAAATTGTCCTGCGCTCTATTTCTATTGTTTACACACGAAACAACGTTCAACACACAAAAGGGTGGACTTTAAATATTATATGTTTTGGCTCTGAGACCACATTGCAAATCACATACCAGTGATCTTAACTTTTAACTTGGCATCATAACATAAATTTTTTAACTTGCGGGCGCCTATCCTCCTGAGCCTGCAGGCACTTTTGTGTTCTATCATCCTGAGCTTGTGATGTGCACTTTGCAGGCGCATTGCATCACAAATAAATTTTCTTGCGGGTGGCTTAAAACTTAAATAAGAAAACTTATGAAGTGTAGGTACGATGCAGCTTAAAATATGGTAAGTGTGAAATACAAAGGATAAGGAATAAACGTGGAAATATAAATATTTATGCGATAATGGTATGTGTTGGGTCCTGCCGGATCGCATCGGGAGATTTAAATTATGGTTAAGCGTTAAGTGGTAAATGCTAAATGTTGCGAAGTGCAGGCTATGGTGTGGAAAAGCACAGTAAGTGTGAAATGCATGAAACTAAGGAAATGAAGGAATACAAAGGTTTTCACAGTTTTTAAAATGCGGTAGAGGTAAGTGGGTCCCGCCAATAGCACATCAGCGGAAACTTAACATTGGCGAATGCTTAGGGGTTAAAAATTAAATGTTGCGGGCGGTGAAGTGTGGGAAAGAAAGGTAAGTAATGTGGTGGGTAAGTAAATTAACGCAGGGTGTGCATCTTGGGTACTTTGTTTGATCTTTTGCGTGGATTTCACAAAAAATTCCTTCGTGCAAGCCTGCTGCTTGTCCTTCCTGCAACAAAAAATTACTGAAGTGTGGGCTACTACCAATCCTTATTCATGGTGGTGGTTGGGAGTTATTTCCAACATTTCTTGCCTCGTCTATCCAAAATCACTTTAGATCAGGCACAGTTGGAGTTAATTCCAAGGACAAAGCTTGTGAGAGCGAAATTGATCTCAGGCATAGATTCTGAAGGAACGTGATTGGAGGGTGATGAAGATTACTGAAGAGAGGTCGACGCTAGAATTTGACTGAAAACCCAGGAATTAAGGGTAGAAATCTTCTTTTCACTAATATTCTTTGATGCTAAACTCAAAGCGGACCAATATCTAGAGAGATGGGACCTGCCATACTGCATCTTATTAAATTTTTCCGCTTGGTTCTTTTTTGAAATATCTTCTGAACTAAGAGCCTTCAATCACTCCCCAAAGAAAACCCGATAGGACATTCACCAAATCCAATGAATATTTAATAACTTGTGAGATAAATACTGGATATCTATTATTACCTTATAGAGTTATGATCTAATTAAAGCCAAACTGGTTTTAAGTAAATAAACTTGTTTCTTGGACGGTAGCACCAATCTAGATCTTTGTGGTGGCGCTGGATTTTGAGTGGATCTGAATGTTTGTGGTGGCACTGGATTTTGAGTGGTTATGAATGTTTGGTGCCCACAGAGCATGACATCTCAACCACCCAAGTGATTTCAGATTCTATCGGCACTTATAATGATAATTGAACTAACTGGGAAATACCAATTACCAATTAATTTCACATTGCAATTGACGCATTTCCCTTCGACTAAGATAAAATTGCTGCTAGGGATTGGTCTGAATCTTAGACTCTGCTAAGAACCTGATATCTAGAATGATCCACAAAGATCCACAAGTTCGGTTATCTACTTAGGATATCTTAGGTATGAGAACTTTCAGAATTGTTTTTCACTAAACTAGTAGGACCAAACTTGGAGAGCTTTCATCACTCTCTCCTTCAAATATTATGAAGTAATCCCACCAATGATGTTTCAGTATAAGTCATTAAAGCTATCCATAATATCATACAATGATTCTTCAAACTTTGTGCTATATGGAGAAGCATATTTCATAGGAGCATTACTGTTGTGAAGAATATCAAAAAGAAACATGGGCCTTGCATCTTTAGTTGGAATAGGCATTTACAATATTAGAAATTAACATAATCCTTGAAAATTTAGTTGGAATAGGCATGTAATTTAGAGTCAAAGACTGTGTAAGTACCTGAACTACCTCTCCAACTGTGTCCACATTATCTAGAGAAAACCCCATTGCTTCTTGTTAAAATTGGAAACTAGGGCCAAATTCAACTTTTGTTAGCCCCTACGAGAAAGATAATTGCAACCTTGAATTATTCTCTTTAAGAGGAACAAAATAAATCAAAATATAGTTAAATTTGGACAAGGAAAATATTTTCTTATTCAAAAATAAATTTTGTAGGTCATGATTTGGTTTAGGCAGGAAAAAATGAAATTCAAATTTGGTCAAGGTCAAATTATTATATATATTGGCATCCCTCATCCTCAAAATATCATCCGAAAATGAAATGCATTCATCTCTTGGGAAAACGTAGGTTAGAGGCTAGGAGTACATATTGCTTGGATCTCCTCTTTTGGCACATTGGCCCCCACCAATCTGAGATAGACATAGTCAGTTTGTCCCAGTTTGAGTGATATTATTGGTATCGTTTCTCAGTAAAAATACATCCATAAGTCCAAGAATCTAATTCAAAATACTTCCAGATCTATTCGGATCCTTGAGAGGCATAGCAAAGTTGAGAAGAAGACATGTTTGACTCATTTTTCTTATGACTGTGTAGGCCGAGTTTAGGAGGACCTCACAACGTTCAAGAGAAGCATCATGAGAATATTTTCATGCTACTTCTATGGGCTTATTATTAATTATAGGATCCGCTATAATGAGCCCTATTAGGTGGAAATATGAGTCTGGTTGGAATGTTGGACCAAACCCTAAGATAGGGATCAAGACCCTCTCTGTAGAGTGTTGTAGTTACGGAAGATTAGCGCATAAATTGAAGAAGTTTTAAAGAATGGATTGAAGACAATCATGGGTTCTGGAAGCCTAATTAGAGGGGGTGCAAAATTCATAATTATGCACTCAGCTGATACTAAGAGAAGGAGGAGGAGTAAAATTTGACCTATGGTTGGAATTAAAGTTTGAAGTGCAGACTCAAGTCTAAGAAAACTTCTTTGTATCTGGATAGTGGTACTCGAAATTCAATATAGATTCCTTATTTCTCTTTCCCTATCTTTGATAAATATTTTATTAGAATAATAAGAAGAATTTTTCAATGGTTTTCCCCATCACGGATTTTTTTCCTCGCTTGTGCCATGCCCTCATGTTCTTGGCTTGTCCTCTGCATTTAGCACTAATGTTCTTTCATGAGTTACTGTCATATCTTAATGGTGGATGTGATTTATAATGAATTAATGAAATAAATTATGGGATATTAAAGAAACTTTCATAAGAAAATAACATGTTAACCCAAATTAACATGGTATCAGAGCCAGGTTAAAGACGAACCCAAGATGGAATAAATGAAACTTGATCCTGAAAAGGAATATTGAGAAGAAGATTATAAAGAGAAAGAGGAACTTGCATCACATGAAGTTTTTTGGTAAGTAAACCTCCTCTTCTTAAGGGAAAAAAAATGAGAATCCTGCTAATGCAACAATGAAGTCAGAATCCCTTATAATGAATTCTAGAAAACAGTATTCCCATTGGTTGCTCGCACCTATTTTTTTTTATTGTGGAATATTTTCCCAAAGATGTTTGATTCCAAGCTTCAAAATTGAAAAATCATTTGTGAGGATTAACTATGTTATTTATTATGATGTTTATGGTTAGAACTTGAAGTGTTGAAGCAATCTCAGTGAAACCACGTGACACATATGACATGGCTCATGTTTGGGCTTGTGGTTTGAATGTAATCAGTGCAATGAGGGGTATTTTATTTCTCTGCGTTTATGATGATGTGCCTACGTGGATACAATGACATAGGTTGGCTGTTCCTATTTCATATATCTGTAGCCATGTTGGCATTGTATTTCTTCTTATCTAGTCACACCTATTCAAAATAGGTCATATGCATAATTAAATATTGTATCTCTTTACTATATGTGTCAAATCTTCATTTTTGATTGTATTTCATTGTTGTAAAGCATACCACCTCACTATAGTAGGTTTTATATTGTCACTATGGTAGTTGTGTATCTTGCCACATCAATATGATCTATTCTTTTATATATTCCTTAGCATGAGGGTAATCAAGAAGTATCCTAATTTCTTTTATAGTTAGGGTTCTTGCTAATATAACTTGATCATTGTCTCTTCCCTTATAAGAAGTATCTACGATTATTGAGTAATGAAAACTTTGCATATGATTACACTCTTGATATAGTAGTTCATATAAGATAAAGCCTCTATTACTTTTTTTATGAACAATGATAGCAATTTTGTATGAAAAATGAAAGCTTCCTTTCACATGTTGGTAGATTGGATGGGTAACATAAATCTTCATACCAATGACCTTATTGGAAGTATGGCAGTAATAAAAACCACTCCATGGTATGAACAATATCTTTGATATACACCCTAGATACATAACTCTACATTGCAATGACCCTTGGTGTATCAATGACTTAATATGCCTATAATGACGATGATCTTACTCCTCCTTGTAACGCCTCGAATGTGATTGCAACTCTCTCTCTCTCTCTCTCTCTCTCTCTCTCTCTCTCTCTCTCTCTCTCTCTCTCTCTCTCTCTCTTCCTTGGGTTTATTTCACTATGTTCACAAACGTAGTTGTGAACTATGGTACAAAATATGAATTATACCCTCTCTCGAAAAGAATCATTATTTGAAGGAATATATTTTCTTCTCACTCTTAGTTATTATGGATCTAATGATCAATGAAAAAATTATGCTTGGCTCAATTATCCTTTTTACAACCCTCTTATTGATTGTTCCTTAAATTTGTGCACAACAATTCCAAGGCACTAATTTATATAGCTTACCGCGTATTAAGTTCTTTTGCGGGGGCTATTGGGGAAACATGAAAAGCACTATGTTGTTTTGATAGTTTGTATAAGGACGGGGAATACTACTTATTAGATTTTAAGAAAGGGTAAAATTTCTCACTATCCTTTGCAAAAGGAATCTTCAAATTTTACATCTCATCAACACCAAAAATAATAAAGGCTGTCAATTGTACTTGTGTCAAGAGCCATTGATAAAGGTTAAAAATTTCTCGGTATAATATTCCCGTAATATTTATGAACAATAAGAGAAAACGCTTATATTCCTTAAATCATCTAAGTGTTAGACCATAGTGAAAATGAATCTTGCAACATAGTGATTCAAAGACATTGTTCATGATGACTTCCTTTTGATCCACGATTACATGGTTGTGGCCTTCGAGTCATCAATGTGGTAACATATTTTTTATAAAAAAGGAGAATAATAAATCAAGGTTAAAATTGACTTGTATCTCTTAAGCAGGAAAAGTTTTCCAGAAGATATGAAGATCTACATCTAGAACTTCCATATATAGATATATGGCATCAACATCATTTATATCAATCCAACATTATCAAAATCCTATAGCTATGGTCATGTTAACAAGAAAGATGATAAACTAGGTAACTTATCTTATAAAGGTTTCCCATTAAGAAGAAGTTAATGTTATTTGCCTAAAACCAAAATTGCAGCACCTCAAGTGAAACTCTCCTACAGTCATAGCCGAATAATAAATATCATGATAGATAATCCTTATAAAGATTGATTAGTTTCATATACATGGAAAAATTCATTTAGCATGCTCATGGTTGAGGCTAGAGGACCATCTGGTGTAAGGCTTCAGAGGGACCTATAGATAAGAAGCAACATTATTGTCCCACTTTACTACATAGACCACAAGCTGAATATTGGGGTGTAGATAACTTGATGGATATGCTCCGAACCAATGTAATTTTTTGATGTTGAGAGGGAGATGTGATCGAATAGATAATAATCCTCTCATACAAGAGGAAGTTGATATCTTCCTTTGAAAGAAAAATTGGGCGTAATGGAAAGACCTATTTTTTATTTAGTACACTAGAAAGCCTCCAAGCTTTATCATTTGAGAAAATTTCTGACAACCTTTCATAACCTCCTGGAAAGAAGTTGACAATATGTGCACATATAAGTGATGTACCTATTAAGGCCAACCTTTATATATACGAAGTAGAATGGATATCATGATTAGCACACTGCCAGATGGACAATTTTCACTTTACGAAGATAAGCTTAGACTTGTGACCTCACTATGCAAGACTTGTGATTTCTTATGTGTTGATGTAGTATGACTAATTAAAAATAAATATGTTTAGTAAAAGGTCATGTATGTTAGGAATTACTGCAGAAATAAAATATTTACCGAGAGAATAATACACATACAAAACCCAACAACAAATCACATAAACATAAACACAATGTTTAACTGGGAAAACCCCAAACTCCAGATAAAAACCCAACCAATTAAATTTCATTAAACATTGGCCAAAACCTTGACCAATCCGGCCAAGTGAGCCTTCACCGCTCACTTCCAGGTCTGCATTACAATGAAGTATTCCCAGCCTCTTATACGCTCCATTACATGCAATACCATGGGCTAAAACCATGGGTGCACAAAACCATGTGCCCCAAAACCACTACTATTTACCCTAGTCAAAATTGACTCTACCCCAAGTCATGTTTACCTAAAAATTCCCCCCTTAAACTTGACTTGGGGATTATTGACTAAATCCAGCCAAACCTACTAAGTGAGACAACCCCACTCACTCTAGCTCTTCCCCCCTCAAATTTTTACCCAGGGTAATTGTAAACTTGACATACCCCCTATCACCTAGGTCTAACCCAGAATTTACCAGTGATTATCCAGGGGTATGCATGCCATACCAGGTCTTACAGTAGTATGCCTATTTACATGTAAAAATTTAACTCCATTATAATAATATTTGTTTCGTTTCATTGTTGCTATTCTTTGTATGACCATTCTCTACATTCATTCATGATGTCCTCTCCAAAGAGGACATCATAGTTGTACATCAATGTCCATATAAAAAGAATCCATCTACCGGGTTACATGGGTCACCAGCCTCTGTAACCGCCAGTCCTCTAGGAATTCTCTTCAGATACATGGTTCATCAATTTTTAATTAATTCACCTGCAAATATCCTCTCTCATTCAAAACATTTGATTGACACATTCTGTCAAAAAATTTGCATGTAACCAATCCCCATAGTTTCTTACTCTACATTATTCCATGGTAGCTGCATATGGATGTTTTTGTTACATGATCGTTAATATCATAAGCATATGAATCATGCCTAATATAGTTTTGTTCTTATCCCAACACCTAAGTACACCTTGGCTTCAGCACCAAACGTTGTCACTACTTTGGATATCATGAAGCCCATCTTCATTTTGTTTCCATAGAACATTATGCACCATCTCCCATTCGCATAACTGTTTTCTCCCTTGAGAAATATTAGCTAAACACAGGCATTGCGATGGATTCGGCTTTGGCTCTACACTTGGCGTTCCCAAGCGTTAACTCTAAATCATCAGATGCGATATCCATATCTTTGCCGCATTCTTTGTGTATCCACTCGCCTTGCCATGGCTTCACCATGCCGCACTCAAACTCGCCTTCCTGTTTCAAAATGCCATACGACAATCTCCATCTCATCTGATCCATTTGCAATAGGGACAAGCACTTGAGGATAATTTTGGAGCGACCAACCATCAACATTGTATTCCTCTTTTGCCACTTCACATTTATTCCAACCACCTGGCACCTGGCATCCTTTCAGCAGACCCCATGTCTCCAAAACCATAGAAGGTGCTTCACCTATGGCACCACAAAGCCGCCCCTCCTTTGCATGAGCTTCGGTAATCTTTCGCAAAACCTTACAGTCTCGTAATATTTCTGAGCCAGGAATGCCCCCCGGTAGAACAACAAGGTCAAATATCTGGGATTCACATTCCGAAATGAAGGTGTCTGCTACGATATTTACGCGACTTGAACACTCGATCTGCAAATCCTATTCAACCGACGCCACTATGACAAATGCGCCACCTTTACTGAAAACATTGACTAGAGTTACAACCTCAATTTATTCGCTGCCAAATGTGATTGGAACAAGGACCTTTTTCTGAGGTGTCTCCACTACAATGGACATAATTGAACGCAGAACACTCTTCAATGGAGAATGTATGAATGAAAATGGTGCATTTTGACTGTGTCAAGCTGAAGTAGTCAGCATATTTGCAACCACAATTTTTAATGAATTTTCATTGACTTATCTGAAGCCAAAGCCACCTCCAGAATAATTCATCGATGTCATATGGACATGACTCGGATCTCATATCGGTTTCCAAGCTCCAAGCTCTATGCTCTGTGCCATTCTCTTTCCATCATGCTAATACAAACCCTTGGCAAAAAAAAACATCCATCTGAAGCCAAAACCTAAACCATGGCTCTGATACCATTTGTTAGGAATTACTACAGAAATAAAATATTTACCAAGAGAATAATACACATACAAAACCCAGTACAGAGAGAGCGCGATGGCTGCCTGCGGAAACCCTAAGGCGAAGTACTCGGGTTCTTTGAACTCTGCGGCGGCGGACTATGGACTAGCATCTGATGTGCCGATCCCTACAGCGGTGATGTCTATTGACCCAGAACATGATCTGTGTTGGGATGCGAAGTTACTGGACCTCTCCCCTTTGTGCTCGGTGGATGCATTCTTCTCGCCTTTCGGCCTCTGGCCTTGGTTTGAGTCTGCAAACCATCACCATTGCCGGCGTTGTGTTGTGGGGATCCAGACCCAAACACTGGCCCATGAATGTTGTTTTGATGGGGCTCTTCGCACATAAGCTGAGCTACGGTTACACTGCAGGCGGCGCCGACCCATTGGACTTGCGGTCTACCTATGCAATGCCTCCTTTCATGGCGGCTTCCCTTTTGCAACTCCTTTCTGGGGGTTTCGGCTGCATGCAGAACCGAAAAGAAACAGGAGCTGCGACATCACTGTCGTTGCTATATAGGAGACTTCCCCTCCCTTTCTTCACCAGGGAAGATTTGCTCGCAGACTCACAAGACGACCTGGCTCTGGGTCTAGCCACCTCTTCGACTCCTTTCAGATCCAAATATCTAAACCCATAGGTAGAACCGTCCTGCAATGGGTCAGTTCTTCAGATCTGGTGCTGGATCTCAAACTGGACCTTGAACAGCGGATTGGGATCCCTTCAGGCCTTCAGAGAATTCTCTTTCAAGGTAAACAACTTGAAGACCATCTCCCCCTCTCTTCTTACAGCATTTCCAAAAACAGCTCTTTGGTGTTAACCCTTCATTTGAGAGGAGGTGCAGCGGGTCAGTATTCCTCTGCTCCTCCTTCCTCTTACAAGGATGCAGTACACTCTGAGAACCCCAAACCCCCAGAAGCCCTTAAACCCAAGTCCTTTTTGGTTGACAAGACAGAGGAAGTTTCCTCTGTTGAAATCACCCATGAAGGTCTTGCAAACCAACTTCAAGTATTTGCTGAAAGAGCCATCATTTGCAGATTTAATGGACTGTGGCCGCGATCTCAGGATATTTATACATGGATCCACGAAAACTGGACTCATCATTGTACGATCAGTTTCTGTTCGAAAGGATACTTCATTGTTCTATTTGAAGACAGCAAGCATTATGAAAAGGCCTTAGAAGAAGGCCCTTGGTTCATGGGAACTGCAGGGCTCTTCTTGACTCCTTGGTTCCCAGACTTTGATCCAGCAACTGCAGTCATTACCAAGACACCTGTTTGGATCAGGCTTCCAAACTTACCTGCCCACTTATGGCATTTGGCAGTCTATAAAGCTATAGGCAACACCTTGGGCAGTTTCATTATGGAAGAATACTGGAGGGAAAATAAAGGTCTCTACACATATGCCAGAATATGTACGGAGTTAGACTTAAGCAAAGGACTTCCAGACCAAATCAATCTCAAGATAAACGAATTTGTGTGGAACCAGTCACTGGATTACGAAAATACTACATTCCGTTGCCGCCATTGCCACTAATCAGGGCATTTGCAGAACTCCTGCCCTTCCCTCTCGGCAAAAAAGAAAAAGGATAACCTCTCCAAATCCAAGCCTAAACAGTGGGCTCCATGCTCTCCACCTCCAGTCATGGATTCTGATTCCTATAGTTATGAAGATGAAGGCAGTGATGCAGAAGTGGCTCCTGCCCCTCATTCAGGGGCCCCTCCCACCGACGGTCAGATGCAATCCTCCGATTCAGTCATCGCCCAGAAACGAGTCCATATGACCTCCTCCTCTGATTTAGACAAGGAGGGCCCCCCTGTGGTGAACCCCAATCTTCAAGTTGTTATTGCTCATTCACCCCAGGATGGTTGGGTCGAAGTCAAAAAAAGGAAAGGGAAAAAGCTTCATGTTGAGGCTTCTGCCCATTCTGGGTAGAAGTCAGTGTTTTTGCTTCCTGTCATATGTTGTAGTTTCTTGCTTATTTTATTCCCTCTACAGAACTGAGGTTTATAGTCCTATCATTTCCGGTTGCTGGTTTTCTGTCTCTCTTGATTGTATCATCTTGTACCATATTTTTAATTAATAGAATTAGTCCAATTCATAAAAAAAAAATACACATACAAAACCCAGCAACAAATCACATAAACATAAACACAATGTTTAACCGGGAAAACCCCAAACTCTGGGGAAAAACCCATCCAATTAAATTTCATTAAACATTGGCCAAAACCCTGGCCAATCTGGCCAAGTGAGCCTTCACCACTCACCTCCAAACCTACATTACAATGAAGTATTCGCAGCCTCTTGTAGGCTCCATTACATGCAATACCATGGGCTAAAACCATGGGTGCACAAAACCATGTGCTCCAAAACCACTACTATTTACCCTAGTCAACATTGACTCTACCCCGAGTCATGTTTACCTAACAGTGTATAAATATATGCCACTGGAAAGAGTTATTGATGATTTAGTCAGCAAAATCATCCCCTAGATGTAGTTTTTATTTTCAGACAACAACATGGATCTATGGTTAAGATTGAACGTTTAGCTGCAGGATTTCTTGGGGGCCTTGGTTACTTATTGAACTATGAGCGAACAAAGGGTGAAACATTCGACTTCCCCTAGTGGAGCACTGTGAAAAAGGTGAGTGGTTCAGCTTCCTCTCTGATACCCCATGATTGTTGACATATGTAGGGTGAGTGGTTCACCTTCCCATACGAATGATGAGATATGTATAGGATAAGTGGTTCACCTTCTCCTATGGCATATCAGCGGGATGAGTGGTCACCTTCTCTTGTGGGTACCCCTGTGAGAGATGCTAATAGGCATATATTGACCTGTCGGTGGGACGTGGTTCATCCTTTCCCCACATATAGGATGCCCATTACCTATGACTAATGTTTGAAATTTTGGTGGGATGTGGTTCATCCTTTTCCCACATGTAGTATTATTCCTACTATTGTTTGCTTCCATGCATATAGAAAGTAGATCATCCTATCCCTACTATCTATGTTTTGCATGTATGTAGGAGGTGGAATCATCCTTTCCCTACATGTGGTTATCATATGTGTTTTTAGGATGTGGTTCATCCTTTCCCTACATGTGTTTGTGAGACATGTTTTTAGGATGTGGTTCATCCTTTCCCTATATATGATTGTCACGTTTGTTTGTAGGATGTGGATTCTCCTTTCCCTACATGTCTTACACATCATTTTGTCACTGTCCCTGCAATCCCTCGTCCCGTACATTGGAGGACTATTCCCGTGACTTGTGAATAATAAAATGTCCTAAAAACACCTTGATGGCATCCTTCTGCATAAGGACTAGAATTCTCCTGAAGAACATTTCCTCTGGAAAACCCTAAAAATCCATGTTTTTGCATTGGCGTGGGTAGCCAGTTCATCCCTCGCGCTAATGGGTAAAAAGCACACTAGTGGGCATGCCAACTGGTGCTTTGTCCCTATGTCTCACTTGTGCCAAGCCTATTAAGGAATGATTTTTAAAAATAAATGGTAGAAGTTTGATTCTAACCAACTCAGAATGAATCATCAAGAAGAAGTTGGGTTGTTTGCCTCTGGATCTCCCTGATTTGGAAGTGGTTTTCCACCTCTCATGGAACCTTCCTAAGAGATAGGGCCCTATCTCATGATTATATGGATCCCAACCTCCCTTCCCCCATCTATAAAAGCCTACCCTCTCCATTTTCTAGCTAGTTGAATGCTTGGAAGCTAAACTTGTGGGAAGAAAACTATAGCTGAGTGACTATTGAGAGCAGAGCCGAGGAGAAACCCGTAAGAGAGAGAGCTTTGTCCAGATTCCCAACAGGATTTTTTGAGACACGCTCCACTGCAAGCCTCACCGAAGGAAGATCATAGCATCAAATAATTTGGTTGTAATCTCCCTTTTGTCATCTATAATATAAGTGACTCTGATTTTGGTTCCATTCGTGTGTCTACTCTTTTATGTGATGTAACAAATTATATATTCTCCGACTGATATATAGTTACATGCTTTAAGTATTACATTGTATGTTGTCCTTTCTTTGCATGTGTACAGGTGTCTGAACATGGCGAACGGAAGGATTGTGATATGTCAAGCTAGGGACGAGGAGCACCGCTTCTTCCTCGACAACAATAGCGTGGGATTTGAGGTACGTAGGCTACTTTATACCGATATTTTTCTTTCTCGTAACTAGGAACCAATGTCATTGCATGATTTGATTGTTGCTAGACCCAATCTAGGGATAGTGGGATCACCTCTGTGTGTAGAGGATATTTACCTCCACAACAACGTGTCACTGTGTGGATGATGTGATATATTCTTTACCTGCTGATGTTCCTACATCATCCAACCCATGTAGTTTGGGACTCATGGGAAGTACCTCTCATCTAGCCAATGAGTTGGTAAATGATGATAGAGACCATAGAACTACCAATGTATGCATTATGTATTGATATACTCTCTATGCTAGGATGAATGGTGTTCAACAACTTAATTTGGGATCAAGTCTAATTGAGATTTTACCTCAGGACTGACTTTGGGTCAGTGGAAAGTGGCAAGGTCTTATGACTCACTCTCAATAAATTATTCTTCATTATTTCTTCATATTTTAGCAAAGAAGAGAATATCACTATAGGGATGACTTAAATGGTACAGGTTGATAGATGTATTGGTGGGTAGAATTCTCCCCAATTGAGAGGGCGTGTTAAAATTGGAAACTAGGGCCAAATTCCGCTTTGTTCAGCTCCTACGAGGAAGATAATTACAAAATTGAATTCTTCTAGTCGAGAATACCAAAATCAATCTAAATATCATTAAATTTCGACAAGGAAAATATTTTTTTATTAAAAAAGAAATTCTATAGGCCATATTTTCATTTAGGTGGGAAAAATTAAAAAATGGAAATTAAAAAATTTCCTCCAATTTTCAAGGTCAAATTATTATATATATTGGCATCCCTCATCCTCAAAATATCATCCAAAAAAGAATTTTGTTCTTCTCTTGGTAAAATGAAACTTAGAGGCTAGGAGGATGTATTATTTGGATCTGCTCTTCTGGGACATTGGATTCCCACTAATCCGAGTTAGATTCAGTGAGTTTTCCATAGGATTGAGTGATATTATAGGTATGGTTTTAGGGTCATCATCTATCCACAAGTCCAAGAATTTAAGACAGAATACTTTTGAGCTCTAGCCTCATACTTGATAGACCTAATGAAGTTTAGAAGATGACTTGTTTGGTTCATTTTTCTTATCGTTGTGTAGGCCAATTTTGGGAGGATCTGGGAGCACTCCAGAGAAGAATTGTGAGAGTATTTTCTTGCTAGTTTTGTGGGATTATTCTCTACCTCAAGAGCCACTATAATGAGCCCTATTGGGTGCATATATGAGTCTAGTTTGAATGTTGGAGCAAAGCCTAATATAGGGATCAAGACCATGTCTCTACAACGTTGTATTAAAGGAATATTTGTAGATAAATTGAAGAAGTTTTAAGGCATGGATTGAAGATACTCATGGTTGCTGGAAGCCCTAATCACAGAGGCTAAAAAATTCAGAAGCATGCATTAGCTCGAGACCAAGAGAAGTAGGAGGAGTCAACTTTGACCTATGGTAGGAATAAAATTATGAAGTGCAGACTTGGCTGAGAAATCTTCTTTGTATCTGGACAATG
Source organism: Pinus albicaulis (assembly GCA_034641835.2). Taxonomy (NCBI): domain Eukaryota; kingdom Viridiplantae; phylum Streptophyta; class Pinopsida; order Pinales; family Pinaceae; genus Pinus; species Pinus albicaulis. Next base: position 656,181,667 of record CM076584.1, on the reverse strand, counting down.
GTACTCGCAAGTCAATCTAGATTCTTGATTTCTCTCTCTCTCTCTCTCTCTCTGTGCTGGAAATTTGACTAGAATAATAAGATTTGTTCAAGGGTTTTCCCTATCATGATGTTTTTTCCCTAACTTGTGCCATATCTCCTTGTTCTTGCCTTGTCTTTTTCATTTAGCACTAATGTTCTTTCATGAGCTACTTTCATATCTTAATGCTGAATTTTATTACTAATGGATCAACTTTGACATATGGTAGGAATAAAATTATGAAGTGCAGACTTGGCTAAGAAATCTTCTTTGTATCTGGACAATGGTACTCACAAGTCAATCTAGATTCATGATTTCTCTCTCTCTCTCTCTCTACTAGAAATTTGACTAGAATAATAAGAAGATTTGTTCAAGGGTTTTCCCTATCGTGAGGGTTTTTCCCTAACTTGTGCCATATCTCCTTGTTCTTTCCTTGTCTTTTTCATTTAGCACTAATGTTCTTTCATGAGCTATTGTCATATCTTAATGCTCAATTTGATTACTAATGGATCAATGAAATCAATTATGGGCTATTGAAGAAATTGTCTTAAGAAAAGAACATGTTAACCCAAATTAAAAGTTCTTTTATATTATTTCTCTCCAATTTTAGAGCATGAAGAATGTCTTCAAATTCATGTCTTTGGCCCTCTGTTAAGGCACGCTCCTGATCTACTCTCTTGGTTCTTCTAGCAATGTAGTTGCAATTGAGGCTTTCTCATGCTCATGCACATGGTCATATTTAATCTCATGAGTGGGAGAGATTAGACGTATTCTGAATTGATAAACAAGATTGTTGTGGAAATATTTCTTTAAGAGTTATTTATTGCATTGAAAGCTGCATATTTTTTTCGTAAGCGTGAAACCAATCATGTTTCAAATATTCGAGGGAGGGATTGCTTTAAACATTAAAGTTTTAGCCTACCTTTAGGGTTGGTCAGTTCCTATGGAATAAAAAAGCACATAAATATTGATTGTACGCAAGACAACAAAAATAAATTTATACCAAACTAGAGCAATCAAAGCTACATGTAGAATGTTGAGATATGGATTTTAAAAGCCTCTGGACTATATAAGTTTTCAAGTAATTTTTGGAAAGGGAAAATAGTGTTATTTTAGTTGTAGACCCAAGATATCCTTGATTTCTTTCATAAAATTAGAAAACATGGAGAATATGAATCTCAGTGAAAGTATTCATACATGCTTTGTTTTCGTCATTACTATCCTAAACATGTTTGAACCATGAAAACCATTTTTTTTATGTTTGAACCACGACACCACAACCACAACAACCATTTTAATTATGTTTTGGAGCATTGGGAGTAGGATTTAGTGCATTTTTCAGAAATAGGATAATTATGGTATGTAAGAAGAATGTTATAGGAAATGCTTTATTTGGTAAATCGCTTCTCAAAATGTTGTTATTCATGTCCCTTAAGAAAAATTCATGGCTTTTCAAGGTTTTTTTTTTCCATGTCTTTAGATTTAGTTTATAAGTGTGGTTTAGATAGTGTTCCAACTACATTTCTCTTCCTTTAGGAGGGTTGTAGTTAGAAAATTATCCAATAGTGTTAAGTATAATAAAAAATTCCATCCTTTAGTGGTCTATACAATAGTGTTGATGGTACACTACTATTTATGGAGGAGAGATATATGGTGCTCTAGGGTACACTATTGCTCTATTTTTCATATACTATCACAAGTGCACAAATACAAAGTCACATTTATTTTTACCTGGATACAAAAGTGATGACAAATTTTTATTTTGTATTGACAAGTATAACTATTTATTGGACCCAGGCCTTGATCCATTCAATTCATCCTTTCCTTAACCAACACAACCATATCCTATTGTCAATGGAGTTCAATTTTTGAACCGAAATTTGTCTTCAAGACTATTTCATGATAAAGAAAGCACACAAGCATTGTTGGATTTCCTTCGAGCACACAAATACCACAACCATGTATTTTTTCTTTCCTTGGCTAATATATTTCATCATTGTGTTTTATAGTTAATTCGTTATTAGTATATCCATAATATATATCTACCAAATAGCAGAGAAGGATGGCCTCACTGTTTAGAGATATATAATATGAATTGATTAAAAATTCACAGGTCTATTTTAATTTTCATCTTTCTATTTCATTTCTTTAGAGAAAAATGTATATTCAAATACAAAATCAACTCAAATGAATCTAAAATAGAGAATCCTAATTAAGAAGAAGTTTTTGTCTCCACTACCTTGCAATCACATTATTTTTCTAAATTATACATGAATTTCACTGATAATAACATGGATTTATATATTGCTTTTAGAACCAAATTGACATCGTGGTAAATATAAAAATATCCAATTAAATATGACCTAAATATGATTCAAATAATATCACCTTTAGCCTAAGCATGTGGCATAGTAATTTCTGAGGTGTGAAATTTTATTAGAGACATTGTTTGTTTGTTTATTTTTATTAGAAAAAGGTTTTCTCTTTATTTTATGTGAATTTCAATTTATCATATGTAGCATGTTGAGAAATGGGAAAAAATAATGTGTGACATTTATCTTGTAGAAATTTATGTTGAATGAAAGGATACCAAGTTTAACCAAGCTACAATCTGCTTTTGGTAAAGGAAGATGGACATATTAAAAAACTACCTAAGAATACACCATATATAGAGTTTGAACATAAGTAATATGTGGATTTTTCTTTTCCAAATATATTTTTTTTTCTATCCAAGATATCACATCAAGAAAAATATTGATATTGTAGAAATTTTTAGAGGTCCTCATCGAGCTCGATTTTTCTGGTGCCCTACTCAATTGATACCTTCTCATGATAGGAAGGATTTAAATATGAATTAGTATGTTCCCAAAGAAAATTAGATTCAAATTTTATAGATATAAATAATAAAAAGAAATGTCAATGCCTTCATTTGATTGTTACTTGACTCTAGTGTGGGAAGGGTATAGAAAAAATGATTGGAAAAAGGATGGCGAGAAAATGTAGACCACATCTTTGATATGATTCATTTATTGTTGGAGATCCTTCCGGAAATTGAGCCATCAACTTCGGAAATATTTCTAGTAGGTATTCCTATGGTTTTTAATGTTCTCATTCTTTCACCTCATGGTTATTTTGGGCAATCAAATGTTTTAGGAATGCCTCATAAGAGATCGATGGACAGGTAAACAATTTTTTTATAATTGCAATGTCCATTCCATGATATCCTCTCTTTTTTGTTTGATTTTATTTTGAACATTAATTTTGATTTTTATTTTTATTTCAATTATGAAATAGAAAATACTTGGCATCATGTCTAATTAAACAACAACCAATGCTTGAAGATGAAATTAGTATTACACTATATTGATTGAAATCCTTTTAACTGTTTTGTGTTGAAACATTTTCATGACTATTAGAAACGTTTACTTTCATGTTGTTACTTGAGAACATGTTATTTATATACTTTACCAAGTTCATGCGTTAGAGAACAAAATTTTGTTGCAAATAAAATGGCAAGGATTAGAAATCACACCTCAAATTATTTGTTTTCACAAGTTATTTACAACTTAAGCCTCTTAACATGTAACTTAGTTGGCATGATTGTGCCTAATATTTCCGTCAGGGTTGAATAATAATCTACTAAGGTGTTATTTTCTAAGGTGATTTTTTATTTTCTTTGTCTATACAGGTCATTTGGCCACATAGTGGCCACTATCACTCAATTGAAGAAAACTTGTTTGTGTTTCTTGATTTTACGGGGAAGAATGGCTTTAACTTTGTTGATGTTGAGGTATATTTCATATAAATACTTTATAGTATACTTTAGTTTATATTCAAATTGTCATAGTCTCTCATGTCTTACACTCTGCATTTTATCTTCTTTTGTTTTCAGAAAAGGAACTCAATATCGATGGTAAGCAATAGGATTTGAAGAAAGAGGAGAACACTAACACAAGAGCGACAAATGAAAAAAGAGAGAGAAGAGAACCAGTGTAGTGATACCCTTAAAGCCAATACCCCGCATAAGACACACACATAGAGGTGAATTCACCTGCAATGTCTTGGAAACACAATGATAATGTTTTATAGGGATGAAACCACATTTCATGTGTAAATTGTAGTCCAACCAATGTTAATTTGCAAACTCATATTGTAATACTTGACCTTTCATATAATATAATTTATGTGGTTGAAATTATTTATAGTTGCACTTGATATTGTTTAGTATTTTAATTAACATATATAACTCTGAATTTTCATATTAGATGAACTAGTGCACATTGTATGACATTTTTTTAATTTAGTCGCAAAGTCATACTAATTAATTTATGTTTATTAATAATGAACATATAAAAAGAATCTAAAACTACTAAATCAATAGTTTATATTGATTAATGATGAAAACAAATAAAATGAATATACGACTAAATTAGTCGTTTATAATAATTATTAATGAAAACAAATGAAATGAATATAAACTATTAAATTAGTCATTTATATAATGAATATGAAACTAAAAAAAAATATAAACGATTACTACAAATGATTAATTTGTGATTACAAATGACAACTAAATTTTTCATATATATGACTATTAGTAGCTAATTTACAGTATTTTATAATATGGAAAAAACTTATTCATATTTATTTCGTCATTAATTTGTTTTAAACGACTACTAAAATTTGCATATATGTGACTATTAGTAGCTAATTTACAATATCTTATAACATGACTAACATTTTGGCCATATTTCTTTGGTAATTAATTAATTTTCTTGGATGATCATATAGCAATATATTTTTTTTGTATATTTTGGTAATTAATTGTAGCAATTAATGACTAAATTTATGACCAAATTTATGACTAAATATACTTCTATATGATAAAAATGAGACAACCAATTAATGGCTAAGCTAAAAATGACAAAAAGTTGGTTGCGTTCTAAGATACTATAAAATAGCTACTATTGGTCACCGATTGAAAAAGGGTAATTTATATGTAAATTTTAGTTGTTGTTTTAGTAATTAATTACCCATTTTGTACTAGTTTATGACCATACCACTAGGAGTAAAATGATTTTTTTTCCCAACTCATATTTTGTGTTATTTTGTTTTATCAGTGATTATTCTATCTAATCTCTATTTTTTGAATAATCATAATTTACATGCATACACAATAAATTATAATTAATAGATTCAACTCTAAAGAGAAATAAACCATCATACTTCATATTTCAAATTTTGTAATATATTTCAGCATACCATGACAGTTTTTCTAGTGGATGTGATAAGTTTATGGATCACATGACATTCTTTAGAGTTATCATAATGATTTAACCCCCCACTAAAATTAGACTTACTAAAACTATAATGATCCTCTATGGTAGGAAATGTATAGTCGATGAAGAAAATTGGTTAGATATAAACCTAGTTATTCATGAATGAGGCCCCAAGTGTGCATTATCCCAACACCAATCGTGAATCACAACTAATGAGTGTATGTAATAGATGAGTCATGAAAATTTTCAACCATGTGAGGTACTCATGTGAAACAGATATATAAAGTGACGAGTAAAGAGGGAATAACCAATAGAAATAACCAGCCCCCTACCCATCAAAATAAGAATGTTAATGATAGAAATATTAGTTTTAAGGAATGTGTGCCCTTCACTCTTGTTCATGGTGCTAGAATATGTTAACCAAGGGGTCTCCCTGATGTGAAGATCCAATTAGACCTCACACTTTTGGAGTAGGAGCCCCATACGGAATATCGGTCTAGTTTCCATGTATTCTTATAGATTTTCCTTGACTCTAACTTTTAGCAAGAGAGAGGGGTGCACATGCGCCTTTGAAAAGAAAGGGGGGTTATTCCTCGTGAGTGTTCAGTCGTATGGGTGTCAAGGTTCCTCAACTGTAGGGGAAAAGAGAAGTCAGTATCTAAGGGAGAGGTAATAGTACCACCTAGGAAGAGACACGCATGAACTGAAGGATTATGTCTAACATTGAGCACAATAGTCTTAAGGGATGCGGCAGTAATTTCACACAACAGTTTAAGAAGGATTTTTTAATATCATGCAGAATAGTCGAGAAGGATGGGGCAACAATTACAACCACTACAACACATTCTCAACAAGATAAGCATTGAAAAATTCATTTAAAAGAATTTAAACAATCTTTACTTTTCTTGGGTTTAATAAATCACCATCTTATATATAGAAAAATATAAACAATATATATATTCTTCAACTCATATCTTTGTTATATCCATGAATGAAATTATAATAAAATATAAGAATCACATTATATTTAATGTTAATGTAAACTTTATTATTATGATTAATTATAATTATGAATAAGATAAAAGTAGTATTAGCATTATTACTATTAAGTAATATAATATTCTTTTCTTTTTTTCATTGCGTGAGTTTTAAAACAAGAATATCATCGAACATAACACTTCATTATTAAGGCAATTGCCAATTGAACAAATCCATATGCTTTAATATAATATTTAATTAAATTAAAATAGTATTACAAATATTAATAATAAAAATATTAAATATAAATAAAATAAATAAATAAACCAAAAAAATTGAAATTATGCAATTATTTAAATTACATATATTTTTAAATTTAATTAAATGATTTTTATTTAATTACAAATGATCAAATTCTTATAAATAAATAAAAAATATATGTATGTCCAAGTCCTAATTCCTAATAATAATTCACACTAAATCCAAAACCTTGAAATAAAAAAAAAAATACAATATACTTAAAATATCTATAAAAATATATATATGAAAGATCTAAAGATACAACATTGTTATGTATACGGTTGACAGGTGTGGAGGGTGTTAGTATATTTTGGAGGAAATGTTGAAATGTCTTATTATTAGAGCTCTATCATAACTTCAAATAACCAAGATAAAGCCTATGCAATATTTTTAGGAACCATGTTAGCTAAGTCTCACCATATACACAAGTTAATTATCACCAATATAGATCCATCTTAACTCCAGATCTATCAAGCACCTAGATGGATCAAATCTCTCAAGGTGAAACCAACTTTTTCACTCAAAAAATAGGTTTGCACCTCGAGAGATTTGATCCCTCTCAGTGCTTGATAGATTCAGAGTTAAGATGGATCTACGCTGATGTGTTTGGCCAAGGAAAATCTATCGATAATATCAGCAACATATGATTAATTCGATCAATAATATGTAAATACATCTGATATTAATATAACCATTTTAAATATGCTAAATATGTCTCATATTTATCGAGTCATTTTAATTTTAAATTTACTTGGTTACCTCAGTTTGTTAAGATGATAAATATTGTAAAATAACTTGAATGATTAAAAATGATGAAATAAAAATTTTGAATGCAAAGTCACAATATAACAATATTGAATGATAGAAAATGTGAATAATAACAATGTAGTCAATTACAAATAGTCTTCATTGTGATCAATATCAAACTATTTTTTCTACTATTCTTATTGTGACCCTTGTTACTTTTGTCATCTTTTCATATCGATTATATGAAAAGGACAGTTGGAATAGTAAACCATTTAAATATTTAGCTCGATTTGTTGTAGTAAACATCATACCTTGTCTCTATTTCTCTCAAATATTAATAGTTTTAATTACTATAACACAAAAATCAATGTACATTGTCAATAATTTTTAATGCTTACACTGAAATCAATGCACATTATTAATCCAATGACTTTAAAATTAATGTAACATCATACATCCAATTACATCAAAACAAAAATCAACATATCCACTGAAATTAATGCATCTAATGCAAGAAATCAAATAGGATTAGAAAAGAACATATACACTGAAATCAATGCATCTAATTCAAGTAATAAAATAGGATTATAAATCAGCATCTACACTCAAATTAATGCATTTAGTGCAAGTAAGAAAATAGGATTAGAAACCAACATCTACACTGAAATCAATGTATCTAGTGCAAGCAATCAAATAGAATTATAAATCACAATCTACAGTGAAATCAATGCATTTAGTGCAAGAAATAAAATAGGATTATAAATCATATACATTGAAATCAATATATCGAATGCAAGCAATCAAATATAATTAGAAATCAACATCTACATTGAAATTAATGCATCTAGTGCAAGCAATCAAATAGGATTAGAAATCGCCATCTACATTGAAATCAATGCATTTAGTGGAAGAAATCAAATAGGATTAGAAATCATCTACATTGAAATCAATGCATCTAGTGCAAGTAATAAAATATCATTAGGAATCAACATGTACACTGAAATCAATGCATCTAATGCAACCAATCAAACATAATTAGATATCACCATTTACACTAGAATCAATGCATATAGTGCAAGAAATATTCTTCTCTCTCTCCCCCTTCATATATATCTATGTCTCCCTGCATCTCTCCATCTTTGTCTCTTCATCTCACCCCGCCAAACACACACACTCTCTCACTCCATATTTATCAATCTCTTTGTCCCTCTCTCATTGTCTCCATATATATATTCTTTCTCTTCACCTTCCATCTATATCTCTATCTATTCAACATGTCTCTCTATATCAACCCCAAAACATACACTCTCTATATCCAATCTATCTATCTATCAGTCCCTCATCTTCTCCCCCCTCTCTCTCTCTTCATGTTCCATCCCTCCCCCCCACTTCTATCTCTCTTCCCTCCTTCTATCTTTCTCCCTCTCTCTCCATCTCCCTTCTCTCTCTCTCTCTCTCTCTCTCTCTCTCTCTCTCTCTCTCCACCTTTCACTCTCTATGTATTTATTCGTATCTACCTCTCTCTCCCCCTCCATCTCAATCTCTTTTTCCCTACCTCCCTTCACTCTCTCTCTTCCTTTCTCTCCCAATTATCTCTCTTTATCTTCACCTTCCAAATTTGTTAATATATGCCTCTCACTCTCATTCCCTCCCCCCTTCTCTCCATATCTCCTTCATTGTATCTTTATCTTACCCCCAAACATACACACTCTCTCTCCATCTCTCCCTTGACACTCTCTCTCTCTCTCCAATACTCACTCTCTATGTCTTTCTTCTTCCCTCACTCTCTCCCCATCCAAATCCACATCTCTATCCCTCCCTCTCTCCCCCTCCAACCCCATCTCTCTATCCCTCCCTCTCTCCTCCTCTCTTTCAAGTCCCCCCTCTCTCACTTTCTCTCATACCTCTGTTTCTCTTGCTCCATCACTCTGTCTCTCTCTCTCTCTCTCCACTACAATCCTCTCTCTTCCCCCATCACTCTATTCCTTTCTCTTAAGTCCTCTCTCTCCCTTTATCTCCCACCTCCCTCTATCTACCCCCCCCCCCCCTCTCTCTCTCTCTCATTTCAATTCACTCCTCTCTCTCTCTCTCTCTCTCTCTCTCTCTCTCTCTCTCTCCAATCCTCTCTCTTTCCCCATTACTCAATATATCTCTCCAACTATGCTACTATATCCATCCCTGTATCCTTATCTCCCCCTTGTCTCCATCACTCCTTCTATGTCTCTTTATCTCACCCTTAAACATACACCCTCTCTATCCATCTCTCCCTTGTCACTCCCTCTCTCCCCTATTCTCACTCTCTATGTATTTATTCTTCCCTCCCTCTCTCCCCCTCCAACTCCATCTCTCTATCCATCCCTCTACACTCCTCCTACCATCCTTCCTTTCTCTCCTACCTCCCATCAAAATTAAAGCTCAATTTTAAAATATATGCTACAATATGGATTTGCCTAATGTCTTAAATCCTTGAAACTATGATAATATTAATATTGAAACATTTATCTTATATATATATATATATATATATATATATATATATATATATATATATATATATATATATATATATATATATATATATATATATAGATATAATCTTTACTTCTTTTGGGGTTTAATAGATCATCATCTCATATATAGAAAAATATAAAAAAGTATATTTATTTTTCAAGTCATGTCTTTGTTATATCCCTAAATTAGATTATAATAAGAATATAAGAATCACATTATATTTAATGTTAACATAAACTTTATTATTACTATTAATTATAATTATGAATAAGAAAAAAATAGTATTAGCAATATTATAATATTATTTTCTTTTGTTTGATGCTTGAGTTTGAAAACATGAATCTCAAGGAACATAAAACTTCATTATTATTAAGGAAATTGCTAATATTTAAATTAAGTTGAAATAACTTTATAAATATTAATAATAAGAATATTAAATATAAATAAAATAAATTAATAAACCAAAATAATTGAAATTATGCCATTATTTAAATAAAATAAACTCTCAAATTTAATTAAACCAATTATCTTTAATTACCAATAATCAAATTCTTATAAATAAAAAAAATGGATTTATGTCCAAGTCCTAATTTTCTTTAATTAGAAATATATAAATAAAATTATTATAATAAAATTCTTACAAAATTATCATATCTAAGTCCTAATTCCTAATTATGATTCACACTTAATTCAAAACCTTGAAATAAAAAACAAATACAATATACTCAAAATATTTATAAAAATAAAATATGAAAGAACTAAAGATAAAAGGTTGTTATCTATAGGGGTGAGGGTGTTAGTAAAGGTAAAAGGTTGTTATCTATAGGGGTGAGGGTGTAAGTAAGGATAAAATGTTGTTATCTATAGGGGTGAGGGTGTTAGTATATCTTGGACGAAAAGTTCAAATATCTTCTTATTAGAACCTTATCACAACTTCAAATAACTAATCTAAAGCCTATGCAATATTCTTAGAAATATTGTTAGCTACATCTCACCATATAAACAAGTTAATTACAGTAACTTACTATACCACCATTATCAAACATCTTCATTCAAGTAGTGTATCTAGAAATCCAAAATTCTATAGAATACACAAGATAATTTGAGATAATTTGAAATAATTTGAAGTGTTCAATGGAAAAAATAACCCCTAAAAAAACTTGATGTACTTTATGCATAAAATAAGAATGGTATGATCATGTGAACATTGTGATGCTAGATAATAAAATAAGATGTAATTTTCTAGCATGTGACTTGGTGTGCAAGATTATGTCACTTGTTGGAAAGAAGGAAACTAAACCTATGCCATTCATGAAATTGTTTATATCAAACCCTCGCCTGTGTTGAAAGTAAATTATGGAGAGGGACTTAAAGAATCATGAGAATTTAAGAAGCATGATGTTGTGACAATACTCCATACAATTAGCATGATACTAGACTTGAAATCAACCTTCATTTATTCAATTTTTAAGGTGCAATCCAATCATATAGTGATGGTAGAAATTATTAAAAAGGATATTAGGAGGTATCTAAAGAGTTTGGCCTTTGAATAAAGAAGGGCATGAAGATATGGGGTGAATTAAATTCTAAAAGATCCAATTGGGCCCTTTAGAACGAATATTATCCATAGGATAAGGATAGTGGTCTAAACAAATATAGAGAGGCGAAAAATATTTATTTTATTTCTTTATAAATGAACAAATTTCAATAAAATATAGCTTAATTACAATTATAATTTCATCAACTCACAACTTAATAGAGAAACATTATGGTTTTCTGATTGAGCAATGACAACATATTAAAATGGAAAATGATTAAATTAGGAGCATATGGAGCTAGACCAAAAAAATTGAATAATTTATTGTCCATGGTACCTTATTTTTTTCTTCCTTTATTATTTTATTCTTCTCTCATACTTTTGTTCTTCCATATTTAAATGTTCAATCCCCTCACTAGGAGTTGATCATCTTTTCTATCGTTAATGTGAATGCAAGTCAAACCATTACTCTATCGAGGGATATTTAATAATGTCTTTACCACTAAAACAATAAACCATATCATAGTTTTTATATTATTATATAAGGAAGATAGGCCTACCTTAGAATAAGATGATTCTAACAAAAAGTATTATGTATTTTTGAAATATTTCCATCTCTTGATACATAGGTTATAACTAATTTCAAATTACTTTTTTAGTTTAGAAAAACATTCTTAGGTCTACGGTTTTTAATTGTTATTTTTTATTTCAAAAATTAAACTCATTGTAAAATATTGTTGCACTATCTTTTTTTTACCATGTCCAGGTGATGTTAATCATTGATATTCATTTTTAAGAGCATTGTAAAACGTTTTTGCATTTTTTTTATTAAAGAGATTATAAAAATATTTTGCACAAAATTTTGTTTCCATTGTGTTTTTTTACTAGAGAACCATAAATACTTTTGAAGCACTTACAAGAAAAAATAAATTATTAATTTTATGCTATAATAATATAATGACTAATGTTTTTTTTACTAGACAACTATAAATACTTTTAAATCACTTACAAAAAAGAATGAATTATTAATTTTATGCTATTATAATATAATGACTCATGTTAAATGACTACTATTTTTTTTTAATCTAATAAATTGATGAAATAAAAATTAACTTGAGTTCTTTTTTTCAACAAAATGACATTAATTGAAAATAGAATTCTATAAATGAAAACATGTTGAACTATTCCTAAAATCCACACATTAGAAAGTTATATTTATTTATAAGTTACAACCATCATTGAGTATGAGGAAATAAAATGGTTTTGTTATTTTGGTGAAAAAATATAAATAGATGATATATGATTTTAGGAATATTTGAAACATTGTAGCATATTTAAGGATATAGTTGAAGTAATTATAATTAAGAGATTTTATATGGATGCATTAATTTTAAGAATATATTTTATGAAATAAAATGACAATGTGAATATTGGACTTGGTTATAATTGTGTATTTTTATAATTTATTATATGGTTTAATATATATATATATATATATATATATATATATATATATATATATATATATATGAAAAACATTGTGTTGTCACTTAAAATAATATACTCAATCTCACTAGCCACTATGCCTTTTAGGTATGGCATGGGAAAGTGTACTGGTGAATATAATAAAACATCGCAAATTAGGAAAAAAAAGTTTGTAAAGTTTCCATTTATCACGACTATTTTTATGATAGTCATGTGAATGTGTAAGAAGGGACATTGTAGCAATTTGTGAACCAAATCTGCTACACGTTATTTTGTCACCATGACATTTGACTCTCAATATAGGTTCATCATTACCTGTATTACGCTCCCTTATAAGTCTAAAACCCCAATGTTCCTAAACCAAACCTTGGAATCGGAGAAAAGCTCATTAAAACCCTAAAAATTCTAACTCCACACTTTTCCTAGCCCTTACCTGCGGATCTGCAGATATTTGCTCTATAGCCTGTAGCACATCCAGCATGTTTTTCTTATAAAACCTGCAGACCCCCATAAACAGTCAAATAAAGGAAAAATTAAGTTCTAGAAGCCCAGCTGGTCGCATACTCTCCCAACTGGAAGCTTCTAGAAGTGCGTTCAATTCGAGCTTTATCCTATACTCATGATCTCTATCCCTTCACTGATGGAGCATATCCCTTGGTCTATGGAGCTCAAAGCCCTTCATGAGAGGAATCCATCCCCCTCTTCATGGAACTGAAACCACCTCCATTTCCCTATAAATTGAGCTCATGTTTCAGTCTCAAGGGTAGACATACATATTAGTTGCTGAATAATTTCTTAAGAGAGCATACTGTCTATACTAGCCATTTTTGATATGAGAATGATCACACACTCATGTCCATAACTTTATGCTAGTTCAGAGAGAAGAAGGTTTGTCAATATGAGAGAGGATGATTGTTCAGGACCCCAAAAGGACCTTTATAACATCAAGGCGAAAGGTTGTAAGGTTACTTCTTATTATACAAGTTAATACAAATGGATTTCATTTTCTCATTGAATGGTTCATGTATCTATTTGAGTATTTCAATTCTTGGATTCCTTGATCACTGAGATAGATTAGTGTTTTCTCAATTATTATATCTTGCAGGTGCTTTTAATCCTTTTATATATCTTTGATCGCAGGTTTCATATGCTGAAGTGACCTCTTTTGGAGCAACTGGATAGAATATTTTGACAAGCGTTGGACTTCTGGTAGGGGCATGTTCTCATACTTTTTTATTAATAATTATGAATCTCAAATGATCTAGATAAAATGGTTTGCATTTGGTTGTTTGTTTCTAGATATCCTTAGGATACTAGGGAGATCTTTCTTGTCCACAAGAAGGATTTATCCACATAACAAAATCGCCTTAAATTGGATTTTTTTTAGATAATTTATAAATTGTTAGAATTTGTTTTTTTGGTAGTCTCTAGGTGAAAATATAGAAAAATTTCTTCTCTATATAGCAAGTCAATTTTAAGCACAAGCACAATATCTATTGTGAAAAAAATAACACACTAGACATTTCATAACAAGAACCAAGAGAGAATTAAATTGCACTAAAGGAACTAAGTAGCTAAAATGATGAGTTTTATTTACTCATAAAATCTTGTGTGTATTATTGCTTGACATGAATACACTTAGATAACCTCCTTGATAGGGAATTGATGCAATCTAGGTTGAGATTTCATTGTGCATACACACTAAAAAATAATAAAACACTTTCCATGACTAGCTAGTAGCCTACAATTAAGGAACAGGGCCATAAAAATAGAGTGAGGGTTGAAAATAAGGCTCAATAAATACAAATAGAGAAAAAATAAGCTATAACTCAAATGTAAACTTCCACATCTAACTTCTAGCTCATAAATTGCAATACATATCCAAAAATAAGATTGGAATTGAAGGTATTATGTTGGAATGTGGGTGGATAAGGTACTCTCACATAATAAGAGAGACAATGTGCATTAATGGTTAGGGACCTCTTGTCCTTTGAGATGATTATGGTCAATAGTCATGCCAAAGCATCTAAAATTTTTTGTTTGTGTTTTGAAATATTTGGAGGACCAATGCATAAGATAGATTTTAATCAAACAATTAAGGTTTTTAAATCTTGTAAATAATATCAATAATTATAAGTAAGGGCTGCTTGTTCATCTCATACAGTAATTAAGATATTATGATTTTTATTAAGTAGACTTGTGTAAGAGAATATGATTGTTAAATATTCAGATTGAATTATTCAATAAACCATAAGCTCGGAAAAATTTTAAACAATGTTTAAAAATTCAACAAAATATATCTAACATCACCAAGATACTGACAATTTATAGATAAAAGGGACTTACACTAACAGATTTTCAAGTAAATAATTCTTTATAATAATTATAACTCCAGGAGGAATTATAAGGTTGCTGAAACACAGTCAACCTCACCTAGTTATCTTGATAATAATTAAATATATGAAGAAACAAAATGACTGAGAACTGGAAAACTCACAGAGAATACTGAGTTGTATGAGATAAGTTCAAAATCTTGCATGTATTATTGATGATAAAAAAAAATTAATACAATTTTTTCTTTACAAAATATGCTCATCCAAGGGTGCAACCCTTAATAACTCATGCTGAGAGTTATTTATACTAATTAACAAAACTTTAGAAATATCTTAAACTTATTTACAATAATAGGATAAGAATAATAAACGAAGGAGACAGATAGATGAAGTGTCTTTGTTTTTGTGGAGGTTGTTGATGTTTCTGCCCTTTTTTGATGAAATTTGTTGCTGACTTGTCCTTTTTCCTCAGAAGTTGTTGCTGACTTGGCTCTTCAAAAACTGATGTGTTGGCATGATGCAAAAGTAACCTTTTACTCGATGGTTTCACAAAATTTATCCCACTGATCTTCACTTGGGATTTCTACATTCATCATTTTTCTGAAGATTTCATCCACTTCAATGAATGTGTCAAAAGTTGGTTTTGGGATAAATAAATGTTTGATTTGATGTTGAATGATCAAATCAAACTGTAGAGCTTCAAATAAGCTCTAACTGTAATGTGAGCTTTGATACCTGCAAACTTTGATTTATCTATTGCAATTGTATATAAATTTGTGCAAT
The DNA here is from genome assembly GCA_034641835.2 of Pinus albicaulis. Classification (NCBI taxonomy): domain Eukaryota; kingdom Viridiplantae; phylum Streptophyta; class Pinopsida; order Pinales; family Pinaceae; genus Pinus; species Pinus albicaulis. The sequence goes on along the minus strand of CM076584.1, from coordinate 656,165,696 downwards.
AATATTCTAACTTGACAAAATTATCATCTAATCCAACTAGACCTGGCAGATATTTATGATTTAAAAAATTAAATTTAGTATGAAAGCTTTGAACCATAACATTTAAAGCTTCACACTTGGTCTGCAACTGGTTGATCAAGTTTCTTTTTTGTAAAACCATCTTTATCTCCAAAATGGTTACAGTCTTGTATGAGATGTTGATTTCTTCCAACTCCTCTTTGTTCTTTGAATTAAGAACCTTGATCATATCAGAAGCTTCACTTGGCTTCTTTTTTAGTTTATCCTTTTGATCTTGAATTGATGGTCTGCATTTGTTGATGAGTTCTTGCTACTTGAAGATGATCTGTAATATAGATGGACATATTTCAGTAATGGACTTGCTAATATTTTCACAGATACTCTACTTGGCTTCTAATAAAGTTGATGACATAAGAGATTCACTTTCAAGTTCTTTAATTTTAAGTTCCAACTGATGAGTCTTCTACATTTCCTCTAGATATAAAGTATCATTTTTAATCTTTTGTGACTCAAGAAGTTCAAACCTCTGATGTAGTTTCTCATGTTCTTGTTTTTGAGTGGCCAAATCTTGAGCCAGTTGTGTTGCATCAATTATGTTCAAGGATGCTGAGGGTTCTACACCTGCAGAAGATTTTTGAGTTACTAAAGTGGGATCAGTATTCACTTGGAGTGTTGATTTCACTTTCAGCGGTTCTTCAATTTTTTCTTCCATTTTTCTAATCTGCATAATTTGATCAATAATTAATTTAAGCATTTCCTCTTTTTCAGATTCATTTTCTGCCATCTATTTAGCCTATGGGTCTTCATTCAAGGGTAGCTTGAGTTGTTTTCATAGACCAACAATGTTCGAATTTTTCTTCTTGATGATTTCTTCAGTTGTCTTGAAGTCCTTAGGATCATATCCCACTTTTATTACAAGTTATTCCAATGTTTTTATCATTTTCTCTTTAGCCAATGAAGACAATTTCTCAATCTTCAACTCGGATTTCATATTTGACAGTGATACTTTCAATTTTGAAAGAGACATAGCTGTTGTAGTCATGATTGAAAATAGCATTTCTCCTAACTATCTGTGAATATACATCTGGTCAATTGGATGTATGTGTCTTGTATCAAATTAAAAGACAATCTTCTTATACTTAGCATGTGTATTTGGAAATGGCACCGTTGCTTGCATAAAGGCCATCTGCATCCTGCCTTTCCCATTGTCAAAGGCAGTGAGAAACCTGTATTGTGATGTAGATTTTTTTTTCCAAAATTGGCTATAAACATCTGATTTCAGTGCTTCATTCTTGTGCTTGATTTCTAGAAATTTGGAGAAAATATTCTGCTCTTCTAAAGAGCTGGCATCTGAATGTTGGATGATTTATAGTGGCTCTCTTGCAGGTGATGTTGATGGAGGATTCTAAGGAATATCAGTGGATGTGAAGACTTCAGTATATCGTAAATCTATGATCTCTGCTTGTTTATCTTCTGAAAGCAAGGAAGAAGTAAGCTTTGGTTTCTTATGTTGTAAGATGAATCCACTCATAATTTCCTTGGAATGTGGTGTCTCTTCTCTGACCCTTTTTTGTTTTTTGCTGCAAGGCACTGGATTTGAAGTAGAAATTACTTGTTCATCTACTTCTTTTAAAGTACCTTCTACCCAATCATCATGGTTCATGTATTTCTCTATTTATGCTCTGGAGGTATGAGTGTAAGAGGTTGTCTTGAGTTCAACCCTCAGAGAATAAATAATGCCATGGGGGTCATACAACCAAGTAAAACTTGATTGGAAACCCATATTCTTTAATAATGCATCTACATCATTACCAGCTTCTCTGGTATTACAAATGATTGATCCAACACTGGCCTTGATTTTAAACTGGGATTTCCTCTTTCCTGAAACATAATGCAATTCATCCATATTTAACATTTGTCATATGTACTCTAAAGAGAAAATTATCATAGTCACATATTTTGGAAGTTTGTATGGTGGAAGCTCGCAGCCATACACCCTGATCTCTGCGTAATTTTTGTACAGATACCAATCACATGTTTTTTCTTGTTCACTGAGGTGCGGAATTATTTTAATGTCTTCTCCAATTCGAGGCTCTGATGAACTGGTAAGGATTTTCCTTATTGGATGAATGAATGAGTCTATGAATTCTGAGAAAGAAATGGTTTTTCATGAAGCTCTGACCAATTCTGTCCAGCAAATCATTGATTGATTCACTCCCTGGGCATCCTTCTTATTTAATTGAATGGGCAACATATCTTCCTGTTGAAAGAAAATCATATGAATAATCATAGAAGAATAATTAAACGCTCCTTGTGTGGTGAATTTCATGAATTGTTCATGTATAATATCAGCCAATAAATCATTGTAATTGTAAATAAACAATGGTGATTTTTCAAGACTGAAGATAGATAAGAAACCTAGGATGGGTTCATCAATAGTTTCATTATTTGGGCATCCTAACAGATAATAAAGAAGGGAGATGTAGTTTCTGGAAGCTATAGGAAATATGGACGATGCATATGGGGGATTTCTCTTTGGTAAATCTGCATCCTCGGGTAGGAATATGTCAAATATCTAATCTCTCTAAGGGAAGGATAATTTATGATAAAGATCCATGAGGGCGACATGAGAGAAATAGGATAAGGAGTCAGAAGGAGGGATGAGAAGAATATGGTTAATGGTTTCAGGGGATATGGTGATCAAAACAGTTCCATTCTAAGCCACCACTGAACTGGTTATAGGGTCATACTGCTTCTAACACCAGGAAATTAGGTCTGGAAATGGGTGAGTTTGAGGGAATGCAAACAAAGGCAACATAGACTCCCAAAACCTGATAGGGTCTTGGTTATCCATGTGCTTCTGTTTTAGCCACAAATGCAGCTCGTAGAAATCAATTTCACAATGGAAATCAATAATTTTAAAAAAGGAGTCGGCTAGGGGTATGAGGTCGGGATTAATTTGCGGAGTTGCAAGAATGTCTTCTGCAACATATTTGGCAGCTTCAGGAATGACCTCGGCAGCTGGATGAGTGACCTCGGATACAACCTCTACAACATTATCGAGATTATGGATTTCTTCTGTCACTCGTTTCTTACCTTTACCCTTAGGAGTCATTTTTTTCTTGATTTTTTCTTAGGTGCCATGCTTGACTGGCATAGACTAGTACAGGACTTTTAAACTTGGGTTACAGAAGTGATGACAGGGTATCGGGAATATGAAGGACGATTACAAAAATGACAACTCAATGTGAAATGAAATGGAGGATGAAAGAAATTTGAAGGAGGAGATAAAGTAAAGAACGAGAGACTATTGGTAATGTTTTAGGCTGCACTTCGGGTTTAACGGTCATGGCTAACAATCAAAAGAGGTTGAATTGCATAACAATGCGATTAATGGTCCAAGAACAAATTTATTTTCCATGAGGATGATTTAATGGGTATAATTGGAGTGTTAAGGCATAACGGACAAGTGATGTGGAGGGATATGACTGATTGGTGGACCAACGATTGTGGCGTGGGAAAAATGGTCATGAGCGTTGAAAACTGGAGGTGGATTTCGAGGGGGGGGGGCACCTCCTAGTTTCCTATTTTAGGCAGAGGGGGTACGAAGTTATATGGTGCTGCCACATCACAGAAAAGGTCGGCCATTAATACTAGAGTTTGGACCCCCCCCCCCCCCCCTCTCGCGTTAACAAGAAACTATCGGGGTGGGGGGGTGCGAAGTTGATCTCCACCATAGATCTGAGGGGAGATCGAGATCTACCATCCAAAATTGCAAGCACTTTAACTCCAATGATTTGACCGCTTTGTCGTTAGTGACTTTATAATAAAATGCATATGCGCGTATATATCATTTTAATAAATGAACATTTAAACCGCTATTCAAAGGTCTAAACATACATAAATTAAAAACTTTACATTTCGAAAATCTGGCACATTTAAACAAGTGGCCATTTATTTTTTAAACACTAAAGCATTAAAATTTTTATTTTATGCTTCCCTAACATTTTTTCTTTTGCCTCCTTTATTTAGGGAAAACTATAATATCATTTTTTCTAACATGGATATAATAAAATATAATTTTCCTAAAATTTTTAAAAAATTTCATTTTCATCCATGTTATAACTTAACATTTTATCTTTTTTATTTTCAAACTACCATGCTAACTTATCAAAAACAAATAATGTTACAACATGACCCTAAGGAAACGGTATTGTGCAATAATGGAGAGGAAATCACCATGTTAGTACGGAGATATTTCACTATCGTTATGATATGTATTTGATCGATATATTATGTTTCATCCATCTCGATGCTCTTAGAATGGTAAATTTGGAGGAATTAGTCTCAAGGATCATTTTTACAAGTGATCTAAGTTTGGAAAATTTTGGGTGAAAAACATAATGAGCCACTTTTAGGCCTATCATGAAAATTTTTTGTTGTTCCAACATTAATATGGAATTATATTCCATAATATACAAATTGATACCTTTACTATGGTGCAAGAATCAACTCAAACAAAGCTTTTATGAGAAGTTATTCCTCCCAAAAGTTATTAACCTAGCAAAATTTAACAACATAATTGGAAATGATGCCATCTCAAACTCCATTATTAATCGATGAGATTATATCCACATGATCATGATGAATAATACTATAGAAGAGTCCATATTATATCTCTAATTAATATTTGAAAGAATCAAACTTAATCACTAGTAGGATATTGGGTTGTGCTATGACCATACCACTAGGAGGAAAAGGAGTTTTCTTATTGAGTCATATTTTGTGTTATTTTGGTTTATGACTGATCATTTTATCTATTCTCTATTTTTTTAATAATAATAGTTTACATGCATACACAATAAATTCTGATTAATATATCAAAAAATCTAAAGACAAATAAACCATCATACTGCATATTTCAAATTTTGTAATATATTTTGGTACATCGTTGTGTTTAGTTTTCTAGTGGAATATCGATGGAATATTATGGATCACATTATTTCATGTTATCCTTGGTTAGCCCCCTAATAAAATTAGACTTACTAAAACTATAATGATCCTATATGGTAGGAAATGTGTAGTAGATGAAAAAAAATTGTTAGATATAGACCTAGTTATTCATGAATGACGCCCCAACTGTGCATTATCCCAACACCAACCTTAAAGCACAACCAAAGAGTGTACATAATAGATGCGTCATGAAAATTTTCAACCATGTCAGATACACATGTGAAAAAAATATATAAATTGATAGGTGAAGTGGAAATAGCCACCCCCCTTCCCCCCACACTAAAATTATAATGTTAATGCTAGAAATATTATTTGTAAGGAACATGTGTCCTTAGCTCCTATTGATGGTGCTAGAAATATGTCAACCAAGTCATATCCCTAATGTAAATTCGTAATTAGACATCACACTGTTTGGAGTAGGAAGCTCATACAGAATATCAGCCTCATTTCCATGTATTCTTATATATTTTCCTTGACTATAACTATTAGCAAGAGAGGTGGGTGTACATGCACTTCGAAAAGAAATGGGGAGTGTTACTCGTGAGTGTTCAATCGTATGGGTGTCAAGGTTCCTCTACTATGTGGGAAAATAGAAGTGAGTATCTAAGAGAGAGGTAATAGTGCCACCCAGGAAGATACACACATGAAATGAAGGATTCTGGATAACATTGAGAGAATAGTCCACAAGGGATGCGGCGGTAATATCACACAATAGTTTCAGAAGGATTTTCCTAATATCATGCAGAATAGTCCAGAAGGATGGGGAAAAAATTTCAAGCATTACACCATATTATCAAGAATAGAAGCACTAAAAAAAATTAAATAATTAAACTATCTTAGTAAATTTCAAAGTGAACATGAAATACAAACAACAACATAATAGTATTACAAAAATTCATATGTCATGCATGAATAATGTGCAGGCCTTGAACATTTTTTTTTATTAAGTAAAAGTTCCAAGACACATATTTACAATGAAGATCACTAGCTCTAATAGTGGAGTGTTGGAGCCACTCCTTGTTCCACAAAGAACTAATTTATCTATCTAATTCTTTTCTGGTGCAGAGAAGGTGAAAAGTCCTTTGCGCATACAATGAGGGTGTATATATAACCGAGAGGTGATGCTTCACTTTTCTTGAGACTCTTTTCCTACCCTCATGACTGTTTGAATTCCTATGACTCTCTCTATTCATGTTTGTCCTTTTGACTTCAACTTTACAATACATTTTGAATATAATATACATGGTCCATAATGAATATGTGGCATATGAAAACTCATGATAGAGCATGACATGATACTACTGATATTGACTACTTGATGATGTGGAAATGCAAAGACATTGCTACTGCTATGTCTTGAGTATCTTCTCTTCACCTCCACATGAATTGGTGATAAGGGATCTTCAATGACATCATGCCTGGGTTGGTGATCGTAGATTGGTGTCCCTTTGATTTCTCTCAATCATTCAGCTTGCATGCTCATCTACAAAGGTGCCTCTCGACATTTTTTCCTCTTCTATAAATTTCTTCATCATATTTCCATGAAATGATAGAGAACGTGTTCCTACAATTGGCTCATTATGAGACGACATCAATATGAAAACCCCTAGCCTAAGTTGATTCATTTTGATCCATAAACTAAGCCCAGAATAAGTGACAAGTTGGGAAGGGAACTTGACTAACAGTGCACTTGTGCATTTCTGGAAGACTAGGGAAGCCTTAATCCTTGAGACTGCACAATTTTTAGTTCAGTATGGGTTCAGGGACAATACTACACAGCTTTTGGAGCCAGTGGGACAAGATGAAGGAATGTGCACTAGGAGAGTTTACTCTAGAGTTATGGGAGCCAAGGAAGTCTAGGCTACTGCACAGCTACATAGTTCAAGGGATTAGGGTGTTGGGTATGTGTTATATTATTTCCATGACTAGCCCCAAGCGTTGTACGTTGCGTCGAGCGCAGCAGGGGGGTCACAGGGGGGGCAGTGCCCCGGCAAAAGAAATTTTGGTATGCGGACCCACCCATGTTTTTTGCATGATTTTTCAAATGGTTTTGGGGTACGATGGTTTTCGGCCCTTGGTATTTTGTAGATTTGGTCAAGGGAACTACGGTTATGTTCTAATCCAGGGTTAATGAATTGGGATTTATGTATGCTTTGGCATGTATATATCTATATCTATATATATATATATATACATACATACATACATACATACATACATACATACATACATACATACATACATATATATATATATATATATATATATATATATATATATATATATATATATATATATATATATATATATATATATATATATACATATATATATATATATATAGATACATACATACATATACATATACATACATACATACATATACATATACATATATATATACATATACATATACATATATATACATATACATATATGTATATACATATATATATATATATACATATACATATATACATATACATATATACATATACATATACATATACATATATATATATATATATATATATATATATATATATATATATATATATATTGTAACACTAAAAGGAATATAATGAAAAATCAAGTTGGTCGTCCCAATTTGGGATCCAGGGGAAAATCTCTGTGTTTATCTGTTTTATGTTTTATGCTCTCGCTATTGTTTATTTTCTGTTATAAGATTTGTATGTAGATAATTTTTGTTCAGGGTTAAAACCTACATAGGGATTGAGCTTTAGGATTTTTGTGGAAAGTGCATAGTTCAAGCTAGGCTAGAGGGCATGGCTGTGCAATTCTGGATATTAGGGTTAATGATTGGTCACATAAACTACGCGTTGTATTAGTCCTGGGAGGAAGGTACCTGAAACTGCATAGTTTCAAGTAGAAAGGTCACAACTAGAGGACTCATACTACATATTGCACAATTCGGGGGAGGTTGCCTGAAGGTAAGTCGCTTGGTCAGGAATTTTTTTGAAAAATTACTGAGTGCGGTCCTAGTGAGATCGGTGTGAATAGTGATGAAATTTGACTGTGATCACAAACTTATAATATTTTTATGACTCAAACAACATAGCTTATACATGACATCCAAACACCAAAGATACACTTTACGATGACTGTGCTAAAAATTATGCAACAATGCTCAAAACTTTGGAAATGAGAGCGAAAAATACTTACAAGGTTGGAAAAAATCATTTGCACAAAGATGACCCCTCAGAACCACTCAAAAAAGCTCATACATACAATGTGACAGCCAACATGTGAAAAGATAACATTTTTCCAAAGGGAACAAAATACCTCAACAAAACACATGGAATGGTTTTCAATGTTTATGATTACACATGATACTTATAACATGACGATGTGGAAATGATAGGTTTCCCTCCTCATTGTTTCTTCCTTTGTCTGAGATGTGATTTTTTCTTCAAATCTACCCTCGAATCGGTTGTAAATCCAATGGAGTATTCCTGCTATCCTGATCCTTGATCTTCTATTTTAATTCAGTGTTACTTCGTCTTATTTTCTGATTATCATCTTATCCCCTTATTTCCTTAGGTGTCTTCTATAATATCCTCCTTCTCCATCTATTCCTTTGTCATCTTTCCATAGCGTGATATAATTTATGTATCTGTAATACAGTTGTGACAAGATGACATTTTTATGATAAACCCCTGGACTAAGATGTTGCATGATGATCCATTGACTAATCCGAAACCAAGTGGTAGTGAAAGGGAGAGGCTTAGTTACTACATAGTTGCGCAACTCAGGTAGTCAGGGGTAAGGATTGATCACTGAAATTGTACAGTACAATACCCAGGGACTGAGGGGTGAGGCTTGATCACTGAAACTAGGTTATATGAAACGTTGTATGAAACTCGGGATAATTTTTACACCTATTGTTGTAGCACAATTGAGATTGTTTTGAAATGATTTCCTTTTCACAAGAATTTTCTAGAATTATGCAATTAGAATAATTTCCAACACCAACTTGTGAATAACAGAAAAGACCATGACTATGAATAGGAATGATAGTTTGATCATTATAATAATCATAAATTGGGATTGATTCTTGAATGTTTAAATCATGAAGACAAATATCTACAAGAGAATGAGAATTAATCGCAACAATTTCTTCATTAAAGTGTTCTTCATTTCCACATGTAATTTGAATTTTCTCATGAATATTTTCTTGAGAAGAAGACAAATCAACATCAACAATGTCATAATAATTATCATAAATTAGTTCACAACACTCTATAGAGTTCTCTTCAATTTCATATGATGTATTAAGACAAGAAGGATCATGGGGCACATGTACATTAATGGCCGAAAAATGATCGATAATTAGTTCTCTATCTTGATAAAAACTATTTGGAAATTCGTTTAGATTAGCCTCTCTATTTTCTGAAATACCTTTAAAGTGAAGAAAGGATTAATTCCGATTAAAAAAATTATCAGGATAAAGGGAAAAATATGAATCTCAAACAATGCATTTGAAAATGTCTCTATCTGAGAACTCTTGTGCATTTTCTTCATTTCAAGTTTCATATTTAAGATCATTTACTTGGCTAATTGTGCTTTCTTGAAGAATGTTTGTTTTTTTTCCAGAATTTGGCATTTTCTCATCGTAAAATAATTTAGAAATTTGTACAACATATTGTGTATTATTAGAAACTTTAATCAATGCTTGTACTTTCAGACTTATGCTTTGATTTTCTGATTCTAACGACACTGATTTTCAGATTTCAAAGTGGTACCCCCTTCAAGATCGTTGCTAGTATCTTCTTGTGGCTGATTAGCGAAATTTTCCAAGTTTTGTAATCGAGATTCATTGACATGTGAAGGTGCACCCTGATCATTATCATATTGTAGGAATTGCGCACTAAATGAAGGAATTTATCATCATAATAGAGGCCACTTCATCATCATTTGTTTGCAACTCCATATTGGAATTCTCAATTATGTTAATCAAATTGGAAGGAAGAGAGAAAATATGTTCAAACCAATCTAATAATTTTTCTTTCGAAGCTTTGTATTCAATTTTAAATTTTAAAACAATTTAAATGAAACTTGGTGGTAAAATCAATCAAAGATTCATTTTTGAATCTTTGTAAATATTCAAAATCGTCACATACATATTCGTAGGTATAGGCATCAAATTTAAAAAGAAAAATTGTAATAAATTGATCCTAGTTGTGAATTGAGGCAACAGGAAGTGATTAACACTAGCTTCTGGATTTTTCCAAGAATGTAATAGTACAAATACTACATGAAATTACTTCATCAATATCATAAAAAGTAGAATTTAATTTTTTTTGAATGAATTGTAAAACATTATTAAATGCATAAGTATTATTTTTATCGTTAAACTTTACCTTATACAATTGTCATACAATTTATAGTGGAGTATTGGAAGATGAAAGTCGAGAAATACAACTCCAAATTGGAAGTTAAAGAGGAGCCATCCTAATAAAAATAAAACATTAAAATATAAAATCCTCCAATAAACAACAATTCTTTAGGCCCTCCTTCTAGCGCCAAAATTGTTTAGGGCCAAACATTTCTCCCTACAACAATATGAGGAAAACCACCTGGTTTGGAACTTAAAGCAGCTCCTTTTTAATTTGGGATGGTTGTTCCGACTAGCTAAACTAGGTTCAGTTACCTTCTCTCCATCTTCAATGGCTTAAAATATTTTTTTTGTCAATCAATCGAGAAGAGACATAAGCCAACCCTCTTTCTAATCAAGCAATAAAATGATCCTTAAGCTGATCTGGGGCTCAACCAAACCACAACTAAATTTTTCCTCTTTGGTAAGAGGACTTATAGGAATGTAGAAATAAAGCTAAATGAAAAATTAAACTAAAATTAAAGTAAAAGGAAAATTATCCTAATCCTATCTCAATTAGATAGATATAGATCTAACCCAACTGAGAGCAAGATATTTAAATTATTGGGATTTAGATATGTGTCGCTTATAATGAATATCAAGCTAACAAAGTGGTTCAATTAACTCATATTATGAATGCCAAAGAATATTATATGTATAGACCTATTAACAAATATAATCAACCAAAAACATTTAGGAAGTAATTCACAAAATTGAATTGATTGTTAAATCAGTAATTCGAATAATTAAACAATAAAATAAGGAAATAGTTCATGAAATATCAATGTTTGTTAAATCAATACTAAAAAGACATATTTCTGAGTAAATAGTTACTCAGAAATCATCAGTCAATTAATAATAATAGAGATAAATAATAACATATAATTGAAGCAAATTACTGATACTGATAATAGTGCAAAAATATAAATAATATGGCACATTTCTCCTATTATAAAATGAAACAAGTATTTAAAAAAACAGTATTATAAATACCAATTTATTGAATCCATTTATTTGGCTCTGGTCTCCGAGAGTCCTTTATAATGCTTTGAACTTTTTCTTTTAAAACAAGAGCTGCAATAGTGCAAGGTGTGTTCTACATACATAATTCAAAGTGAAAAAGGAAAAATCCTCAATAATCCCCAGATCTTATATTTTCTCTCCTCTCGTGTACAACTCTAAATCCTCTTTACAATAGTGCCTTCAGGAATTCTAGAATTGCAAAAAAGAGAAGCCCCCTCCTTCTTACATTCTACAATCTTCTATTTATAATATTTACAAAAGAATTCCTCAATAGAAAGTTGTTGATGAGTGGTTCTTCTCAATAAACATTCATTGTCCCAAGATCATATTCTTCAGTTTTTGGAGCATTCTCATTGATTGAAATCTTCTACTTCTCATCAATTCAAATTGTTTCTTTACAAAAACAAATCAATAATTTAACCAAAATGCAAAATTGAAATCAAAATGATAAATTTGGAATTAAAAGATATCAAATCAAAACTTAATTACATAGTTAAAATAAAATAAATATGAGCTCTCTATTGATGTGTGTAGATATTTAATTATTTAAAGGAAACATAGATGAATGGATCTACACCTAGAAGAATTTGTGGGCAAATGAGAATGCAAAAAATTAAAACTAAGAAAAATGATTTTGTTTAAAAATATGGATCTTGATCTTTTGCTGAATTTTAGACCCACTAAATGATCAGATATGGAAATAAAACCATGTCAGAAATTTTATCCACAATTTTATCTATCCAAGGAGTCATCCTTGGCTTGATTTGGCCAGCTAAAACTCCATTTATGAGCTTCTAAAGTTGGTGTATTAAAATTGCTAGAATTCTAGAAAATTTGTTGCCTTGGCCAAAATTAAGAAATTTTAATTAAATTATAATCCTAAATTAGATTACAGTTATTAATTAGTTAATGCTAATTAATTGTAATTATTTTATTAATCTACAAAATTTTATAATCAAAACTTTATTAATAAATAAAATAAAATAAAATAAAATGGATTTAAAAATTAATTAAGATATCATTATATTATATTAATAATTTTTTTTTCTAAATAAGTCTACTTCTATTATATAATACAGGTCACAATATTACTTTTGTCATCCTCTGGAGTTGGCAAGCCAATTCTGTCAGGAAATCCCATATTCAAAATATAAAAATAGGGGCTGCCCCAAAAGGGGAAACCAGCCCATGAGATGAGTTCAATAAACTTAGAGTGAGCTACCCATTTAGGGAAACTAGCTATGTTCATATCATATCTAGACCCAAAAATAATAAGAGAAAAATTGATAGGATTAGAGTGAAATTGACTGGAAAAAAGCACAGAGAGTAGAACCCAGTTTTTAAACAGTTGGTTTCTTGTCATCTTGAATTGGCGGTTGAAGTGGCTCCTCCACAATTTGTCACACATACTCGGAGTCATCATCCTAGAGCTTGGACAACTGGGCATTCAATGAAGGAGAGGATGTCACGTGAGAATCATTTTATGAATTGGTGTCATCCTCGTCTAAGATTCTACTTCGTTCACTGTTGTTGTTCGAGGCTTGTTAAACCTGCAAAGCCACCATCTTGCGAGGGGCAAGGGGGAGGCAAGTGAGATGGTGGATTTGTGAGGACACTTTCTAAAGTGGGAATCAGAACCAGAGGAATCAATGGAAGTCTCAGGAAGATGCATTGACAGGCGGGCGAAGAGGCTGATGGGATCCAAGACCTCTGGCTCATCCCAATCGGCGAAGAAATTCATAGTTTTTCCAGTAGTGGCATGAATGGGAGGCCCGAAAGGGAGCACACGTCCACCACCCCTATGGCAACGCATGTGTTGACGACGGGGCATGGTGGAGGAGCAGGTATGCAACTGAGGCGAGGGGGGAAGCATAGCATCGTGGCTAGGAGCCGAAGGAGCAGAGAAATGGAGTAAGGACTTCGCAGAGGCAGAGGCGCAGGGAGCAACAAAGCCGAGCTGGAGAGAAAACAAAATGCAAAAATGGGTTGTTTGCATCCAATTTGATTCGTCCTCCTATTTTTTTTTAGATTGGTAATCATGTGAAAATATCCTCTAATGATCCAGAGGGGGTGGGCTCCCTTAGAGTTGAGGAGTTCAATGGAGTTCAAGAGGTCAATTTTCAAGGCTGTGGATTGAGTGAAATAGACATTAGTGAGATGGCCATGGATGTTGGTTCCAATCAAATGAAAAAAGGCTTGAATGAAATTGTGAGAGGCATGAAGATCGTTCAGGGAGATGATGAGGGGGTTCTAGGAAATGACGAGTCCTCCAGGGGCTCCCATGGCATCTACTGCAACAGTGTTGCACCCAGGCCACATCCTGGATAAAATCCAGTGCAAGGTGTTACTGGTACATTTAGTTTCCTTCATGAAGAAAATAGAAGGATTTTCCTACTTAATTATATTCTTGATAATTCGGTGCTTTGAGGGGCCATTATACCCTCGAATATTCCATGATGTGAGCTTCATCATTGAGAACTATGAGGGATGACCTAATAGAACTTGGTCAGCTTGGGATAGCATCCCAATTCAACTAATTGAACTCAAAGTAGGATTAGGCGCTGAATTTCTGTGTGTGTGCCCCTTTTCCTGGATTCTCTCAGAATCTTTGAAGTGTCTTAAGAGAAGGGTCCTCCCTGCATGCCCAGTGAAGGTAGTTTTTATGCTCTGGATATATCTTCCTCTAAGTTGTCGATTTTCCTTGCTGAGATGGTGTGATACTCACGATTGTTGCAGGCGATTTCAAGTCCAGTGAAGTCGAGGTCCCCGAATTCTATGCTTTCTAGCTCCTCTTCAACATAGGTGGGATGATATAGCTCTTTAACTTTTCCTTGATTATCTTGTTGTGTTTGGTTCCCCTGGGTTTCCTCCTCAATATTGGTAGGTTTCTCGATTAGAGGCTCTTGGATCTGTATGACTATTGTCTTCTTTGGCTTGACCTCTTTCTACTTATCTTTCTTGTTGTTGGATTGCGCTTTGGATCCTTCATCATTTTTCAGGGTCGAGGTGGAGGGTATCAAAGGAGATGAAGGATTGGGGAGAGTAGTGGTGATGAGAGGGGTTGCTTTTGGGGTGGAGGAGGGGTCTCCTTCCGTCATTATTTAACTGGCTATAATGTCGAAGCTATTGTTAGTGGAGGGTTTTGAGGATTTGGGGGCAGAAGTAGGTTTTCTAGAATGCCTTTTGTGGTTGGAAACTTTGGTAAAACCTTCAGGGTCAGTATTCTTAGAGACAGGGGAAGATTTCAGAGGCTGGTTGAGGGGATAGTCCCTAAATAGATTCCCATGTTCATGGCATTTGCGGCATCAGAAATGCACATGTTCATAATCAATCAATTGGACCCATTCAAAATCATCATGAAAAAGACTTATTGAATCCAGGAGAGCTTTTTCAAAATGCATTTAGACGCAGATCCTCGCATAGGTTTTGTATCGATTGAGCTTGGTTTCCTCCGTGATTTTGATGAAGGCTCCAAGGTGGTTGCCAATTTCTTGGAGGGATAACTCGTCCAAATATTCTTGGGGAAGGGAGTAGAGTCTGATCCACACTGGTGCGCAGTTGAAATCTTCTTTTTCGGGGTTGAAACGCTCGATCCATTTTCTTAGGAAGAGGCCAACCACATTAAAGAAATAGGAGCCTCCATCCATAACCCAGTTTTTTTCCTTCATACAGGTGAGGATGATGTTGAAAAAACCTTTGGTACCTAGCTGGAGCATGACTTGTCCCTCGGGCTTCAACTTGGAGGCTATCCATCCATGGAGACATTTCTGAGTAGGTCAAAAGCCGATAAACTTCCTAATGAGAGCATGATCTTTCATGTACTGTATTCTGCCATTGATACGTTCAATAAGTAAATGGATATGGGGCCTGTTGGCTATGATGGGAATGTAGGTAGATGAAGCGACTTTTGTTTGTCCTTGATTTTCCTTTTCTATTTCTGGCTGTGATTCAAGGGTTACTGCAGGTTTAGAGATGCTTGCAATTTCATTGAGAAATGGGTGCAGAGGGTCAATACACTTGGCGTCATTGTCTTTAGCAGATCCACCAACGGGGGTGGCTGTGCCTCCCCCCCCCCATCAGGAACTATCATACCGTTAGCCCTCTCTGCGCAAGTGAGTGCAATGGCTGCAGAACAGAGGAGAAGGGTCAAGAGCTCTGTCGGCGCCTACTACACGGGCGAAGGAAACCCTATTTTTCCATGAACTAGCTCAGCTCATCCTTTGACCATTTTCATCTATTGTACAATTTAGCTAGGTCATTTTGCAGGAATGTTAGTGAAAAAATGAAAATTAGTAAAACTTAACTAAGAGTTAATATTTACAATGAATGACTATTTTAATTGTGAAAATTAAAATACTATACACTTATTTAATTTTTTAGTCGAGGTGACAAAAATGATCAAACTTGAAAGGAGTGCCACTTACAAACCGGCTGACCAAATGAGGCGAAACAAGTATCGATGGAACACTTGTTAAAAATCGAATTCAATGAAATGATTAAAATGGAAATTTGATAAAACTAAGAAAAAAGGAAAAAATGTAGGATGGTTAACTTAATGAAAATCATAAAAGGTGTTTAGTAAAAAATTAATAGAAAGGGTCCCCATTATTTGAAGTAAATAATTCAAAAATGGGGGGTGTTGGGTTTTCCCCTACTACACATCCTAAAGTGGAAGGTTGAGTAGGCGATGGTGCAATATCATGCACTCCTCCCACAAAGGTTTGGAGGCTTTGAAGGCACCCAAAGTGGCGGGGAGATGAGGGGTCCCCTATGGTGCCCTAGTAAGTGTACTCTTTTCAAGAAAACAAAATTATCTACACACATAAGTAAAAACTAAAAGGTCAAATTTTCATTTAAAAATTCTTAATTTGTGGAACAGTTGAACAAAAAAAGTTCCGCGCGCGTGATGTTTTTGCTATGAAGAAACCTAAAATACCTAGTACCCTTCCACTCGTAATCAACAATTGGGCCTTTAAAGGGTTTTACGAAAGTAGGGTCTCAGGCCAGTGACCAAAAAAACAACAAAAGTAAGGATGAAGGGTTAATATAATGAGGGGTATTGGGGGCATGAACTTGAATAAACTATTCACACTTACATCAACCATTTGAAATATAATTCAAGTTCAAGTGAGCCAACACCTGATACCTATAGGGAAATATGTGTTGGATTCTCACCACTAAGCTACCTCTCCCAAGTGCGGGTGAGAGAATCTCAAATTCTAGTTATCAACATTGGAGGGATAACCCACACCAATAATTGGGAGATTCAAGGAGGCTCACGATAGTTTGCAATCTAGGCACTCCAATTCACGATTTTCTTGTTTTTCCACTGGGTTGTGGAGGACCTCAATCTCTCTAAAATTAAAACCTCTATGTTTCAATGTCAAATATCTAGGGGAAGTTATTTTGATGCCTACTCCTATGGTCCTAACTTAAAATATCAAATATTTTATGACCCCTATGGGGAAGCTAGATGAATTCAAGTTAAGGTTTCTTTTAAGAATTGTTACTTTCTCTTTGGGTGTGCAGAATGAAATTCAACAAAATAAGGCACAAATTATATTATAATTTCCTGCATGATCGCCAAAGGGTGCAAGAGGGAAAGAAACACTCTTTGTACAAAGTTTATATGAACTTAGTACCTCAGTGATGTGTGTGGAACATGTGAATGGTGAACATATAAAGTGTGTTTGCAACAAATATGGATATTGTGTGATTTTTTATAATTTACCCTTAATTATACTATGTATCTTGTACCTTGTGTTGACCATGTCAGCATCCTATTAAATTTTGTCAAGCAATCACGCTTAGATTCTTCAACCCCCCCCCCTCTTTTTGACCTAAAAGGCCCTGAGAAAGTCATTTTTTGCCTATCGCTACCTTTTCACAGCCCCAAAATTACATTAAAAATGGTCAAAAAATCGCATTTGAAAATATATAAGGTTTGGCACCTTTTGGCCCTAGTCCCTCAGTCTTTTTCTCCATGTAACCTGGGTGCCAGACCAAGCACTAAATCCGAAGGTGCTTATCACATATGTATATCGGGCGTGTTTATCACCGTCGATTTGTACAGATCCGACAGCAATCGTAAGTCGTCATCGCGCCCGTGGCCCACTCCGTTCATTGCCCAAGTCGCCTGTCCACCATCCGATCATCCTGCAAAATCAACGGTTCACATTACTCCCGCCCTGGTGGTCCCTGCTCCGTGCACTGTACAAAACCGGTGGTTTATATCGCACCACTTTTCCGAGGCAGGCGATATTTCTCATTTCGGAGCGATTCCATACATCGTTCGTCGCGTGTCCCCGTGTACAACTCAAAAACTGCCCTCCATCATGCGTTAACGTTTGTCCATAGTCACGGCGCGATATCCACGAGAGTCGTCCGATCTGGGATGATCCATCCGATGGTTGTCACTCCAAGAAGCTGCACGGGTGTTAATCCAAGTCAACAGTACCCCTGGCCCACCATTTCATCACCCTCCGATGCATTTTTAGCCGTTGATCTCCTCCTAAGATCTGACGGCCCAGATCACTTACCTCTCTACCATTTGACTCCGTACCTCCATGTCACCCGTTCTACGTGTTCGTCATATTTCTCCTCCACCCTTACACATTACATTCGTTTGTCAAATTTCAAATGTTTTACGTTAAAAAATTACACCATTCCATCCTCCATCGTTTCACTGCATTTTTCTGCCACCCTGCATAGCTACCCCATTTCGCCATGTCTGCACGATCATTTTTCATTGACCCCGCCATATCCACCATCCCCATGCATGGTTTTCCTAATGAGTTTGTGGGTTTTGAAGGGTTACAGCAGCGAAAAACTGCCATGATTTACAGTCTTGATTGCAGTAGCAGAGCACATCAAAGTACCATTTTTCAGAGGCTGTAATTATGGAGAAAGGCCTGGGGAGGTAGATCGACAAGACTTCCATTAAAGAAGCAGGGTTAAAATCTGTCAAACCCTGCAGAGCCATTCAAAGCACAAATTGAGCAGATGAAGACATTAATGGAGCAGTAGAAAAATATCAGCAAATGATCGAGGAACTCAATGTTCAGCATTGAAGATCTTAAACCATAATTCAGGGTTTAGAAGGTAGAGGGTACCATTCACAAAAAAAATACCTTAACGCTTTCTTTTCAGCACTATTTTCTTTCGAGAAAGGAAGGAATGTTTATGTGATTTTACTTTTTCCTGTGTTCCTGAAGAGTTTTCTACCCAGTGCATTTATTTCTGTAAGCAGGCAATAGGGTACAAACAGCATTACAAATTCATCGAGCAGTATGGTCATGCACGTTTCTGCCATTTTGTTTTAATGAGGAAAATTAAATGTTCATCACCTACTCCCTTTTCGAGCTTTCCTGTTCTCCTATAAAGCTCCTGAAAAAAAGATGATTTAGGGTTCCAGATTTTATCAGAAAATTATGCAGTGAAAGGATTTTTGTATACATTTTGTTGAACTCTTGTATGAAGGCTCAGAGCCCATAGCGTCTCAGTGAGGAGGAGTTCCATCTGTTAAAGAGGATTCTGGTCTTTGGTATTTCACAGTCTATAACTTTCTCTTATGTGTTATTTTAATAGATCATTTCATTTCATCCATCTTTCCTGTATCATGTTTGTGGAATGTGAGCGGCTCACTAATTTTTGGTATGGGTTTATCCTAGTTGATACCCATGCTTGGATTAGTCAAGCGCTTTAAATATAGCTCAGGCATGATATTCTGTTCCACTATTCATCTAAACCGTATTTCTGCTATATTAGTTTCTTTGGGAGGGTGTTTTTAAAACGCTATTGTCATGTATGGATTCTTAGATTGGTAAGCCCATGCATGGTGGTATTGTGTATCTGGATATCAACTCAATGAAAACTAATATTCTCTCAATATTTCATTCACTACATACACCTTCTGATAACTTATTTCTGTGAGGTATTTCTGAATCGGCCCTCTTTACAGTAAGTTGTCTCTGAATTGTCTGTTTCTTTTATATTGGATTTTTGCATGTTGGCTCTGCAGTATTCCTTTCTATGTGTCAGTTTATGCAGGTCTTGGTCCCATTCAGATTAGTATTCCTTGTTTTACAAGAGATAGCATCAGAGCTTTTTATTGATAACTTCCTCTAATATACCATATGCTCCTTGCTATAATAAGATGTCCTAGGCACTGGTCTATCATAACTCTAGGCTGTCTCTAGGAGTGACAACATATTTGTGGCGCCGTTGCCAGGGAATGAAGTTGAGAAAATTAAAATCCCTGGGCCTCGACAAAATCTAATCCACTCTTCAAGTAGGTGAGTATGGAGAGTTGAGAGTTGTAGATCCCTCACCTTGGCAACTCCACATTTGTTTTTTAGATAAATTCATTTACAGTCCTGGCTCCTCGTAAGCCACACCTGAGGTCAGATACGTCTCAGCCAAAGACACCTTCAGTATCTGACCCTGAAAATATCATACATAGAATAAATTGGAGGGAAAGAAAATCAGTCCACTCTAAAATCCCTGAATTCTCTATAGAATACTTTCCATCCTCTTCTTCCCAAGAAGCTCAAGTGCCAGATCCTGACTCCACTATGGGAGATACTGATTATTACTATTTAGATAGTCCACCCCGAGGACGTGTCAGAAATAAAGATAATTTTCACCCTACTCCTGAGGTCGAAGAGGTCAAGGAAGTCACTGAAGTATCTGTTGTTAACAGACCATTATTCCCTTCAACCCCTCAAGTTGTTTTCCAGTATATTCCTATTGTGATTCATACCCCACTTCGACCTCCTCCTCCACCTCCTCTTACTCATCAAACTGTTGCGCTACCTCCACCCCCTCCAATGGCCAATGTTCCAGGCTTCTTGCTAAATAAATATGCCCCTCTAGCATTACCCCAAGTGTTGAATGATATGCCACAAGATTATTTGAAGATTTTACCTCAATTCAATGGGGAAAACGAGATTGATGCTAAAAAACACCTTGAGGCCTTCTGTTCTTTTGCAGATAATTTTAATGTGGAACATTTAGATGTGGTCTTAAGGCTGTTTGTCCAATATCTTGATGGCGAAGCTCGAAAATGGTTTAAGGCATTGGCACGTCATTCTATTACCACTTGGGAAATAATGGAAGATACTTTCCTCAGGAAATGGGGAGAGAAGAAATACCATGGGCATTTCCTTACTGAGTTTAATACACTCAAGAAAAGACATAATGAAGGGGTATCATAATTTATCAAAAGATTTAATAAATTGTGTCTGAGTCTTCCTGCTGACATGAAACCTCATCAAACTACTGCTAGAGTTGTTTTTGTAGCATCTTTTGATTCAGAATTTGGTTTCTCTCTCAGAGAAAGAAAGTCTGCTACTCTGGATGATGCTCAGTCAGATGCACTAGAGTTGGAAGCAAACTTTGCCTCCACTGGCAAATCAAAGAGAAAATCTGAACAAGATACCAGAAGAGGGGGCAAAGAGGAGGTGTCTACCTCCTACCAAGATAGAGACTCAGCTAATGACAGAATTGAAGAAATGAGCAAAATGATTAAGAACCTTTCTGGTAAACTGGTCAAGCTTGAGTTGGAAGACAAGAGTTCAGCCTCCAAGAGTTTCCAAAATGCTCCAAATAGAGGTTATAATCCTCAGTATAGGAATCCACCCCTGCAAATATTGTCAAGGGAGACAAAGGAGCAACAAGATCAGGTACCACACCCATTGTACTTGGAAGGTCCAGTAGATGATTCTACTAAATACACTTCCTATGGACTGGAGGATGCAAATATTGCTTTTTCAAATATTGATGGAGAAGAATATCCTTTGCAAGGAAATGATGGAGCTGAGTGCTCATTGCAAGAAGAAGAAAAGGCCAGAGACACAGAAGACGTAGAAATTGATCATTATTGTAAACAATTTGTTGATGTCATGCAAGCACAGTTCAATAGAAGATATGATCTCAGATCTTTTAGGAAGAGGACTCGTACTCAAGATCAAGAAGAGGAGCCTCCCCAGAAGGAAGCACCTGCTCAAAAGGAATTACAAATGTAGAAAGTCACAGAAAAAGTTAAGGGCCTTCTAAACAAACCTTTTTAGTCTAATGATCAAATTCCTTCCTCTTCAAAAGTAGACATTCCCCCTAATACCCAGCCTGTGTCAAAAGAGGTCAAGCCCTCAGCTGAAAATAAAGAGTCAAAGGAGGTTGTAATAGAGAAGTCCTCTCCTGTTTTCATTTTGCAAAAGGAACTTGAGAAAGTCAAAATCCCAGTTCCCCTGACTGAACTATTGAAGCAACCTGCATACCAATCCGAAGTCACCTCTTTTATGATCCCTCCAGAAGTTGCACTCACCCCAGATAGTCTCAACCTTCGGGAAGAAAGACCCATGGTTGTCTTTGCCCACATGTTGAGGAATTAGATTCTTCTACCCCTCCCTTTTATGTGTCTCTAGTAATCCATGACCTTCTATTACATAACTGTATGTTAGATTCTAGAGCCTCCCATAATCTATTTCCTTTGTCAGTCATGGAAAAACTAGGATTAAAAATCACCCATCCATATAAAGACCTCTATTCATTTGATTCAAATGCCTAGGGATGATCAAGGATTTGGCGGTCAATTTGGCCCAAATCCCAGCAAAAAGTGTGGTAATGGACATCGTGGTGGCTGACATCCCAGCTCGCTTTGGCATGTTACTGTCAAGGTCCTGGGGAACAAAAATTGGTGGATCAATCAAGTTGGATTTAACATATCCCACTATCCCAGTTTTTGGTGGCCAGGAGAGGAGGTTGTATAGGGAAACTAGATTTGTCAAAATGGTGACTAAGGCTGACAACTCTGTTAATTCACCAGTCTACAGTAAAGAAGGAGATTTCTCATGCTTGATGCTAGAATAAGATCAAGATTATTCTCATGAACTATCCTTCTGCCAGATCAAGACTGAGCAACCCTCTGAGAGTAATGAAGCAAGAATCTGGACACTTCATTTTGATGGAGAAAATTCAAGAGAAGGTAATGGGGCTGGAATACAATTTATTTCTCCTACAGGAAAATGGGTTCCATTGTCTTTCAAACTTGAATATGAGGCTACTAATACTGTGGCTGAATATGTAGCACTTTTGTTAGGATTGCAGATAGCCAGGAATATGAACATACAAAGTTTAAAAGTTCTGGGAGATTCAGAACTGGTGGTTATGCAAGTCAGGACTCAATGTCAGACCAAGCATCCTCGGCTGAGGACTTATAGGAATGAAGTTTGGGACATGGTGGAAAATTTCTTCTTGGCATTCAATATCCAGTTCATGCCCTGAGAATAGAATAGGATGGCTGATTCCCTGGCCGTGGCTGCTAATACATTTCGTCCACCTCAGAACCCTCTTTTAAGATATGAAGTCGAGGTGTGTTATCGGCCGTCAATCCTAGATAACATCAAACACTGGCAGGTATTTGAAGATGAGGAACAGATGAAGAGATTCCTGGAAAAAGTGGGGGAATTCTCCAATATGGAGGTTGATGCTGAAGAAGGAGGTGAGTCTGAAGATACTTCAAAAAGAAATTGGGAGGAGAAAGTGGTAGGTAATAAGGTGTTGCAGTTAAAGGGAAACATTATACCTAGAGGGTTGGTGCCTCTAGAAAGATTATTTGATAAGAATGATGTCCCACTGCAGCCAAGCAAAGTGGTAGAAGAAAACCAGGTAGAAGACCTGAATCTTGGTACTGATGCTGATCCCAAGATTGTAAAATTGTCCAAGAATATCCCAGGGGAATATAAAAAGCTATATCAGAAATCATTTCAGTCTTACAAAGATGTGTTTGCATGGTCCTATAGAGATTTGAAAAATTTTGATACCCGTATAATACAGCACAAAATTCCACTAAAGGGAGATGCTAAACCTCACAAGCAGAAGCTCAAACAAATAAATCCCTTGCTGCTTCCTTCTATTGAGAAGGAAATTAAGAAGCTGTTAAAGGCCAAAATAATTGTGCCATTAAGGTACTCTGAATGGGTGGCAAACCAGTTCCCTGTCTGAAAGAAGAATGGAGAAATAAGGCTGTGTGTGGATTTCAGAAATTTAAACAGAGCATCCTTAAAGGATAATTATCCACTGCCTAAGATGGATCGCATCCTGCAGAAGGTGGTTGGAGCTTCTAGGATGTCAATGATGGATGGATTCTTTGGTTATAATCAGGTAGCTATATTTCCAAAAGATCAAAAGAAGATTTCTTTCACCACACCATGGGGTACCTTTATGTATGCTAGGATGCCTTTTGGATTGATTAATCCAGGGGCCACTTTTCAGAGGGCCATGGACATTGCTTTTGTTGGTGGTCTACCTCGATGATATCACTGTATTTTAAAATAATGATACTGAGCACATAGAGCATCTGCGTAGAACCTTTGAGAATTGCAGAAGGTATGGTCTCTCTCTAAATCCTCAAAAGTCTTTATTTGCATTAGAAGAGGGTAAACTCTTGGGACACATCGTGACTAAATATGGGGTGAAGATATATCCTAAGAGGGTAGAGGTTATAAATGGTATCGCTCTTCCCAGAAATAAGAAGGAGGTACAAGTGTTCCTAGGGCGTATTAATTTCCTGAGAAGGTTTATTCCTAACTATGTTGAAATAGTTAGACATATAACTGACATGCTGAAGAAAGATAATGAAGTTAAATGGTCCCAGGAATCACGAGAGGCATTTACCAGAATAAAAAATTCTTTTGCAAAAGACCCTGTTCTAGCTGGACCAGATTATGCTAAAACTTTCATGATCTTTTCTTTTGCATCACCTCATACAATAGCAGGAGTTTTATTGTAGAAAAATGAGGAAGGGTACGAGCAGCCCATCACCTTCTTTAGTCAGGTGCTCTGTGATGCAGAATTAAAATATAACATATTGGAAAAGCAAGCATATGCCTTAGTGAAATCCCTCAAAGCATTCTACGTGTATATCTTACAGTCCCATATCACTGCATTTGTGCCTACAGCTGCTGTAAAAGATATTCTTATCTAGGGAGATAGTAAAGGAAAAAGGGGGAAGTGGATTGTCAAGATACAGGAGTATGAATTATACATCCGCCCTACTAAGATGATCAAAGGACAAGGGCTATCCAATATCTTATCTAAATCAAACTATCAGGCTCTGGGTATAAATTTGTCCACAAGTGCAGGTGACGAATCTAAAGAGAAAGAAGAGCAACATGGAATTGGGGTGGCTACTCCAAAAACACATATAAAGTACCTCACCAGTCAGTGGTACAAAGAGGTAGTAGAATATCTCCTCACACTCAGCCGCCTTCCAAGCTGCGATAAAGCTAAATACAGAACGCTAAGATTGAAATCACAGAAATACATAGTTGCCAATGGCCGGCTATACTGGCGAGATCCCTCAAGCATCCTACTCCTGTGTCTCACAGAGGATGTGGTAGAGAGTATTATAGCTAAATTTCATGAAGGGATCTGTGGGGTTCATTACAGTTGGAGGGCCACTGCTCACAAGATCCTGAAGGCTGGTTTCTATTGGCCCAAGATTTTTGGAGATGTTTTTGCCCGAGTAAGAGCCTGTGAGAAGTGTCAGAAATTTGCTGAAAGACAGAAATTGGCACCTATGCCCATGATTCCCGTGCACGTGGAAGAACCATTCCAACAATGGGGAATTGATTTTCTAGGTGAAATACACCCTCCATAAAGTGGTCAGCATAAGTGGATTTTAACTGCCAGTGATTATTTCAAAAAATGGGTGGAAGCCATACCTGCGAGGAACGCCACAGATACTATCATAATAAAGTTCATGGAGGAAAACATCATATCCAGGTTTGGTTGTCCTGCCAGAATAGTGATTGATAATGCACATGCCTTCAAGTCTGCAAAGTTTGTGAGCTTCTGTCAACAGTATAACATCACTTTAAGCCACTCCACAGCATACTATCCACAAGGAAATGGCTTAGCAGAATCTTCCAATAAAACCTTGGTAAGGGCATTGAAGAAGGCTATAAATGAAAATAAAAAAAATTGGGATTTCCAATTGAAATTCGCTCTGTGGGCCAATAGAATTACCAGCAAGAGAGCAACTGGGAAATCCCCATATGAACTAGTATATGGGAGGGCAGCAGTATTCCCTATTCAATTAGCCCTACCAGTAGCTCGATTCATGCAAGAAATTCAAGAAGAACCTGATGATATGATCAGGAGAATTAATTAGCTGGTGGAATTGGAGGAAACACGGAGCCAGGTGAATCAAAGGCTGATAGAGTATCAGGAGAAAATGAAATACCTTTTTGACCAGCATGCTAAGGACAGGAATCTACAGATTGGTGATTTAGTACTCAGGTGGGATATCTGGAGAGCTGAAAAAGGAAAACATGGTAAATTCGACCCACTCTGGTTCGGCCCCTTCAAGATTGTGGAGCAGGGAGGTAACAATACTTTCAAGTTGGAAAATTTACAGGGTGACTTGCTCGATGCCCCTGTAAATGGTCAGTTTCTTAAACCTTACTTCCAGATCTAATACAAGAAGAGATAGCTTGATGTATTATACTGTATATTAGTTTGTTTTCACTCTCGTTTGAAATAATGTGGGTGCCGTGATGAATTATGGAAAAGAAAGGTAGAAGTGCTGAAGAGCAGAGTTTGCACAGAAGATTATCAGATGGTCTGCAAAGTTCTCGACACGTCTAGGGATGAACGTACCATCCCCAGGTGGAGCCAATGTTGACCATGTCAGCATCCTATTAAATTTTGTCAAGCAATCCTGCTCAGATTCTTCAACCCCCCCCCCATCTTTTTTACCTAAAAAGCCCTGAGAAAGTCATTTTTTGCCTATCGTTACCTTTTCACAGCCCCAAAATTGCATTAAAAATGGCCAAAAACCCACATTTGAAAATATATAAGGTTTGGCACCTTTCGGCCCTATCCCCTCAGTCTTTTTCTCCATGTAACCTGGGTGCCAGACCAAGCGCTAAAACTAGAGGTGCTTATCACATTTGTATATCAGGCGCGTTTATCACCATCGATCTATACAGATCCGATGACATTCGTAAGTCGTCATCGTGCCCGTGGCCCACTCTGTCCATCGCCCAAGTCGCATGTCCACTGTCCGATCATCCTGAAAAATCAACAGTTCACAGTACTCCCACCCTGGTGGTCCCTGCTCCGTGCACTGTACAAAACCGGTAGTTTATATCGCACCGCTTTTCCGAGGCTGGTGGTATTTCTCATTTCGGAGCGATTCCATACATTGTTCGCCGCATGTCCTTTCGTACGGCTCAAAAACCGCCCTCCATCGCGCGTTAACATTCGTCCGTAGTCATGGCGCGATATCCATGAGAGCCATCCGATCTGGGACGATCCATCCGATGTTTGTCGCTCCACGAAGTTGCACGGGTGTTAATCAAAGTCAACAGTACCCCTGGCCCACCATTTCGTCACCCTCTGACACATTTCTAGCCATCGATCTCCTCCTAAGATCTGACAGCCTAGATCACTTACCTCTCTACCAGTTGACTCTGTACCTCCACGTCACCCATTCTACGTGTTCGTCGTATTTATTCTCTGCCCTTACACATTCCATTCATTTGTCAAATTTCAAATTTTTTATGTTGAAAACTTACACCAGTCCATCCTCCATCGTTTCACTGCATTTTTCCGCCATCCTGCATAGCTACCCCATTTCGCCATGTCTACACGACCATTTTTCATTGACCCCGCCATATCCACCATCCCCATGCATGGATTTCCTAACGAGTTTGCGGGTTTTGCAGGGTTACAGCAGCGGAAAACTGCCATGATTTACAGTATTGATTGCAGTAGCAGAGCACATCAAAGTACCATTTTTCGGAGGCTGTGATTATGGAGAAATGCCTGGGGAGGTAGATCGACAAGACTTCCATTAAAGAAGCAGGGTTAAAATCTGTCAAACCCTGCAGAGCCATTCAAAGCACAGATTGAGCAGATGAAGACATTAATGGATCAGCAGAGAAATATCATCAAATGATCGAGGAATTCAACGTTCAGCATTGAAGATATTAAACTGTAATTCAGGGTTTATAAGGCAGAGGGTACCATTCACAGAAAAAATACCTTGAAGCTTTCTTTTCAGCACCATTTTCTTTCAAGAAAGGATGAAATGTTTCTGTGATTTTACTTTTTGCCGTGTTCCTGAAGAGTTTTCTACCCATTGCATTTATTTCTGTAAGCAGGCAGCAGGGTACAAACAGCATTAAAAAGTCATGGAGCAGTATGGGTGTGCACATTTTTGCCATTTTGGTTTAATGAGGAAAATTAAATGTTCATCACCTACTCCCTTTTCGAGCTTTCCTGTTCTCCTATAAAGCTCCTAAAAAAAGATGATTTAGGGTTCCATATTTTATCAGAAAATTATTCAGTGAAAGGATTTTTGTATACATTTTGTTGAACTCTTGTATGAAGGCTCAAAGCCCATAGGGTCTCAGTGAGGAGGAGTTCCATCTGTTAAAGAGGATTCTGGTATTTGGTATTTCACAGTCTATAACTTTCTCTTATGTGTTATTTTAATAGATCATTTCATTTTATCCATGTTTCCTGTATCATGTTTCTGGAATGCAAGTGGCTCACTAATTTTTGGTATTGATTTATCCTAGTTGATACCCATGTTTGGATTATTCAAGCGCTTTAAATATAACTCAGGCATGATATTTTGTTCCACTATTCATCTAAACCGTATTTCTGCTATATTAGTTTCTTTGGGAGGGTGTTTTTAAAATGCTATTGTCATGTATGGATTCTTAGATTGGTAAGCCCATGCATGGTGGTATTGTGTATCTGGATATCAGCTCAATGACAACTAATATTCTCTCAATATTTCATTCACTACATACACCTTCTGATAACTTATTTCTGTGAGGTATTTCTGAATCAACCCTCTTTATAGTAAACTATCTCTGAATTGTCTGTTGCTTTTATATTCGATTTTTGCATGTTGGCTCTGCAGTATTCCTTTCTATGTGTTAGTTTCTACAGGTCTTGGTCCCATTCAGATTAATATTCCTTGTTTTACAAGAGATAACATGAGAGCTTTTTATTGATAACTTCCTCTGTTATACCATATGCTCCTTGCTATAATAAAATGTCCTAGGCACTGGTCTATCACAACTCTAGGCTATCTCTAGGAGCGACAACACCTTGCAAAAAAAGAAAATATTTGCATATAACGAGAAAATTACTCCTCCTTATTAAATTATGTGTGGATTTCCAATCCTATAGGGAGATGGAAGGTAGTGATTTTAGAAACATTTCAGATTCCCTACATGATTGCCAAAATGTGTAAGCGAGAAGAGACTAATATGTTTGTTACTGACACCAGTTCTTTTCCTAATCTACAAACTTAGAGAAAACATAAAAGCCATATACCTGGAAAAGAACTTGAAATTTTTCTCTACTAAAGTGGCTAACAAAGCTAAAAAAAATCATATCTAAAATGAACACAATTAGATAGAGTGTATCTAGGTCACTAGAGGTTGCCTCCAACTCATAAAGCAAGGAAAATACAATGAAAAAATATATTGTGTCTAATCTACACGGATTCTAGGTGCATGGTGGAGGTGACAACAAAATTTATTTATTTTTATATCAACCACAACGTCCCGAAAAACAAATAGAACGAAATTGAGGGGATATATGGCCTAGAGGTGGTCCTAAAAGCTACAAAAAAATAAAGGGTTTCATTACAACGGACTCAATTGATAAGATGGGGTGGATCCCATTTTGTTTGTGGCTTAGCTAGATCCACTACGCAATCTCTCCTAACTACCAAGTTGTGACTCTACTTTATATCTTCCATTTTTATTAATTTTCAATATCATTGCCATATTTAAATTACAAATTGATGTAAATTTCATTTGTTTGATTTTGTTCAAAATCATCAAAAACTAATTACTTTGTTTCCAAAATAACAAGGATGGAAATAATTAGGAAAATAACAAAGAGGATATTTTAGATATATGAAATATAAATGCATGGATGCTCTGATCTTTTACATTTTTTCGGTTTTGTAGAGAAGAGGAGAGAGTCGATATACTTCGACTAGTTTTCGTGTATTGAAGGGGGGAGTAAAAGAATAACTGGGTTGACTGAGTAATGGAAGACTCTATGACTTGTCGAGTTCCATGTTTGCCTCCTTTAACCATCTACCATCATGTTTTCATTTGTGTAATTGTAATGGATTAATGGTGTGAAGTGCACCGTTCATGGCTGTGTGACTTCAGCGACTGAAGAGGTTGGAACTAGAATGGGGATGGTGTTGCTAACACAGCGTTGGCGCTATTAATATAGAAGTTATCAACATGAATTGAGGGTTCTTCCAAGATTTTATATTTTTCAGTTTTACAGATCAGGGGAAGGTATATATTCTTCGATTGGTTTATCATAACATATTTGTAGCAGAGTTTGCATGGGAAAGTAATGTTGGAGCGAACATGGTTGTGCACCATTCATGGTTGTGCGATTGGAGAGAGGTTGGAACTGGAATGGGGTTGTATTTTCTAACACATTCTTGGCGCTGCTAACACTGAAGTTCTGGACATGAATAGAGGTTTCCTCCAAACTTTTATATCTTTTCAGTTTTGTAGAGGATGGAGTAGATACTTCGATTGGTTTTCATGTATTGAAGGGGGAGTGAAAGAAGAACTGGGTCTATTTTTTCCATGTTGTTTCACTCTCGTTGGTGTCCTCTACATTTGGATGCAAAGAAGAGGGAGAAGAACAAGTTCAACTGGCTATATGTGTTTCGAGTACAAATTAACTATTTTTTGGGGGTCATCCTTTTACCCACCCAGATTTGTTTTTTCTACCTCTCGTTTTGCATAGGTGGTATTTGTGGAGGTGACTCCAACCCTTTGTGTGAGATCATCAAGAGTTGGTGGGATCCTGTGGGGATTTTTTTTCCCCTGGATGACATTTGAAGTGTGAGATGGCCTAACGAGTTCAAGGGATTCTTAATTTCTTCGGGTGCAGTGGTAATTTCCCTACACCTATTATTTGTCACAGCTACCTCATGAGGGGGCTATCTAATTTGGAGGAATTAGTCTCGAGGGTCATTTCTACAAGTGATGAAAGTTTGGAAAATTTTGGGTGAAAAATATAATTAGCCACTTTAGGCCCATCATGAACACTTTTTGTGGGTCTAACATTAATATGGGAGAAGAGGCGCAAATGGTATTTCTAAGCGGATTGATCGCTTTTTGGTTAATGATTCTTTAGCTCTAATAACATTGGACGTAGTGAGATTCATTATTCATATGTGTGTTTGTGATCTCTAGTGGGTTGGACGTTGGTAGGCCATATTCCTTTAAATATAATCCTTGATGGCTCATGGATGATTCTTTTAAGAAGTTGCTGCCACAGGTTTTGGGATCTCCTAATTCTCTATGTGTGCTCTCGCCCATGAAAATTATATGTGAGAAGCTAGAACCTTTGAAAGCTAGATCACTCTATTTATTGTATACAAGGATATAATTTTTGTTTTGGAAGGCCGCGAGAATGTAGAGGAGGAGAACATTAGGCTCAAAATTCGGGCTATGTGGTTAGATGTAGGGAATGAAAATACAAAGTTCTTTCATAACCATATCTTTTTGTGGAAACATCCAAACTCCATCAAAAGGATTTGTGACTCAAATAGGAATGTTTTTAATAGTGAGTCCTCTTCGGAATGTGTTGTTGTTAAGTATTACATGGAACAATTTCAAGATAGGAATCATGGTTATGGAGCTCAACCTGTATACATTGAAATGATACCTAATTTGGCCACCCTGGAATAAAATGAATCACTAGGTTGTGCTATTAAGTGTGATGAATTATTACCAGCCTAGATCCATTTAACTTCGGATCTATCATGCGCTGAGAGGGATCAAATCTCTCGAGGTGAAAACCTATTTTTTGAGTGCAAAACTTGAGGAAAGGTTTGCACCTCGAGAGATTTGATCCCTCTCGGCGCATGATAGATCCGGAGTTAAATGGATCTAGGCTGGTTCTAGTCGTGTGAAGCCAAGGAAAATGTATAGAACATATGATTAATTTTATGAATAATATGTAAATACATCTAATATAAATAAAATAATTTTATAATATAAATATAATAATTTTATATATGCTAAATATGTCTGATAACTGGTCATTTTAATTTTAAAATTTGCTTAGTTACCTAAGTTTGTTGAGATAAATATTGTTAATAAATTTAATGATGAAAAATGATGAAATAATAATTTTGAATGCAAAGTGACAATGTAATACTGTTGAATGATAGAAAATGTGAATAATAAGAATGCACTCAATTACAAATATTCTTCATTGTAATCAATCTCAAATTATTTTCTTCTACTATTCTTATTGTCACCTTTGTTAGTTTTGTCATATTTTCATATCGATTATATGAAAAGCACAATTTAAATCATAAACCATTTAAATATTTTTCTGGAACTATTGTACTAAAAATCATACATTTTCTCTCTTGCTCTTCGATATTAATAGGTTGAATTACTAAAACATAAAAATAAATGTACATTGTCAATAATTTTTCCTACTTATAGTGAAATTAATGCACAATGTTAATCCAATCACTTTAAAATTAATGTACCATCAATGTACATCCAATTACATCAAATCATAAATCAATGTTTACACTGAAATCAATGCATATAATGCAAACAATGAAATAGGATTAGAAAACAACATCTACAGTGAAATGGATGCTTCGAATGCAGGTTATCAAATAGGATTAGAAATCAACATCTACACTGAAATTAATGTATCTAGTGCAAGTAAGCAAATAATATTAGAAACCAACATCACTGAAACCAATGCATCTAGTGCAAGCAATCAAATAGGATTAGAAATCACCATCTATACTGAAATCGATGCATTTAGTGCAAGCAATCAAATACAATTAGAAATCATGTACATTGAAATCAATGCATCTAGTGGCAGTAGTCAAATATAATTAGAAATCAACATGTACACTAAAATTAATGCATCTAGTGCAAGGAATCAAATAGGATAAAAAAACGTCATCTACAATGAAATCAATGCATTTATTGCGAGAAAACATATAGGATTAGCAATCAACTACATTGAAATCAATGCATATAGTGCAAGAAATTAAATATAATTATAAATAAACATATACACTAAAATCAATGCATCTAGTGCAAGCAATCAAAATGGATTAGAAATCTCCATCTACACTGAAATCAATTCATCTAGTGCATGAAATCTTCTTCCCTCTCTCCCCTCTCGAAGTACATCTTTGTTTCCTTCCCTCTATCCACTCTCTCACATCCTCCCTTTCCTTCCTATCTCTCCATTTCTCTCCTACATCTCTATCGCTCTCTCTCTTCACCCTCCAACTCTGTTACTATATCCCTACCTCTCTCCTTATCTCATCCCTTCTCTTCATATCTCATTCTTTGTCTCTTTATCTCATCCGAAAACATACACACTCTCTCTCCATCTCTCCCTTGTCACTTAATCTCTTTCTCCACTTATAAATCTCTCTGTTTTTCTTCTTCTCTCCCTCTCTCCCTCCCTCTCCCCTCCCCCTCCATATTTATGTCTCTCTCTTCCTCGCGTACCCTTTTCTACCTCTCTCACTCCTCTCCCTCTCTCTCTTCATTCCTCCTCTCCCCTCTCCTTGATTTTATCCCCATCTCTCCTTTCTCACTCCCTCTATCTCTCCACCTATATCACTCTATGTCTTTGTTCTTCCCTTCCATATATATCTAGAGTTAATATATATCATGATACATTAATGTATATAATAATATAGAAAATTTAATATTGTATTAATCCAAAGTTATTAAATATAATAATATTAATATGAATATTATATTTAATAATAATATTAATATTAATATTTTGATATTAATATTAGGGATAATAATGGTTTTTTTGGCATGATATTAATAATAATTTGGCCCATAGTATTTGACCTATAGGATTCACCTAAATAAAACCTATTTTTTGAGTGTTGGTAAATATAAAGAGATTTATAGAGTAAATATAAAAAAATAGGTTTTATTTATTTACCATACCTCTTTTATTTACAATGGTATTTGGCCCATAGAGTTGGTATATAATTAGATGTTGATTTATAATGATATTTGATATGTTTTTATATATTTATCATGCCTTTTTATACCTCTTTTATATTGATTTATTTATTTACCATAGCTCTTTTATAAATATGGTATTTAGCTCATGGTATTAATAATAATTTGGCCCATCGTATTTGGCATATAGGCTTCAGCTAAATAAAACTTCTTTTTTGGCTTATTGTAAATATAAAGAGGTTTATGGAGTAAATATAAAAAGAGGCTTTATTTATTTAGTGGAAGTAGTCAAATATAATTGGAAATCAACATCTACACTGAAATTAATTTTCATCTTTTTTTTCAGTGGAAATAGTAAATATTCATATTTATTTTCATCTTTTTTTCTACTGTTTTCTAATGCATAATGTTTTCTCGCCCTTTCCAACTGGTAGATAATGGTTTCTATAGTGAGTGCTTTCATACAAAATTAAATTTGACAAATGATTAAAATCTACAATGATAACCTTTCCATTAACTTCTGTAACTCTTTCTATGTTTATAATGCAATTCAGAAGTAAAAGGCATTATTGAGTAATTTTATGAAGAATCAATTACGAAACACATTTTACAATCACTGTCGTTTTTTTTTTTTTTTTTAAAAGAAAGATATGAAATTGAATGAATGTTTGCTTTGTTCAAGTCTTGGCTCTGCTCCTGGAAAATCTACAAAGCTTGAAGAGCATTTAAAGCTAACTCTTTTCCTCTCATCTAAATCTGTTTAAATATGTCTGTAATATAAGCAAGCAAATAGTGATATCAAACCAAATATGGCACAAATCTCATGAACTTGCATCTGTGCAAATAATGAACTTTTGGCTACGAATTACAATGTAAAACACAAAAATCAAGTTTTTCAAAACTCTTTGTTTTGTTAATATGCTTATATAAATAATTTCAATGTGCTTTGGCATCAATTTCTTCAATCTTAAAATCAAACTTGTATATCAAATAGTTCTCCTCTGATATTCTATCAACGGGTGAAAATTTATGTAAAAAATTTATGACTGAGCATAAAAAAGTGTTTGATTGGATCTTGCATGTGGTTATTATTATTGACTTGTTGCTCTTTGTTGCTTAAACACGTTGCAAATATGTAAGCTTGGATAAGCCTTACCGTTCTGCAACGGTGGGATGCCCCGGTCGATTTGTAGTCCTTCCACCATGTCTATAGTCTATTGTTGGTGCGTATAATGGTGGATCAGCTGGTTTGACTAGCACTAGGTCTACTTTGATAAGCACTAGGTAAACTAAGCCAATTGGATATGTTACTCGGATTTCAAGTGGATTAACTTGGTCAGCAGTTACTTATGCTTATGCTCGATCAAGTGTCTCTTGAAGGGGATATGCAATAGATTATTGGTTTATTTATATGATTGTTAAAATTTATTTGTTACGCCGACACTTAATCTTTTTTTATTTATTTTTTTAATTTAAAACTTAAGCCAACATTTTGTATGAGAACGTGACATACCTGACATCGGGGTCAAACTGGGCTATAGATGTGCCTCTCGGCGCAATCAACCATGCAAGAATGTGTGAAGGAAAAATTTCTAGGGTGTGAAGGGTGAAGGGTGGAGATGTTTATACACTTTATGGATTTGATTATTCCTTATCTACTCGCAATTATAGAGGAAATTAGCAGGAAAGGATATATATCATGGGTCATAAATGCCACCTTTCTCTTGCTAATTCCGAAAAATATTGGGAATTTTAGACCCATATATCTTTGCAACACTATTTACAAAATAATATCTAAATTGTTGGCTCGTTGGGGGTTTTGGATACTTACATGCTAGTTGTCGGAATTCCTCTAGAGTGGAGGGTGTTTTTAATGTATCCATTAGAAGGGTGGAATACTATACACTTGTACATATGTTGGTCTATATGGGGAAGGAGGAATGATGCTAGATTCCTAGACTTACCTTCACAAAAGATTGAATAACACCAATATGAAAACAAAAGTAGAATCACTGCATTTTTCAATAAAGACAATAATTAGACTAAGAGTTTTGAGGAAATTTACATGATTTCAATAATACACATAGAAATAACAAATAATATAGCTATATTTAAAATATAAATTTACACATAATAACATAGAAAAACAAAGGATGTTAACTTTAAAATGTAAATTTACACAGAATAGCATAGAAAAACGAAGAATTCTCTCTTTAAAATATAAATTTACACAAAATAGCATAGAAAAACGAAGGATGCTATCTTTAAAATATAAATTTACGCAGAATAACATAGCAAAATGAAGACCTTGAATGGGGACATTAAATTAAATTAACTAAGGATGCTATGTTTAAAATATAAATTTACAGAGAATAGCACAGCAAAACGAAGACCTTGAATGCATAAATTAAATAATATGAGTAACACAAAATAACGTGTGTCTATATATATATATATAGACATAGAGAGACCACTCCCCACTCACAACGACTTCAAACATTGATGATTCTCCACTCTCCACTAATTGTGATTCAAATATTGAAATCATAGTATCTTTGCTCAGTCAGTCTGTCGTGCCTTAACGGATATGTTGGGAGATCTTGATCTTAATCTTGGTAACTCCCTTTATTCTCTTTAGACGTTATATGCATTTCTAAGGTTTTATTTCTTAATTTCTTATAATCTTATTGTTTCAGGATTCAGGCACTCAAGGAAGATATGGATTGCGAGCAGCAACCAGGGAAGATCTTCGTTGGTGGCATCCCAAGAGAAACTACAGAAAATGACTTGAGGGAATACTTTAGTAGCTACGGCCAAGTACGACATGAAGAAATAAATCTCTAAGGTTTCAGATTCATTTTTTTCATTAATCTCGTCGTGACAGACGAGGTTGTCAAGAAATCCAACCACACTATTGGTGGGAAAAGGGTAAGTGTGTTTTCTGTAAAAGATTAATCAACATGCAGTTAGTAATGGGTAATTGCTAACGCATATTTGTGTGTTTCTTAATCAAATAATTATGTTCAAGTCCAAAAGGAAGTTTTGACTGCCAAGATGTGGAGAAGAAAAATATTTGTAAGTGGGTTAGCACCGACGGTTACTGACAATACGCTGAAGGAATATTTTGGTAAATTTGGCACAATCATTGAGGCTGCTGTAAAGTATGATCACAACACTAATATATAAAGAGGATTTGGTTTTATTCTGTATGATAAGGAAGATGTTGTGCATTTAGTTTTGCAAGAGAACCAACATGAGATCAACGAAAACGTCATCTATATATTTCCGACAATCCCGAATGGCTTACAACCTTGTAGTCATAGAGGAGCTCCCATCATATCACGTCACTTTGAACGCTCTGTTTTCCATGGAGGTGTTGGTAGCACTAGTGATAGAGGTGGTCCCATCAGATCAGCTCGCTTTGAATGCTATGTTGCCTCTGGAGCAGGAAATCGGAATAGACACATGGAGGTGGAGCAGGAAATCAGAATAGACCTTCCACAAGTGGAGGTGGAGGTGGCGATGCCAGCTGGCCAACCTTTGTAAACAATCCTCCTCCTCAAAGTTTGAACATCTAGAACGTTCCTCGGTTGTTTTATAAAAACGCCTCCAACCTTCAAAATCAAAGTCAAACTCCTACTCCTGATTGTAGTGACGTTGCTGCTCTTACATGATTAAGTTTTTGGACATGTAACATTTGATTTGATTTGATTGTATAAGTGCAATCTGATAATAAAATATGGATTAGGGTAATTAATGATTTACATGATTACAGTGATACCTGCAATTTGAGAGATGGATTTTGGTAATTAATGATTTACATGATTACAGTGATACCTACAATTTGAAAGATGGATTATGTTAATTAATGATTTAAATGATTACAATGATACTTTTAATTTGAATGTTCAAGTAAATAGCTTCTTGTTTTCATAAATTAAATAATCTTTCTTTTTTTCTTTTTTCTTTTTTTTCGTGAAACATAGAGCAATGAGCACTGCAAAACTGGTGGTATGTGGAGGAGGGAGAAGTGGATTAAATAGGAGATGAGGGAGTGGAAGGCTGGTTGGGGATAAGTGGAGGGCAGGAATTCCATGGAGTCAAGGGCACAGGAAAATAAGAGGGGAGCGAATCGTCATGGCATACCTTGCATAAAAAATTACTGGAGGCAAAAAATATCACGATGACAGTAGTCACACATAAGGCAAAATTCATGGAATAGGTGAGTAGGTGATGCTATCTTGGGAAAGGATTTGACCAGGGGAGTGATACATGCCTTTTTGTTCAATGAGTCAGCTTTCTTGTTGTTAGACCTCAGGATGTGATAGAAGGTGAGACCTCCAATTTTCTTAATAAAATTTCGGTACCTTGTGATCAGTCTGATGAGGGTGATGTTGGGGAGGGAAGCTGAGTTCAACGTCATGTTGATGACTATTGCCAAGTCTTCGAAAATCATAGCCTTTTGGATATTTAATATTTTTATAATTTGAAGGCCTTGCAGTAAGGCGTATGCTTATAATCTATTATTTGACTGTCGACCAAATCACCAATCAAATATGGGAACTTTATTGCCTTTCTCATCCAAAGTGTGGCCTCCAGCTCTTGCTATTCCAATATTTGCCTTTGAGGCACCGTCGAAGAAGAGTGCAGAACTTTTGATTCCATTAAGCCATTCAATGAACTCTTTTTATTTAAGCCTAATCTTCCACTGATTCTTGTGAAGAGGTTGAAGAGCAAGATTTTTGTTATACTTCAGGAGTGTGTCAAGAACTCTTATGAGGAGAAGTCTTTCCTTGACCTGCAAATCATTGAATTTTAGTTGAATATTGTTTTTTGTAAGAATGGTCTCGATAGTAAGGCTCCAAGTTTTGCTATGCACTTTTCTAATGCAAGGTTTGTGGTCTTGAAAGGTGGATTTTTTCCTCATAAGCCAAATTTTCTAGACGAGGACATAAGGAAGAGTGTGCCAGACTCTTTTGGAAAAATTCTTCCTCTTTTTCCCCCAAGGGTTGCTCTTTTTCCAATTAAAAATCAAATATGAAACCGAGTTGTTTGCACCCATCTCAACATGAAAGAGATCCGAGAGAGAGTGCCAACATTTTTTAGCAAAAGATCATTCTATGAAGATGTGGTGAATTGTGTCCTCTGCCATGGAGCATAGGGGACATCTAGAGGCTCCATGTATGCCACTTATTTTCATATTGTCCACTATCAAAATCTTTCCCTTTACCAGGGTCAAGATGAAGATTTTTATCTTTGGGAGCACTTCAGACTTCCAGACCTGTTTCCAGATTGCCCACAGAGGAGTAGGGAATTTATCATTTTGAATAGCCTTGTATCATGATTTTAAGGTGTAGGTAGACCGAGAGGGGGGCCATCTTTAAATATATTCTTTATCTTTTGCAGGAGGGGCAGCTCCATGGAGTATTTCCTCCAGATTAGCTTTGTCGTTGTAGAGGTAGGGTGGAATATTTGGAAACATCCATCCCTTAAAATTTTTATTACTCTCTTCCCAACTTGATATTTGATCTAGGATGTTAATCGCATGCTCTCGAAGATGCATTTGAATGAGTAGAGTGCTCAAATTTTTTAAAAGGGGAAGCTTACCCATTATTTTGTCCTCCCAAATGTTTATGTTGCGTCTTCCATGTGGAACTTTGGAGGTATCGTTGCAAAGAAAGGGAATGGTTTTTTTGCAAAGAGCCCAGATGCGAGAACAAGGCCTATTGGGGATGAGTTGATCTAAAAGGTTTTGCCTTGAAGTAGAAATATATTTCCTTTCCAACACTTGCTTCCACCATGTTTGCTACCAAGTAACTATGTGCCACACTATTTTCCCTCCAAAGGAAACATTCAACAGTTTGGGTATGCGAATAGAAAGACCACCATTTTCATATTTTGGGGTTACCTGTCTCCATTTGACTAGATTGAACTTATTTTTCTCACTTTTACCACCTTGCCATAAAAATTGTTTTAAAATTGATTCCATTTTATGTTGGATACTGATAGAAGCCTATAGCAAAGAGAAGTGGTAAAGAGGCAGAGTGGAGAGGACAACCTTTAAGGGGACCATGAGCCTAGCCAAATTGAGCCAAGAGGCTCCCCATTGTTGGACTTTCTTTTTCATCTTATCAATGGTGATGCTCCATACCTCTATTCTTAATGGTCCTATGCTAACAGGAATCCCTAGGTAGTTAAAATGATTCCAAATCCATTTGTAGGGGACCCCGAATATTTGGGAAATACTATGAATGTTTATCATAGTTGCATTCAATCTATAAATGCAGCTTTTATGGTAATTGATCTGTCATCCAGAATAGTGCATGATTTTTTCAAGCAAAATTTTAAATCTCTTGGTATTTATACTAGTAGCTCCTCCCATCAGTAGGGTGTCATCACCAAACTAAGAATGGTTCATGTTTTTGACCCTATTGCTCAATTTGATACCTGTGATTAGGCCAACTCTGCAATTGTGGTCCAATGCCCTACTGAAAAATTTTTCCATGAGAGTGAAGAGGAAGGGGGATAAGGGGCAACCTTGTCTTAAGCCTCTAAAGGATTGGAAATAATGTAAAGGTCTTCCATTGACTAGAGGGGAGATCCAGGGGTTGGATATGCAGGCCTGAATGAGAGATATGATTTTTTCTTCGAAGCCCATTTTACGTAGGACAGAGAGGAGGAATGAGTGCCTCACTCTGTCGAAGGCATTGGCAGGACTATTTTTAGAATGAATCCATTCTCCGATCTCATCATGCTGGAGTGAATGGATTCTTGGACCAACAAGATGGAGTCATTGATTTTCCTATTTGAAATGAATCTACCTTGATTTCCAGAGATAAGATTCGGGAGGAAGATTTTGATGCGGGTGGTGGGATTTTGGTAATAATTTTGTAAGAGGAGTTTCCCCCAATATTTTTTTTCCTTTGAGCCCATCGGATCATTTTGATGAGGTCCTTTTTAATGACTTCCCAGAAGGTATGATAGAAGCTGATGGAGAATCCATACGAGTCTGGCGCTTTGTCAGGATGGAGGGCCCATATTTCATTCATAATTTCAACCTCTTCGATGTTCCTGGTTAGAGAGGTGTTTTCCTCTTCAGTGACCATCTTAGGAGTGTGAACCAAGAGATCATTGTATTCCTCTACCTCCATAGTTTTAGTTAGGAGGCTTTTACAATGGAAATGGGTTGCTAATTTTATTACACCTTGCTCAGTTTACATGTTACCTTATTCATCGGATATAGTTGTAACGATGTTTCTTGATATTTTGACAATGGCTTGCTTATGGAAGAAGGAAGTATTTTTATCCCCAGCCTGAAGCCAGAGATTCCTGGATTTAAGTCTGCATTTCTCTTCTTCCTTTCTATTTTTGTTATTTAAAGCCCAATAACGTTATCTATATTTGCATTTCTCTTTTTCCTACTCATGGTTTTCTTTAGTCACCCCTTGGATATCTATATCTTTTTGTACTTCTTCTAACTTTCTCTTAGTATCCTGCTTAACTATGTTTAGTTCTCTATAATATTCTTTTGCCCAGCCTTTGAGAACATTGCGCACAAGCTTTCTTTTTGTCTCCCATATGTCCATTGGAGATCCCTCAACATGCTACTGCCAATTTCTTTCCACAATGAATCTTGCCTTAGGGGAGTCACTCCATATAGATTTGTATCGGAAAGGAAGAGGCCCGAGGGAAACCTGAATCCAAGTCCTATCCAACATATCTAAAGGTGCATTACAAAGCTAGTGTAAAGGTGGGCCCTCAATATAGCTCGTTTGAAATTTGGAGTTGAGTTGGGTTCCCTTCTCTTCATTTATTATGTAAGTTCATTCCCTTTCATTTTGGAATTCATATCATGGTCACTTCACGTATCAACAAAGCCTTTGACATGCTCTAATAATTTTTTCTATTCCATTACCCATTGGATCTTAGAAAATGAAGCATTTCAATAATGCTCATAGATAGCCTATAATGGGGTATGATCTGCGCTTATACAAGCAATTCAACCTTGGATTTGTAATTAATATAGGCCCACAATTATTCAAACCTTTGAATTTCATTCTACATAGTAAAGATAAATGCCTTAAAATAACATCCTACATAAAAGGATGAGAATTCCATCTTGTGAGCTTAGGAAGGATGTAATTGTGTAAATATAACTCACATTCTAAGTTCAACCTCTCAGGAATGCCTATGAAATATATAGAAAATACCTAGTTCATCCACAATAACAATTGGTAGATTCGAAGCATTCTTCTCTTGTAAAAATTGAACAATTTATCCTCAAAATATAAGGCATAAACTTTGGAAGGTGGCCTACACGAGAACATTAAGGAATCATAACCACTTTCGTTTTCACTTATTTCCTTAAATTTTTGAGATTTTGTGACTTTCTCTTTAATTTATTCATCTTATTTCTCCCAATTCTTATTATCTTCTTTGAGTTACAGAATTGTGCTTTTCTAGGCTACGTGTGATATAACATACTTTTATTTAAAGAATGCAACAGTCTTCTCACGCATTTCATGAGTTTTATATATCTGTGTTCACATGATTATGATTTGTCTTCAATTTTGTAGGCTATGTAACTAAAATACAACTATTTCAGGATGTAACTACAATAAAACTATTTAAGGAGCTTCTAGAATTCTCCCAAATTTTTCAAGAACCTATGCTCGAGAAGGTAATGAAACCTTACATTCAACATGTGTTTTTTCCACTACTCATCACATGTAAACATAAATTTCCCTTATGAGGGATTCCACAAAAGATTGTTCCATTTCTTCAATAATTTCATTTTATCTATAGTAGGTGTCAATAATTTTGTAGCATTTGTTTGGATTTATTTAACAATTGCTGCCCCAAATCCCATAGCAGATTTTGAGGCATGCCCTTGGGATTCTATAGCAGTAATTGTCCTCGTCTTATTTTCTTCCTCCTCATTTTCTATATGTATTTCTCTTGACTTATGTATTTCTTGAACAATTCTTCTTTGGGACCATCTAAACAAATCTATGGCAAGAACATCTAGTCTCGTTGTTTCTGTGACAGTGTCTTGTGGCTTGGTATAAGGTTTTCTTTAGTGTGCATTTCTGAAACTCTCTCCTCGACACTCTCATTTTTCATTTCAGTTGCTAGAGTTATAGTGAATTCCTCCCAATTTACCTATGGTGGCTTCCTCTACAGGGTGGCATATTTGACCAAGATTTTGATTAGCATATGGTGGGAAAGACTTGCCAATTTACCTGTTGAATCTCACAAGCCATATTTTGTAGTAAATCATTAAGAAATATAGGAAATTGGTTCTAAATTTTTTCTTTAAATACTGATTTCTCTTTAAATAGGAAATTGGTTCTAAGATTATTATTATTCTAAATAATGTGATCAATAATAATCTTTTTAGGAGGGAGGGAAAAATTAAGCCCTTTATCAAGAACGTTATCGAACA
Source organism: Pinus albicaulis (assembly GCA_034641835.2). NCBI lineage: Eukaryota > Viridiplantae > Streptophyta > Pinopsida > Pinales > Pinaceae > Pinus > Pinus albicaulis. The sequence goes on along the minus strand of CM076584.1, from coordinate 656,122,753 downwards.
TTTTTCTAAAGAGATTAATAACATTATTAAAAAATATATATTATTATTATTGATTGGGTAACCATTATTATTAATATTATGTTTTTATTCATGTCATGTTTATTAATGTTTGGATTAGGATATTTATTATAAAAATTGCTGTTAGTTAAAGTAATATTGCTATCACTATTAAAATTAAATTTGATGTTATATGAAAATTTATTAGAAGTTAAAATAGGGAAAAGGGAAAATATGGTATAACTAGGGTACCACAGGGAGAGAGTTGGAGAGGAGGATCAGTGGACATTGAATTAATATGAGATGCGGGGTTTAGAGAGGAGGAAACAAGGGTGGAGGACTGTGAAAAAGAGAGAATGGGATAGGGAATGGAATAGAACGACAGTCCAATTGAGGGAAAGGACGCAGATGGAGATGAGGCTAAATGACGAAAATTAAAGCCATGGGAAGACAATTCAGCAATTAGGGCATTAACACCATTGACAGCGAGGTGGGAACCAAAGGGATCCGAGATCTCAACTCTGGAAGAGGAGAAGCAAGGTTCAGAGCAACCATAAGAGTCATTGTTGTAGTAGGATGAGATAATACCAACAATATCCAAGCATGATGTGTTAGTTGTAGGGTTGGAGCATGAGGTGAGCACTTCAGTCCACCAACAGAAAATCGAGCTAAAGAAACAGAGTTTCTTGTTGAAAATTTTGAACAAACAATACACAGAGGAATGCATTCCCCCGAAAACACAGAGAATACAAAATTACTGTGGAAATCAAAATTCACAGATAGAAAGAGCGCAAAAACGCAGGAGAGGACTGAAACTTCTTTTTCATTCCATCACACCAAACATATGAAATTACATAGTTTTTAATACAAATGGCCGAAGCCTGAGCATTGAAAGAAATTCAATGCAGATCAGATGTTTAACAATCAAAAATCGTCATGCACTCTATTTCTATTGTTTACACATGAAACAACATTCAACACACAAAAGAGCGGACTTGAAATATTATATGTTTTGGCCCTGAGAGCACATCACATTCGATGCTCTATCAAAAATTGCATACCGACGATCTTAACCTTTAACTTGGCGCATATACGGGAAAAATTAAAGTTTTCGATATGCGATGTGATGTGGCACATTGCATCGCAACATAAATTGTTTAACTTGCGGGTGCCTATCCTCCTGATCTTGCGGGGGCTTTTTTGCGCTATCCTCCTAAGCTTGTGATATGCACTTTATGGGCGCATCACATCGCAAATAAATTATCTTGCAAGCGGCTTAAAATTTAAATAATAAAACTTGCGAAGTGCAGGCGTGATGCGGCTTAAACTATGGTAAGTGTCAAAAAAAAGGATAAGGAATACATGCGGAAATAGAAACATCTATGTGATAAAGGCATGTGGTGGGTCCTGCGGGATCGCATCAGTGGAGATTTAACTTATGGTGAAGTGCTAAGTGGTAAATGCTAAATGTTGCGAAGTGCGGTTGTGGTGTGGAAAAGCACGGTAAGTGTGAAATTCATGAAACTAAGGATATGGCAGAATACAAAGGTTTTCACGGTTTTGAAAATGCGATGGAGGTAAGTGGCTCTAGTTGATATTGCATAAGTGAAAACTTAATAATGGAAAATTCTTAAGGGTTAAAACTTAAATGTTGCAAGCGACGAAGTGGCAAGAAAGGTAAGTAATGCGGTGGGTAAGGAAATTAACACAGGGTGTGCAGCTCAGTACTCTGTTTGATATTTTGTGTGGATTTCACAAAAAATGCCTTCGGGCCTGAAAATTGTTGCTTGTCCTTCCTGAAACAAAAATTTAGTGAAGCATGGGCTACTGCCACTCCTTATTCATGGCGGTGGTTGGGAGTTATTTCCAACACTCCTACTTAATCACAATTGTCGCCATCAATCATTCCTAGACACTGTCTAAGATAAACAAAACTCTTTTGTCCCAATGGCTTTGTGAGGATATCAGCAAACTGTTCCTCTAACCTACAATGCTGCAAAACAATTTCACCATTGTTAACTATTTCTCTTATAAAATGGTACTTTGCATCAATATGCTCTGTTCTCTTGTGGGAAATAGAATACTTTGACAATGAAATTGCTGAGCTGTTATCACAATAAATTGTGGTTCCTTTGTCTTTCTCAATACATAAATCTCCCAGCATCCTTCTCATCCAAACTTCATGGCATGTTGTTGTTGTTGTTGCTACGTATTCAACTTCTAATGTTGATAAAGAAACTATGATTTGCTTCTTGGAAGCCCATGAAATGGCTCCCGATCCCCAATGAAAGACATACGCTGATGTGCTCATTCTATCATCTACACTTCCAATCCAGTCACTGTCAATGTAACCAATCAACTTAAAATTATTAGTAGAGTATAGAACACCATACTCCTTTGTTCCATTCACATACCTTAAAATTACTTTGGCTACTTTCCAATGTGTCTCCTTGGGTGTCTCCATGAATCTGGATATTAAACTCACTACATATATAATATCAGGCCTAGTTGCAGTCAAATACATTAAACTGCCAACCATGCTCTTGTACAATGTCAGATCGACATCCTTGCTACAATCTTCCTTGCTCAACTTCAACCCCATGACAGTTGGATTTGTTGATGCTTTAATTTTCTGCATATTGAACCTCTTTAAAACTTCTGCAACATATTTTTCTTGGAAATAAAAATTCCATTTTCATTTTTCTTTACTTCTATGCCCAAAAAATATCTCAATAAACCCAAGTTATTCATTTCAAATTCACTCTTCATGACTGCTTTAAAATCAGCAATGAGAGAAAAATCATTGCCTATGAAAATCAAATCATCTACATATAAAAAAAAAATAAGAATTTTACCTTCATTTTCTTTGATGTAGAGTGTGGGTTCACAATCACACTTGTCAAACCCATTGTCCACCAAGAAAGCATCAATCTTGATGTACCATGCTCTTAGTGCTTGCTTCAGCCCATAAATATATTTCTTCAACTTACACACTTTTGTGTTCTTGGCCTTCTATCTCACATTTAGGAGGTTGTTCAACATATACCTCCTCTTTCAACACTCCATTCAAGAATGTTGACTTTACATCCATTTGATAAAATTTCCACTTTTTTTGTGCTACTATGGACATCATTGTCCTCACTGTCTCCATCCTTCCAACTGGTGCAAAGGTTTCCTCATAGTATCTTCCCTATGTTGCTTGTAGCTTTTGACAAAAAGTCTTCCTTTGTGCCTTTCTATCTTGCCTTCAATGTTGCTCTTAGTCTTCTAGACCCATTTCACTACAATAACTTATTTTCCTTGTGGGATGTCCACTAACTCCCATGAGTCATTCTTTTCTATTGCTCCAATATCTTAATTCATTGCTTCAATCCATTTCTCTTCTTTGACTGCATCTTCAAAATGGATTGGGTCATTAACATGACAAAACAAAGAAAATAAAAATTCATACCAGCATTATATTTACTTCTTCTTTCTCATAAATTTCACTTAAATTTCTGAATCTTGGTCTTCTTGTATTTGCTAAAGATGTGCTTGGAGTTGCTGATCCCTGTGGTGTGCTTGGAGAAGGATTTCCTTGGTTTTTCACTGCTTCTCTATTTCTTGCTTGCAGTGTGCTCTGTTGATCTTGTATAGGCGGAGGAGGAGCTGCCATTGAGGAACTATTTTATGCAATGAATTCCTCTTTATCTTCATGTGAAATAAATGTCTTCACATTCACTCTCTTCTCTAAACTTCCTTCCCAAGCTTCTTCTTCAATTAACTGAACACCTCTGCTGATTATCACATTCTTGGTTGATGGATTATAGAGCTTGTAGGCCTTGGATTCATCATTGTATCCAACAAATATACACTTCCCCCCCTTGTTGTCCAACTTCTTCCTTAACCGATCCAAGGCATGTGCATATGCCACACATCCAAACACTCTCATGTGAGTGAAAAATTGCTTTGTTCCACTCCATACTTCTTCTCGAACTCTGTTCATAACAACTTTGGTTGGACATCTATTTAAAATATAAGCTGCATAATTTACAGCTTCTACCCAATACTCATTTGGCAAATTATTTGCCTTCAACATAATTCTTACCATGTCCATGATGGTCCTATTCTTTCTTTCTACTACACCATTTTGCTAAGGTGTATCCCTTGTGGTAAAATTCTTGTGTATTCCATGCTCCCTGCAGAAAAGTAGGAAGTATTTGGAGATATATTCTCCACTTATGTCAGTTCTCAACACTTTTATGTAGTGTCCACTTTGCTTCTCAACAAGAGCTTTGAAGTGGTAGAACTGTTCAAACACTTCACTTTTCTATTTTATAAAATACACCCATGTATTCCTTGTGTAATCATCTATAAATGTCAAAACATAATGACTGCCAGCTAATGACTATGTTTGCATTGGTTCACACAAATATGAGTGGACAATATCCAAGGTTGCATTTTCCCTTACACTCTTTCCTCCTGGAAATGATTCTCTTTTTTGTTTGACCAAGATGCATCCTTCACATAGGTTGTCTGGTTTATCGATGAGTGGTAATACATTTACCATCCCTTTTCTATGAAACAAGTTCAAACCTGCGAAATTGAGATGTCCAAATCTCAAATGCCATAACTAGTTTTCATCTTTCACTTCTTCTTGAAAGATTTCTTACGTGATTGCTGCTACAACACCTCCTTCCTTCAAGTCTAATCTAATCTTGAGAGGAAACATCCTCTTGCTTGTAACATGCACTTTTTCAATGACCTGTCTACTTGGAGGTATATCCATGATTGTGTACACATCATTCTTAAAAATCACATTGTAGCCCTTATTCACAAGCCGTCCAATGCTTATAAGGTTACATTTCAGGCCAGGTACATAACAGAAATTTGGCACAAACTTCTTCTCTCCCTTCCTTGTCAATATTTTTACTCTTCATTTCACCATGATAGAGACTTTGCTATTAGTCCCTGTTGTCACTTCATAATTCACACTCTCATCCAGATTGGAAAACATTGCTATTTTTCCACTCACATGGTTACTACACCCTGAATCTAAGAACCATACATATTCTTGTTTTTCTTGTGCTACATTACAAGTTAAAAGCACATTTCCTTGGTTCTGATTTTATTTTGTAAAATTTACACTAGGTCCATTACCCATGTCATTTTTCTTCTTTCTAAATTCTTTGGCATAATGCCCATACTTCTTACAATAATTACATTTGACTTGAGATTTATCATACCTCTGTCATTGTGCTTGATTTTGGCTTGAGCCTTCGCTTGGATTCTGGTTGTTGCCCCTTCCACTTGTACTTGCAAGGCTCCTTCTTCCTCTTCCTCGATAGTTTGATCTTCCTCGACCTCTACCTCTACCAAAAGACATTTGTGTCTTGAATGCATGCTCCAATGAGGAGTTCGTTTCTCTGTTCATTCTATGTTCACGAGACATCAGTGATGCATGAAGCTCATCCACTGAAAATTGTGAGAGATCCTTTGTCTCTTCTATGGCCACTACTATGGCATCAAATCTTGATGGTAGGCTTCTTAGGATTTTCTCCACTATTCTCCTTTCTTCAAGTGTCTCTCCATGAGACTTGATTTGGGTAACCAACCCAAACACATGTGTGAATAATGAGTCTATGTTATTAGACTCTTTCATACAAATAGTTTCAAAATATCTCTTCAACATTTGAACTTTTGTTGTCTTTACTTTTTACATACCTTGGTAGGTTTTCTGGAGGGTATCCCATGCCTCCTTAGACTTTGTTGTTGCTGCAATACTTGGGAAAATACTCTCATGTACTTCTTGAAAGATATAGAAGAGGGATTTGGAGTTTTTATTCCTATTTTCTCTCAAAAAATCTCTTTGTGCTTGTGTCAAAGCATTAAGTGCTGCTGTATCTGTTGGTTCTTGGAAACCATTATCCACTAGCTCCGAAATATCTTGTGAAGAAAATAGGGCCTTCATTGTAATGGCCCAATAATCATAATTCTTACCATTGAACTATGTTAATTGTGGATTATTTAGGCTTGTGCCTGCTGCTTCCATCTTGACTTTGTAAACACAAACTTTCTCACTGCTATAAAATATTTCTCACTGCTATAAAATATTTCTCACTGTTGGAGACTTCTTCTTCTACAAACAATATTACAACTTCTTCAGTAAAGAGAATGAGCTCATGCTTCTTTCAATAAGAGCCTAGACCTGTTGTGATACCATGTTGAAAATTCTGAACAAACAATACATAGAGGAATGTGTTCCCCCGACAACATAGAGAATACAAAATTATTGTGGAAATTAAAATTCACAGAGAAACAGAGCACAAAGACACAGGAGAGGATTGAAACTTATTTTTCATTCCATCACACCAAACATATGAAATTACATAGTTTTTAATAAAAATGGCCGAAGCCTGAGCATTGAAATTAATTCAATGCAGATCAGATGTTCAACAACCAAAAATCATCCTGCACTCTGTTTCTGCAGTTTACACACGAAACAATGTTCAACACACAAAAGGGTGGACTTGAAATATTATATGTTTCGTCTTTGAGACCACATCTCATCTGACTCTTTATCGCAAATCACATACTGTCGATCTTAACTTTTAACTTGGCGTATATATGGGAAAAATTAAAGTTTTTGATATGCGTTATGATGTGGCACATCGCATCGTAACATAAACTGTTTAACTTATGGGCGCCTATAATCCTGAGCTTGTGGGAACTTTTGTGTGCTATCATCCTGAGCTTTTGATGTGTGCTTTATGGGCACATCGCATTGAAAATAAATTATCTTGCGGGTGGCTTAAAACTTAAATAAGAAAACTTGCGAAGTGCGTGCGTGATGAAGCTTAAACTATCGTAAGTGTGAAATACAAAGGATAAGGAATAAACACGGAAATACAAAGATTTATGTGATAAAGGCATGTGGTGGGTCCTTCCAGATTGCATCGGCAGAGATTTAACTTATGGTGAAGCATTAAGTTCTAAATGTTAAATGTTGTGAAGTGTGGGATGCGGTGTGGAAAATCACGATAAGTGCGAAATGCATGAAACTAAGGAAATGGCAACATACAAAGGTTTTCACTATTTTGAAAATGTGGTGGAGGTAAGCGGATCTCGCTGTTGGGCGCAGGAATTACACTTAAGCAAACTCCTCAACACTTAATTTGTCAACTCGAGGGATTCGTAAACATAGAGATGAAACACTGGCAATGCCAAAGATGGTATGAATCTTCCTAATGTAAACCCCTACTTTCTTTAAAGGAAATATTGTAGAATCAAATTAAAAATAGAAAAGAAAGGAAAATTGAACCATCAAAAAATAATCTAAGACTGGAACAAGAAAGAATGCATTTGCAAGAGGGAATTAAAAATAAAAGGGCAATCACTCCAGTTGATTATTGTTTAACCATTGAGTATGTGTTTTTCTTTAATAGATACACTTAGCAGTCTCATCAGATGGGCCCTTAAATCTGCTCCTTTAGACATTTCCTTCTTGCACTAATCTGTCCTACACTATCGCAGTCCGCTTGCACTAGTGCAGGAACAAAGATTTATGAAGAAGGTATAAATGGTGTCTTTACTAAAGGCATTTTACTTTATGCAAGGGCTTGAACTTTTCCAGGTTCAAAGCACTCAGATCCCATGGCAAGAAACTAGTTCTTGCACTGGATCAGAGCTTCCTACATTTAGCATTTAATTCTTAAAATGAGTGTTTAGTTATTGTAGTGCTATTATACTATTAAATCAAATTGCACACAAAAAAATGAATGTTTCAGAATGTGGAAATAAAGAAACAATCAATGTATATATTTATCCTATCATAAGCATTTAATGAAAGAAAGAGGGTTGCAGGAAGTTCAACTAAGAAACTTTGCTGCATCACACCAACATGTACTGGTGCAGGTTCATTTCTCTTGCTTGGAACAGGCGGGAAAAACTATCAAGCAGATATGCAGAAAAAGAGATATCACACCAACGTGCACTGGTGCAGGTTCATTTCTCCTGCTTGGACCAAGCTGGGGAAAACCAATCTAAAATCAAGTGCAGGAACAGAAATTGCAGGAAAAGGAAAGTTATCTACTTCACACAATGGATCCGCTTGCACTTAGATAGGAATACATGTGCTTAAGATTGAATCACACTTGACAATGTAAACACAAATTACAAGAAACAATAAATGAGGTAAACATGTTGGGTTGGATGGGCCCTAGCCAACCAGCACATTTCCCTTTTAAGTGGAAATGTTGCTCAGTACTTTAATTAATTCATAAACTCAATACAGAAACATAATTTTTCGAAACATGAGGCAGAGCTCCTTTTATTAATTCACTGAGGCAAGTACATACATTAAGGCATCGTCCAACCCAGATTTGGGCGATAACAAAATACAACGACCTGCTACCGCCTCTCAGCTATGTTTCTGTTCTCCTCTATGATAAAAAACCTTCGCCCCTTAGTCATATTTACATTTTACATTATATAGACCTTTTGCCAAAGTCCAAAGTAGATCCTTTAATTGATTACATAACAAAACACAGAGTTTAGCTTTTTAGTCTTCAAAATAGGCAGTTAGCAGAACTGGCCATAGCTAACCAGCTTTCGCCCTTCACGGATTGGTATCATCTGTCTTTGAATCACTTTGTTGTCATGGATGAAGTGGCTCAAGATGAGGCAGTGATCAAGGAGGTTCAGATCTTCTTGCAAGGATTTTCTATGCTGGCAACGGTGCAAGATTCGATCCTACACTAGGATCAGCGGTCACGGTAAGTACTCTAACTACCAAATAAACATAAGAGATATCAATAAGTTACAAATAGTGATTAAAAGTAACAAATCATGTAATAAATAATTAATAAATGGTAAGTTGAATTAAAAATATGAAAAATAAAATTTATACGAAATATTTCACTATGCTTGGATTGGTGCAAGATGAGGGTGTATAAAAGAGTTAAAACAGAGGTAAATGGTTATGATTTAGGAAGGGGAAAATGGAAAAAAGAGAGAAAATTAGGGGGCTAACATCCTCCCATCCCTAAGCTGTTGTGTGTCCTCACACAACTCTTTCCCTTTGCAAAAAAACTTCAAAACTTTGAGCATTCCAGCTCAATCCTGCTCTCTCATACTAACATCAGTCTGCAATGTTTCAGACTTCTTCATTTTGATGTTCTTTAATTTCTTTGTCACCTTTTTAAGTCCCCTGAAACATTGCACTGCACGGTACTTCCAAACTCTAGCTTCTCCTTTCTTTTTCTGGATCTACGCAATTAATTCTTCTCTACTCTGTTATTTATCCTCTTGTGCTTTAACTATGAGCTGCTCTAAGTTCTGCATTGAAGCTCCAGTTCAGCTATCCAGGCAGCAGGAGTTACCAAATATTCTATCTTGATAGGGGTTGTATCTTCCTCAGCGACCTTAGTATCCCTCATAGTTTCAACAAACTCTTCTTCTTCTTCTTTTTCTTCCACTTCTTCTTCTTGCACTGGTGTAGGAGGGGATTCAACATCCTATGGGGACTGTGGTTCTTCGCCTACACTAGATTCCTCATTCTTTTTCCAGGCCTTCTTAATAAAATTGACCAACAGAGTGTCATCTACAATTTCTATAGATTTTTTTGCGTCCGCAAGGACTGACAGGTTGTCTTCTGATTTTCTGATGTTACAGTCCTTCCCGATCTTAATTGAATATCATGAACCCCAACTGGAATAGACTGGTATTCGAATGGTAAATTTGGGTTTGTTACATAGATCATTTGCACTGCTTTATTATTGTTAGGATTGCACATAGGTTGAGCAGGCAACTGAGGAGGCTGAAGGGGTGGAGGTAAAGGCAATGGTGGACAAGACTGACTCAAAAGTTGAGGCATTGAATAAGGTGTTTTTATAGATGGATATGACTGCATGGGTGGCTGGTGGGAATATGGAAAATGGGTTGGCCCTTTCCAACCTTGTTGCCATGCTTGAGAAGGTTTCCCATGCTGATATTCATTCCCATACTTCCACTACCGATTAGCGTTAGGATAATAATATGCATGTGAATTATAACCCAAATAGTGTGGAGAAAATTCAGGAGCCATACCTGTACCTACCTGAGGCCAATTTCTTCTTTCTCCCATAGCATACAAGTATTCAGCTTCAGGTTGTCCTCCTATAAATACAGCTTTAAGTCCAAGTATAGAGGGACATTTTTCTGTGACATGGTCTTCTGCACAAATAGCACACTTATTAGCTTCTTTCAAATTAAGAGGACACTCTTTAGGAGGATGCTTGTCTCTACATTTAGGACAAAAAATTCATAATGACTCTTGTTCCTTCATGAGTTTTTGCTAGAATTTTAAAGAGTCTAACTGTATGGTAACAGTATTCATTATATCAATTTTCATGTTTTCCATTTAATTTTCTAGTCCAATAATCATAGCATCAATAGATTCAGTTTTTCTATTTCTATTTCAAGTTCCTCTACCAGATCTATACTGATTTCTTGAAAATTTCCTGCATAATTCACAATTTTTTTCAAAAGTTTGTTGAGAAATATCACCTTGTCCTAACAGATTCAAATTATTTCTAGTATTATCAGTAAATCCTCTTAAGAACAAGGTTCTAATAGTACTGGGATCAACTTAAGTTTCGACCTTTGTAAAATATACAGGAATCTACCTAAGTAATCTTCAAGAGTTTCATCATCGTCTTGTATGATTGTAAAATTTCATCCTACATGTCCCGAGTTTTGCAATATTCTTGATATTTAGACAAAATCACTCTCTTCATCTGATCCCAAAAGGTTATAGTGTTTCCTCCCAACCCCATAAACCAGTGTAAGGCTGAGTCCTTGAGGGTAACAAGAAATAATCTTAACTTCTGAGCATCAGTTGAATAATCATAACTTCTACATAGAATATCAAACTCAAATAGGAAATATTCATGATCTTCATGAACTTTACATGGAAATGAGGGAGAGATGATGGTGGAATATTCTTCATTTGCGCCACAGTATTAGGATCCAAATTTGGAAACACAAAAGTGGATTGTTCCTCACTTACCTGGTTGTCACCAGTCCCTTCCAAATGATCTTCTTGGTCCACCATTGTTTCCCTTTTACTTGTACTACTCTCAACAGGCTAATCCACACCTGATTTGTTGTTACCAGTATCCAGGTGGATTGTTCTTGCATGATGGGTTTGAATTGGATTGGAATTCCTTCTTACAAAAGGAGACCCAATATGAAAATTGTTTTCAGAATTATTTTGGCCCTTAGTGGGCTTCGAACCCTTACCTTTCCTAGGCATTCATTTCAAAGGGAAAAAAAAGAAAGAAAAAATAACAAACAAGTTCTAGTAAAAATTCTTTCAGAAATCAATTAACACCAGTAAAATTCCTTCAAAGAATCTTTCCCAAAAAATACTGCAAACATAAAGGAAAAATTACCTCTATTTTATAATAAAAAATTCTTACCAAATATAATCGCCTCCTCGGCAACGGCGCCAAAATGTTGGGTGCAGGAATTACACTTAAGCAAACTCCTCAACACTTTGTCAACCCGAGGGATTCGTAAACGTAGAGACAAAGCACAGGAAATTCCAGAGATGGTATGAATCTTCCTAATGTAAATCCCTACTTTCTTTAAAGGAAAGATTGCAGGATCAAATTAAAAAGAGAAAAGAAAGGCAACTTGAACCATCAAAAAATAACATAAGACTGGAACAAGAAAGAATGCATTTGCAAGAGGGAATTAAAAATAAAAGGGCAATCACTCCAGTTGATTATTGTTTAACTACTGAGTATGTGTTTTTCTTTAATAGAGACACTTAGCAGTCTCATCATATGGGCCCTTAAATCTACTCCTTTAGAGATTTGCTTCTTGCACTAATCTGTCTTGCACTATCGCAGTCCACTTGCACTAGTGCAGGAACAAAGATTTATGCAGAAGGTATAAATGGTGTCTTTAATAAAGGATTTTTACTTCATGCAAGGGCTTGAAATTTTCCAGGTTCAAAGCACTCAGATCTCGTGGCAAGAAACTATTTCTTGCACCAGATCAGAGCTTCTTTCATTTAGCATTTAATTCTTAAAATGAGTGTTTAATTATTGTAGTGCTATTATATTGCTAAATCAAATTGCACACATAAAAAAAGAATGTTTCAGAATGCGGAAATAAATAAGCAATCAATGTATATATTTATCCTATCATAATCATTTAATGAAAGAAAGAGGGTTGTGGGAAGTTAAGCTAAGAAATTTTGTTGCATCACACCAACGTGCACTGGTGCAGGTTCATTTCTCCTGCTTGAACCAGGCGGGAAAACCAATCAAGCAGAGTTGCAGAAAAAGAGATATCACACCAGCGTGCACTGGTGCAGGTTCATTTCTCCTGCTTGGACTAGGCTGGGGAAAACCAATCTGAAATCAAGTGCGGGAATAGAAATTGCAGGAAAAGGAAAGTTATCTACTTCACACAACAGATCTGCTTGCACTCAGACATGAATACATGTGCTTAAGATTGAATCACACTTGACAATGTAAACACAAATTACAAGAAACAAGAAATGGGGTAAACGTGTTGGGTTGGTTGGGCCCTAGCCAACCAGCACATTTCCCTTTTAAGTGGAAACGCTACTCAGTACTTTAATTATTTCATCAACTCAATACAGAAACATAATTTTTCGAAACATGAGGCAGAGCTCCTTTTATTAATTCACTAATGCAAGTACATACATTAAGGCATCGTCCAGCCCAAATTTGGGTGATAACAAAATACAACGACCTGCTACTGCCTCTCGGTAGTGTTTCTGTTCTCCTCTATGATAAAAAACCTTCGACCCTTAGTCCTATTTAAATTTTACATTATATAGACCTTTGGCCAAAGGAAAAAATAGATCCTTTAACTGATTACATAACAAAATGCAGAGTTTAGCTTTTTAGTCTTCAGAATAGGAAGTTAGCAGAACTGGTCGTAGCTAACCAGCTTTCGCCCTTCACGGATTGGTCTCTTCTGTCTTTGAATCACTCTGTTGTTGTGGATGAAGCAGCTCAAGACAAGGCAGTGATCAAGGAGCTTCGGATCTGCTTGCAAGGATTTTCTATGCTGGATACGGTGCAAGATCCGATCGTGCACTAGGATCAGCTGTCACGATAAGTACTCTAACTACCAAATAAACATAGGAGATATCAATAAGTTACAAATAGTGATTAAAAGTAACAAATCATGTAATAAACAATTAATAAATGCTAAGTTGAATTAAAAATATGAAAAATAAAGTTTATATGAAATATGTCACCGTGCTTGGACTGGGGCAAGATGAGGGTGTATAAAAGAGGTAAAACAGAGGTAAATGGTTATGATTTAGGAAGGGGAAAATAGAAAAAATAAAGAAAATTAGGGGGCTAACATCCTCCCATCCCTAAGTTGTTGTGTGTTCTCACACAACTCTTTCCCTTTGCAAAAAAACTTCAAAACATTGAGCATTCTAGCTCAATCCTACTTTGGCATACTAACATCAACCTGCAATGTTTCAGACTTCTTCTTTCTGATGTTCTTTAATTTCTTTGTCACCTTTTTAAGTCGCTTGAAACATTGCACTGCACGGTACTTAAAAACTCTAACTTCTCCTTTCTTTTTCTGGATCTACGCAGTTAATTCTTCTCTACTCTGTTATTTATCCTCCCACGCTTTAGCTAAGAGATGCTCTAATTTCTGCACTTGAAGCTCCAGTTCAGCTATCCGGGCAACAAGAGTTACCAAATCTTCTATCTTGACAGGGGTTGTGTCTTCCTCAGCGACCTTAGTATCCCTCATGGTTTCAGCAAACTCTTCTTCTTCTTCTTCTTCTTCTTCTTCTTCTTGCTCTTTTGGTTCTTCTTCTTCTTCCACTTCTTCTTCTTGCACTGGTGCAGGAGGGGATTCAATGTCCTTTGGGGACTGTGGTTCTTCGCCTGCACTAGATTACTCATTCTTTTTCCAGGCCTTCTTAATAAAATCGGCCAATAGAGTGTCATCTTCAATTTCTATAGATTTTGCTGCGTCTGCAAGGATTGATAAGTTGTCTTCAGATTTCTGATGTTACAGTCCTTCCCGATCTTAATTGAATATCATAAACCCCAACTGGAATAGACTCTTATTCGAATGGTAAAGTTGGTATTGTTACATAGATCATTTTCACTTCTTTATTATTGTTAGGATAGGGCATAAGTTGAGGAGGCAATTGAGGAGGCCGAAAGGGTGGAGGTAAAGGCAATGGTGGAGTAGACTGACTTGGAAGTTGAGGAATTGAATAAGGTGTATGTGTAGATGGACATGACTGCATGGGTGGCTAGTGGGAATATGGAAAATGGGTTGGCCCTTTCCAACCTTGTTGCCATGGTTGAGAAGGTTGCCCATGCTGATATTGATTCACATACTGCCACTACTGATTAGTGTTAGGATAATAATATGCATGTGAATTATAACCAAAATAGTGTGGAGAAAATTCAGGAGCCATACCTGTACCTACCTGAGGCCAATTCCTTCTTGCTCCCATAGCATACAAGTATTCAACTTCAGTCTGTCCCCCTATAAATACAACTTTAAGTCCAAGTATAGAGGGACATTTTTCTGTGACATGGTCTTCTGCACAATTAGCACACTTATTATCTTCTTTCAAATTAAGAGGACACTCTTTAGGAGGATTCTTGTCTCTAAATTTAGGATAAAAAATGCATAATGTCTCATGTTCCTTCATGTGTTTTTGCTGGAATTTTAAATAGTCTAACTGTTTGGTAACAGTATTCATTATATCAATTTTCATGTTTTCCATTTTATTTTCTAGTCCAATAATCATAGCACCAATAGATTTAATTTTTCTATTTTTGTTTCGAGTTCCTCTACCAAATCTATACTGATTTCTTGAAAATTTCCTGCATAATTCACAAATTTGTTCAAATGTTTGTTGAGAAATATCACCTTGTCCTAACAGATTCAAATTATTTCTGGCATTATCAGTAAGTCCTCTTAAGAACAAGGTTCTAATAGTACTGGGATCAACTTAAGTTTCAACCTTTGTAAAATATAGAGGAATCTATCTAAGTAATCTTCAATAGTTTCATCCTCGTCCTGTATGATTGTAAAAATTTCATCCTGCATGTCCCGAGTTTTGCAATATTCTTGATATTTAGACAAAAACACTTTCTTCATCTGATCCCAAGAGGTTATAGTGTTTCCTCGCAACCCCATAAACCAGCATAAAGCTAAGTCCTTGAGGGTAACAAGAAATAATATTAACTTCTAAGCATTAGTTGAATAATCATAAACTTCTACAAAGAATATCAAACTCAGATAGAAAAGAGTCAAGATCTTCATGAACTTTACCATGGAAATGAGGGAGAGCTAATGGTGTAATATTCTTCATTTGCGCCACAGTATAAGGATCCAAATTTGGAAACACAAAAGTGGATTGTTCTTCACTTACCTGGTTGTCACCAGTCCCTTCTAAATGATCTTCATGGTCCACCATTGTTTCCCTTTTACTTGTACTACCCTCGACAAGCTAATCCACACTTGAGTTGTTGTTACTAGAATCCAAGTGGATTGTTCCTACGTGATGGGTTTGAATTGGATTGGGCTTCCTGCTTACAAAATGAGACTCAATCGGAATTTTTTTTTTCAGAATTCTTTTGGCCCTTAGTGGGCTTCGAACCCTTACCTTTCCTAGGCATTCATTTCAAAGGGGAAAAAAGAAAGAAAAAAAAAAAAATTTCTAGTAAAAATGATGTCAGAAATCAATTAACACCAGTAAAATTCCTTCAAAGAATATTTTCCAAACAATACTGCAAAAATAAAGGAAAAATTACCTCTATTTTATAATCAAAAAATTCTTACCAAATCTCATCGCCTCCCCGGCAACGATGCCAAAATGTTGGGTGTAGGAATTACACTTAAGCAAACTCCTCAACACTTAATTTGTCAACCTGGGGGATTTGTAAACTTAGAGATGAAGCACAAGCAATGCCAGAGATGGTATGCATTTTCATAATGTAAATACCTACTTTATTTAAAGGAAAGATTGCAAAATCAAATTAAAAAGAGAAAATAAAGGCAACTTGAACCATCAGAAAATAATATAAGACTGGAACAAGAAAGAATGCATTTGCAAGAGGGAATTAAAAATAAAAGGGAAATCACTCCAGTTTATTATTGTTTAACTATTGAGTATGTGTTTTTCTTTAATAGAGACACTTAGCAGTCTCATCAGATGGGCCCTTAAATTTTCTCCTTTAGATATTTCCTTCTTGCACTAATCTATCCTGCACTATCGCAGTCTGCTTGCACTAGTGCAGGAATAGAGATTTATGAAGAAGGTAGAAATGGTGTCTTTACTAAAGGATTTTGACTTCATGCAAGGGCTTGAACTTTTCTAGGTTCAAAGCACTTTGATCTCGTGGCAAGAAACTAGTTCTTGCACCGGATCAGAGCTTCCTGCATTTAGCATTTAATTGCTATTATACTATTAAATCAAATTACACGCATAAAAAAATGAATGTTTCAAAATGCAGAAATGCAGAAATAATCAATGTATATATTTATCCTGCCATAAGAATTTAATGAAAGAAATAGGGTTGCAGGAAGTTAAACTAAGAAAGTTTGTTGCATCACACCAACATGCACTAGTGTAGGTTCATTCCTCCTGCTTGGACCAGGCAGGAAAAACAATCAAGCGGAGTTGCAGAAAAAGTGATATCACACCAACGTGCACTGGTGCAGGTTCATTTCTCCTGCTTGGACCAGGATGGGGAAAACCAATATGAAATCAAGTGTAGGAATAGAAATTGCAAGAAAAGGAAAGTTTTCTACTTCACACAATGGATCCGCTTGCACTCAGACAGGAATACATGTGCTTAAGATTGAATCACACTTGACAATGTAAACAAAAATTACAAGAAACAAGAAATGGGGTAAACGTGTTGGGTTGGCTGGGCCCTAGCCAACCAACATTTTTCCCTCTTAAGTAGAAAATTTTCTCAGTACTTTAATTAATTCATCAACTCAAAACATAAACATAATTTTTTGAAACATGAGGCAGAGATCCTTTTATTAATTCACTGAGGAAAGTACATACATTAAGGCATCGTCCAGCCCAGATTTGGGTGATAACAAAATACAACGACCTGCTACCGCCTCTCGGCTGTGTTTCTTTTCTCCTCTATGATAAAAAACCTTTGCCCCTTAGTCCTATTTACATTTTATATTATATAGACCTTTGGCCAAAGGCCAAAATAGATCCTTTAACTGATTACATAACAAAACACAGAGTTTATATTTTCAGTCTTCAAAATAGGCAGTTAGCATAACTGGCAATAGCTAACCAGCTTTCACCCTTCACGGATCAGTCTCGTCTGTCTTTGAATCACTCTATCATCGTGGATGAAGCAGCTCAAGATGAGGCAGTGATCAAGGAGGTTCGGATCTGCTTCAAAGGATTTGTTGTGCTGGCAATGGTGCAAGATCCGATCCTGCACTAGGACCAGCGGTCACGGTAAGTACTCTAACTACCAAATAAACATAGGAGATATTGATAAGTTACAAATAATGATTAAAAGTAAGAAATGATGTAATAAATAATTAATAAATGTTAAGTTGAATTAAAAATATGAAAAATAAAGTTTATACGAAATATGTCACCATGCTTGGACTGGTGCAAGATGAGGGTGTATAAAAGAGGTAAAACAAAGGTAAATGGTTATGATTTAGGAAGGGGAAAATGGAAAAAAGAGATAAAATTAGGGGGCTAACACCTGCCGATATCACATTGGCAGAAACTTAACATTGGAAAATGATTAAGGGTTAAAAATTAAATGTTGCGGGCAACGAAGTGTAGGCAAGAGAGGTAAGTAATATGGTGGGTAAGGAAATTAATGCAGGGTGTGCAGATCGGGTACTCTGTTTGATATTTTGCGTGGATTTCACAAAAAAAATCTTCGGGCCTGAAACATGTTGCTTGTCCTTCCTGCAACAAAAATTTACTGAAAATGTACAAAATGGCTAATTAGTTACTAAAAAACTGACTAAAATTTGCATATAAACGACTATTTTTTGGTCGGTGACCAATAGTAGCTAATTTACAGTATCTTATAACGTGACCAACTTTTGGTCGTTTTTAGCTTAGTAATTAATTGGTTGTCTCAATTTTGTTGTCTAGTTGTATATTTGGTCATTAATTTGGCCATTAATTTAGTCACTGATTTAGTCATTAATTTAGTCATTGATTTGATCATTAATTTAGTCATTGATTTGGTCATTGATTTAATCATTGATTTGGTCATTAATTGTCACAATTAATGACCAAATATACAACAAAATATATTGCTATATGATCACCTGATAAAACCAATTAATGACCAAAGAAATATGACCAAAATGTTGGTCGTGTTATAAGATATTGTAAATTAGTCATATATATGCAATTTTTAGTCATCATTTGAAACCAATTAATGACTGAAGAAATATGAATAAATTTTAGTCGTGTTATAAGATATTGTAAATTAGCTACTAGTAGTCGTATATATGAAAAATTTAGTCGTCATTTGTAGTCACAAATTTATCATTTGTAGTAGTCATTTATTCATTATATAGACGACTAATTTAGTAGTTTTAAATTGATTTTGTGTTAATTATTAATCAACATAAATTAATTTGTATGATTTAAAAAATGTCATACAATGTGCATGTTCATCTAATAGGAAAACACAAATTCACATATTTTAATTACAATACTAAACAATATCAAGTGCAACTATAAATAATTTCAACCACATAAATTATATTATATGAAATGTTAAAGTATTACAATATGATTTTCCAACTTAATATTGGTTGGACTACAATTTACACATGAAATGGTGTTTCATCACTTCAAAACATTATCGTTGTGTTTTCAAGGCATTGAAAGTGAATTCACCAACTCTGAAGACTTGACCAATCAATCTTTATATGTGTGTCTTATGTGGGATATTGGCTCTAACAGTATCACCAGACCAATTTTCCTCTCTTTTTGCATTTGTCGCTCCAATGTTATTGCTCCCCTCTTTTTTCAATGCATGCTTCTTACCATGAATACCGAGTTCATTTTCTCAAAACAAAAGAAGATACAATGAGTGTAAAACATGAAAGACAATGAACACTATAATATAAACTAAATTAGACTATAAATAGTTTATACGACATATACCTCAACATCAGCGATGTCAAAGACATTTTTCCCTATACAAGTAAGAAACTCGAACAAATTTTCTTCATTAGGGCAATAACTATCACTATAATGTGACCAGATAACCTGTATAAAAAAATCAAATAAAATATCACCATATATAGAAAAGAACACCTTAGTAACTTAGTATTCAACTTTCAAGGAAAGCTTAACAATTATGTCAACTAAGTTATACGCTAAAAAGCTCGAGTTGTAGATAACTTGTGAAAAAAAATAATCTGAGGTGTGATGTTTAATCCTTGTTTTATTCACAACAACATTTCATTTTCTAATGCATGAACTTAGTCAAGTATATAAACAACATGTACTCAAATAAGAACTAAAAGTAACTTTTTCTTATAGTCATGAAAATATTTTAACACAAAATAGCTATAAGGACTCCAATCAATATAGTGTAATACTAATTTCATCTTCAAGCTTTGGTTGTTGTTTAAATGGACATGGTACTAAGTATTTTCAATTTCATAGTTAAAAGAAAAAAAAAATCAAAAGAAACGTCCAAAATACAATAAAACAATAAAGAGAGGATGTCATGGAATGGAAATTGCAATTATAAAAAATTTGTTTACCTATCCACCGATGTCATGTGTAGAATTCCTAAGACATTTGCTTGCCCAAAATAACCATGAGGTGAAATAATCAGAACATTAAAAACCATAGGAATTCCCACTAGAAACATTTCCAAAGTCGATGGCTTAGGTATCTAAGTGATCTCTAACAGCGAATGAACCATGTCCAAGATGTGATATGCATCATCTCGCCAGCATTTTTCCAATCACATTCCTGTAACTTGCCCACAGCAAAGTCAAGTAACAATCAAACAAAGACATTGACATTTGTTTTTATATTTTATATCTATAAAATTTGAATCTGATTTGTTTCATGAACATATTAATTCATATTTAAAGCCTTCTTGACATATGAGAAAGTATCAATAAAATAGGACATCAGAAAAATTGACCTCAATGAGGTCCTCAAAGAATTTCTACAATATCAATATTTTTCTTGTTGGGATATCTTGGGTAGAAAAAATAACATATCTACAATAGAAAAATGCATATATTACTTATGGTCAAACTTTATATATGGTGTATTATAGATTTGAGGCCTCTGCGATGAGTACTTTGTGTACAGAAGTTTTCCGGTTTAATCACATCCATTCTTGTTGATTTAATGGTGTAGAGAATACACCATTAATATGGTGTATTCTTAAGCAGTTTTTTAAGATTTTCCTCCGCCTTTACCAAAGTGAATTCTAGTTTGGTTAAACCATGTATCATTTCATTCAACATCAATTTTTGCAAGATAAATGTCACACATTATCCTTCCCATTTCTCAACACGCTACATGTGATAAATTGAAAGTTGCATAAAACCAAGAGAAAACCCTTTTCTAACCAAAACAAACAAATAAATAGTGTCTCTAATAAAAATTCATTATAATATTAGAAAATGAAAAGAGAGTGGACCATTTTTTCTATTTGACTTTGCATATTTTTGTTATGAAAGTGCTCGAGCTTCAAAAACCAACAAATGTGAGGAAAGTCGTAAATGTGAAAAAAATTATGTTGACCTAATTTGTAGACTTCTTCAAAATGATGTGAATGATGCCATTTTCGGATGTGGTAAATCTCATAATAAGAAATGGCATGTATTCTAATAAATTACATTGCAATAACTACCATGGGCCTCCACAGGTTATAGGTCCTCATTATGTTAATCTTTATGATGAAAGAGAGATGGCAAAAATAAGTATGGGTGGTCCTAGTTTGTATGGTGGATATCTTCAAACCAAGGTTGCCATCTCAATGAACCTAGATTCTGACATGGTAAACTTGGATCTGATCTTCACCAAATTTCATTCCATCATAGTTTGTCAAGACTCAAGAGGACATAATGGTCCTTTAGCTTATAATAGGGTTGCTTTTGAGGTTATAAATAAAGCTTATCCAAATCAGATGGATTTTTGGGCTCCAAGAGATATGGATAATTTAAATGATAACAATTATATTTTTTTTCCCAAGATTCAAATGTAGGGATACATTTTGTGGATTTTACTAATAAATAGAATGAGAGAAATAATCCATGAGGAGAATCTATTTGTCATTGTGATTAGTGAAATACTCGGAGATAATAAGACTATTTAGGTTCAAATCAAAGATGGTGTTGATTCTTGTAGCTCCTTAGTTTTTGGTAGTTTTTAAGGTAGGAACTTCAGTTCTTCAAGGGTGGGGTCATTCAGAATAATTGCATCTACCTTGGTCATATCACCCAAAAGAAAAACATAATCAACAAAGAGTAAATATGTCAAGTTTAGGGCAAATCCTATTTGTATAGTTGCCAAGCTTATAGTTCATTTTTACTCTGTTATAACTTTGTTGAGACCACCTACTCTACAGTAAAAAATGGTAGAGGAGCCATTAGTCATACCTACCCATGGTCTCTTGTAGACATGATAGAAGAATAGGTTGATCCATTAATTAGAATTGCACATATATTGAGGAAAGACAATTCATTATCTAGTTAACCAATTGCACATTGAACCCTATATGGATGAGTAGCTTTAATAAAGCCAATTTTCTCTATCATATGCATTGGAAAGACAAACTAACATTGCTTGTAATTTTTTGGTTTCATGTTATAAATTCCTTCTTGGGAAACTCCTATTTTGTAATGGATTTTCTTCCTAGGAAGGATGCAAAATTGTTCTAATGACATGGAATCAGCTTAGTGGATTTTGACCCTACATGACCAAGGAAATCAAGAGCCTTGGGCACATCAATGGTAGCATCCTCCAATGAAAATAGTACAGTCTCCAACCTAGAAAAATCAAAATTATATATAGTTATAATTCATAATCGCAAATGACCATAGACTGTAGCAGTCTTTAAATAAATTCAAACTTGAATAAGAACAAACATAAAAATTTTACATTACCCTTCAGTAAGATGTCCTTGATTTAGAAAGAAAGGCTCAAACTTGCACAAGTGTGTAAGTAGATTCCCCATAAGATCAATTTCAACATCTTTCCTAAAAAAAGAATCCAATATCCACAGCGAAACCATAGTTGAATGGAAAAATGGTGCTTTAAGGTCATCTACACAAAAAGTTGCCTCCTTCAAGTCTCTCACACTGGATGATATGTCATGAAAAATTAAGAAAAAGTCAGGGAAAATTTTCGACTTCTCTAAAAGACATAATGAAAATTCATGGAAGATTTGTAAAGGAATCCACCTGTAATATTCTTTGATTTCCATTTCAGCATTTTTCCTAAGTTGAACCTCAATGAGTTGTGAACTCAAAATTGTTTGAGAAGAATGTTCTTACAGTTTCAATTCAACATTTGCAGTCTTCCCACCTCTGTCACCAGATGAGTATGAATTCTTAAACCCTCTTATGTCATTATCCAAAACATTTCTTTCCTGGACACATCATTTTGCAAATAAAGGCTTTTCTGCAGCATAAGTCCTTGTCAAAATGGCATCTCTCATACTCACTGGCATCCGGTCAGAACTGCAGCCTGAAATTGGACCTGCACCTGTTCGTATATTACTCAAGATGTGAATGTTGGAATATCTGCTAGAGCACTCTTAGCATATGGTAGAGGCTGAGCCCTACCTCTTATTCCCTTGCCAAGACCTCCCTTATGACTAAGACTTAAGTGGCCATCATCAGGAGCTCTGTGTGTTCAAGGGCTTGGCATAGACTAATTTTCAAATTGAGCCCTATCCACAATCCGAGCATCTTGACTATTGAATCCATGGTCACGTGGTCCCATATGGGGTTTTGGCCCTTTAATCCCACTCATATGTGGAAGTGAACTCGACTGTGCACCTGCCATGTAAGGTGGCATCACAGGTTCTCTCACACCATGATCAAGTGGTGTCACAAGTCTCCGACCTGAATGTCCCATATTGGTACCTCAAGAGCGGCCTCCCTATCCATGTAGTTCTTGCACAACATCCCGATGCACTTCCTCTATTTTTTTGGGGACCTCAACTTTCTTCCTTTGTTGCCATCCATTCCTCCTCGGATCAATTAGATCCTTCAACATGAACCTCAGTCTAGAGGGAAGCCCTTGGTTATTGGACAGTTTTGTCATCCTATCAAAGTAAGCATAAATATGTTCCTTGGCCTTTGAATGGTCAATCATATGATCAATAGTGCTCATCAGTTTGCACAAAGCTTCAACATTTTCCTCCTCTGGATGCTTTAATTCACCAGTTAATTTCTTGATGCATGCATGCATAATTCTTTTGGTCAGCATATTTTCTTTATAAATCTCACTAATAAACCTTATATTTCCTAGCATTCATCGTTGTGTTGTAGCCTTCTTCTCTCGTCTTTCTTTTTCTAAAAGGATTTTTTCACCATGCTCTTCTTCTTTCTCGGCCTCTTCCTCTTCTCTTTCATCTTTTTCAAATTCTTCCTGACATTTGTTCAAAAGAACTCGCTTGAAAACAACCTTCTCATTATCTTCATTAATTATGGTATTCCTGCAACAAGCTGAAAACTAAATTTTGCCTACATTTCACAAAAAGCTAGCTCCATCAAGGCTTTGTCAAATGTTTGAGATATTATACCATGAAGACATGATGCAAAGTCAATGTTCACTTCTTTGACCTATTCAAAAAGTTTCTCAAAGTTTTGGGGCGTTAATTTATTAAGGATGGATTTAATTTGTCTTTGTTTCAACTGATCCTTATCAGAGACCTTGCCCACTTCATATCGGTTCTCTAATATATAAATTGTGGGCAGAGAAGGCTATGGAGGAGGAATCAAACCCTTCTGTGAACCAAAATCACACTTCCACCTATCAGCATCAGAATTATTTCTCACTAGTCCAACTTGTGGAAGTGGTGCTTGTACATAAGGCCCTCCAAGAAGGATGACATTCATACTCATTTGTGTTGCACAGGTATTTCTTACAAAACCAGTATTATAACCTTGGCCAATTTGAAACTCAACAGAGGAACCACTAATATCCGCATCCATCCACATATCACAACCATTAGTAAGAGCATCCATCGGCTTGGCCCATCTATCATCATCCAAACTGGCCATATTTCTCCCACGACGTTCAAGTAGATAATTCCCACTCATTTTCCTAGAAATTCCTCTTGCAGTGCTTGCTAATGCATCAACCTCTCCTACATTACTTTCAAGTGCTTGAGAATTTCCAAGTAATTCAATAATGTCTAGAAAATTTTCAAAATGATTTGATAGATCTTTGCACCGATCCTTGATTTTCAACAAAAAATCACTAGAGTACTTTCTATCTCTTGAACATTCAGTAACTAAAATAGCTACTTGATTCATAGGAGTTGAAAGATCAACTACATCTTCCTATTCATCCACTTCTTTCAGGACTTTCTTCTCAAGCTCTTTTGAAGAAGTCTTACTCTTGACAACACAGGTTATTATTTTGGATGGTTCTGGAAGGTTCACATCTTCCTCCTGTTGGTCGAGGTTGTCATTGATGTCAATATGACATTAATTGAGATTTAAATATTCTTGAGATGTTTGGTTCAAGATGATGATGCCATGCCATCAATGAAGATGTCAAATCATGAAGAAGTCAAACCATTAATGAAAGAAGCCATCTAATGTTTCATGCACTTGATGATCTAGATCTTAACCCTTGATATTATGTGATGATGTCATACACTTTGATACTTGATGATGACATATGATGATCATGGTTGGAGATCATTTGAGGGTTGGAAAAATATTTTTGATTTCTCCTAATAATGTTGAACTATAACATATCACTGCACCATTATGTGATTACATGGGTGATGCACTCATTGCTGGACATTATCATGATGACGTGGATGTCCTACATGTTCCTATGATGATAAAGAAGCCAAATAATGGAGAAGACAAACAATGGAGAAGCCAAACAAAGAAGCCATATTGTCCTAATCATTTTCTGCTCTAAATAATTCAAGGGAAGTCACAAAGAAAAATGTTTTTCACCACCTTAAAGGAAACCTTTCAAAATGGATCCTATATCATCTTGTAGAGTATATTTTTCCCTTTCTAACGAGCCCTTACTTGCCCCGAAACACCAAATAGTTTGGGAGATATTGATTTTTCAAGTTAAGGAAATTAACTCTGATATTGAGCCGCCCTAAGCCGACTTGTGTAGGCTTGACATGTCGTACAAGAGTTGTGTCTCTTCATCAAATGTCAAACCAGTATAAATAGAAATCCATACTCTTCATTTTATCCATTATTTTCGGTCAAGATTTTAGAGAAGAATCACAGAAGGTGAACTAAGGCCGAGGAGGATAGTTAAGGATATATTTGGGCAAATATATTTATATGTTTTTCAAACTTGGACTTGCTGATCTAGAATTGCAATAATATATGTGAAAGCTCAAAATCTTGAGGACAACAGTCAACCAGAACTCGGATTATCAATGCTACAGCAAACTGTGGAGAAAAAAAAGACACACTTCAGATCGTTGGTTTTGGGCATATCTCTAAAATTCCTACAACATTGTGATTGTTAGATCTGTGTAAGCCACAAGAAGAGCAACACTAGACCTATGTAGGCTGCAGGAAGGGATGCAACATAAGCTTGTGTTAGGCTGCAGTTAAAGGTATGTACATGCATGTTTGAGATAGTGTTTAAAGGACTGTTTTGAGCCTTATTTAGGAATAAAAAAAATTCAGATTTGTAGGAGAGCTTCAGAACTGAGTCCTGTGGAAAATAATATAATCTGTTATGATAGAATTGTTATGGCATATTTGAGCACATTTCAGGTCTAAGTTTTTTGGAGCATGTTGCAACATTTTTGGGAGCAGTCCTTAAGCACACAAAGTTACATATTTTTGGGAGGTTGATAACTAATACAAAAGTCGATTGTAGCTTTTACCTTGGCCATCTATTTAACCCAATTCTTCAACTGGATGTTCATTGTACTCAAATATAAGGAACAACATTGCAAGGAGCTTGCAAAAACTGGAATCCTGCTCAATATTTCTTTTATTTTTATTCCAAACTCTCTAAGATAATTACAAACCTAAATTAGGTACTTCAAGAATAGCTCAAGTTGTTCTATGCATGTCACAATAAATTTTAGGCTCTACACCACCCCTTGTCAAAGCTCTGACATGTGACTGCACACTAAGAATAAAGATTGCACTACTCAATCCTAGTGCCACGTAAAGACTGAGGAATAGGGGTAAAAGGAACCTCCCACAAACAATCTTGATAACTTTGTACATTCAAGTAGTAAGAAAAGTTTAATACATACAATTTTGAAGGTAAATAGAGTGACCTCATTTATTGAGACTAGACCTTGTGGAATTACAAGCAACAAAGAGAAGATTACAGGTACTGTGGAACTGATCCAATTTATTTGTGCACAACATGAAATCTCACCTTTTGTGTAGGAGAAAAGTACTTCCTATATGTTGAGTCCCAAACTTGCATCTTTCCTATACACCTTTCTAGACTTTTTCCATTTACCTGGACCTCCTAAGTCATCAACATCATTGCATATTAATTATAAAAGAGCATTTAAAGTGGTTTTTAACTATGTTTTGTGTCTGCTGTTTGAATTAGATTTTTTCTCATTGAGCTGCGGAATCTTGTCACTTTCCGCAGCTGCTTCAACTTTCCGCAGCCATTTTGTTAAAGTCTATATTGCAGGTGTCTTTAGGAAAATCAAGCCACATGGGCAAGTTGGAAATGACATGGATATGGACCGAGTCCTATTGGCTCAGTCAAATTCACCAAAGAAGGCCGTGGTCAAAGGTAGTCAAGCGGTGGTCAACCTAAGAGTCCTACGGTGACAGAACTCCGTTTTTCACCACGTGAAGACTTGCGTGGCCGTTCCTAAATATCAGGGGACATATCAACACCTGTGAACTGCTCCATAAGCCGAATCCAACGGCCACCCTCCATAGATTTAATCTTCATGGCAACCATAATGCTAGATTTCTGAACGTGGTTGTTCACGTGTCTTTTATCAGCGCAGATTGTAGGAAAGTAGTTATGTCATCCTCTGTTATAAATAATGCGTTCTCATACGCATAGTAGCTAGCTTCTGTAATGTAATTTTGCTGAAAAGAAAGCCACTGTGCCGTGACATTATTTCCTTGTTATGACTGCGTTTTGAATACATGAGAAGACTCTGTTCATAAGCATAATTCGTGGTTGATAGTTGTTGCCCGAGGATTGTGTAGAGGGCCCCTGCACACGCCGAGGTTTTGTTTATTGCTGTATAGTTTCATGTTTTATTTCCTTACGTTCATTATGCCATAGTTATTCACGTGTATATATTACATCTCTTATGGTATTAACGTTTTATTTTTGTCCATAATTTTTCATGCTTTATACTGCTGTTAACTGATCAGTGTCTTTGTTCCAGATTACAGTAGGTAGCCCGGGCATTTTCACATAGTTTTACAATGACTAATGACATGGAATCAGTTTTGTCCTTCTGCTGATTTATTTTTCTTAGCTTTTAATTCCAGCACTGTTTTATTTATTTCAGTTTTGTACATTTGCTTTATTAGTTAGATTAGATATTAAATTACTCATGTCATTATTAGTTACCTCCGAAAACCATAGCGAGACTAATGGTGAGGGATTGAAGTATGAGTGTGTAGTTTGATATTAGTTTATTTTTCTGCAAGTTAGATATTAAATTGCTCATATCATTATCAGTTACCTCCGAAAGCCATAGCGAGACTAATGGTGAGGGATTGAAGTATGAGTGTGTAATTTGATATTAGTTTATTTTTCTGCAAATTAGATATCAGATTGCTCAAGTTGTTTATGATTACCTCTAAAAGCCATAGCGAGACTAATGGTGAGGGGTCAGAATATGAGTTGATGTAATTTGATTTTAGCTTTACTTTGGTTGCAATTCTTGGATTTCTTTGAGCACGGTTTCTTTTGTATTTAGACAGCAGCAAGGGTAATGGGTTTCATGATCAATAGTTCACTGTTTGTTTCACTAGTATAGTGGCACATTTTCATTTTCTTTTAGGAATTAATTTTGTCATTACATGTTTTAAAAACCTTTTGAAGTTTGAAGTTTGGGAAATCATTATAAAGGACATCATTGCCTTGAAAATTTATATCCATATTTGTCTTTTAGAATTTCCATCTCACATTAGGAAACCAACCAAGATAAAAACCCCCAAGATAAATAAAAAAACCCAAAAACGACAAAAAGTAAGAGATAGGTTATCTTGCACATATAGTGCACCACACTTCGTCAGCTTATGAATCCTGGATTGAAAAATTAATGTAGCAATTTAGGACACACTAAATTGACCAAACATTTTGGCGCCGTTGCTGGGGAAGTGTAACTAGGTAGCCAATTTCTTAAAAAAAGCAACAATAAAAAGAAGGGAAAAAATGATAACTTCTTGAAGTATGCTCTCCTCTTGCACCTAGTGTGATCTGGAGGATCAGAAAAGAGAGTTATTGGTTCAATAATTTCTTAAGTATGCTCTCTTCTTGCACCTAGTGTGACCTGGAAGATCAGAAAGAGAATTATTAGCCCAAATTAAAAAAAAATTAAAAAAATGACATGCATAGAGCAAGAGATTCTAGGGGAAGGTTTATAGCTAGAGCTAAGAGTTCAATTTTCACAACTCCATCTTCTTCAAGGCATAGACAAGATTCACCACCATCTACCCCTAGCCTTAAGATTCCTGGAATTCAAGGTGCAGCTGAATTAGAGGATTCTCCTACACCATCTACCATATCTCATTTAGAAGAAGACCCTTTCTTTACTTCTATAGGAGAGTATATTGTAATTAAAGAAGCAGAATCACCTGAAGAAGAAAAGGAAGAAACTCCCTTTCATCCTCCCTTGATAGAAGAACCAGAGGACTCTGAGGACTCTGAAGAAACTATCATGACAGAGGAAGTAGTAGATGGATTCAGAGGTAGAGGTAGAGGTAGAGGACGAGGAAATAATGGAGGCAACAATGGTGGAGGTGGAGGTAATAATGGAAGAAATAGGGAAGGAGACAACTCGTTTGGATTCCCTATAGTTGATGACGAAACTCATACAACGATGAAAAAAATCTCACCATCTGTCCTCCCCAACTTTTATGGATTGCGAAGTGAGGATCCTGAAGCATTTATGTTTGAGTTTGAAGTCATGTGCTGAACCTATGACTATATGGAAGACTCTCAAAAAATAAAATTGTTTCCTTCAACATTGAAGGGAGCCGCTTTGAAATGGTTCATGGGATTAGTCACCCAATCTATTAGGACTTGGAATGATATGAAACAAATATTTTTGGATAGATACCTGGACTATTGCATGCCCACCAATCACAAGGATGAGGTATTCAAAATGGTGCAAAAAGAATATGAAAATTTGGAGGATTTACTTGAAAGATTTCAATACAACTTAAAAAGAGCAAAGATGAGAAACTTAGATGAGGAAAATTTGAAAGCCCTTCTATTAAAATCCATTAGAGATGAATGGATAGATATTTTAAACACGATGGGGAAAGGAGACATTTCTCAACTTCCACTTCGTGACATAACAGAACTATGTGTCCATCTCTCAAGGGGAAAATCTAAAACGGGAAAAGGGCCTAGAGATCCTTCTCTTATCAGGGCAAACAAATATGCAACTGGATCAGTAAGTAGGGCAGAGATTGGAAATATGCTTGATGAATTCAAAACTGATATCTTAGGGAGCCTTAGTGAACAACTAGACACCCTTAAAATTCAAAACAAGCAGAAAGCAGAAACTGATGCTCTAGCCATCTTTTGTCCGAAATGTAGGAAGAAACATTATTTAAGGGAATTACCCTTGGATGCAAAAGTTGTAGAAACATGTTTGATTTGCTCAGAGAATCATGAGACCAAGGATTGTCCTTCAATTCCTGGACTCAAAGTTGTCTTTCAAGAAGATCCAAATTCAGTAGAATCTCTCTGTTTTGTTGGAAGAAGACCTTGGAAGGGGCAACAAACTCAAGGGTTTAACAACCCTATGAATTTTCAACCCCCACCAAATTGGAATCCTTGGCAACAACCTTGGCCGCAACCTCAAAATTAATATCAGTCATGGGTACAAGGTATGCAAAATCCTTATGGGAGATTTTCTCAATTTTATCAATATCCTCCATCTTTTCAAAATCAACAAGCTCCACAACTTCCAAACCAAAATATACAACTTTCATTGCCATTTCTACAACAACAACCTTCTCAACAAAATCCAAATCCTCAACTCATGCTTCCATTCCAACAAAAGACAAATCAACTTCCAGCTCAGCCATTGCCAAATCCTAACAATAAAAATCCTCAGAATACTTACATGATAGAAGGACAACAATTTCCTACATATATGATTGTTCCTCTCAATGATGTACAACTCAGGTCTGGTAGAGTTTTAGAAAAACCTTCTATATATGTCCAAGAGCAAGATACCTCTAAGGAGGACTCTCTTAAAGCCAATAAGGGTTCTGAGGAAGCATCTCTTCAAAACTCAAACATTCAAAAAGAGAAAGAAAATTTAACCCCCACAACTCCTATAGTTGAGCAACCTGCATCTTCATCCACACCTCCTTTCCCTGAAAGATTACAAATTGATAAAGGGGTGGAAAAACAAATCTTATTGCCTAACTATGATTTTCTAGATGAATTAAAGAATGTTTGTATCAAGATTCCCTTGCTACAAGCCATTAGAGAGATTCCTATTCTAGCAAAAACAATAAAGGAGTTGAGTCTCAAAAGACCAGGAAGGAAACCAAGAGATACAAGAAGAATCCACCTGGTAGGAAAAGTTGCAGATATCATAATGGGAAAAATTACCATGCAGAAGTATGTAGATCCAGGTAGTCCAATTGTCAAGACACATATAAATGGGATAGAAATTCCAAACACATTGATTGACTTAGGGGCTGCTATCAACATTATGAGTAGACAGACCATGGAACAACTAAAACTTTCTAATCTTCTTTTTACACCTACTTTACTGCAACTTGCAGATCGATCAATTATCAAACCAGATGGTGTATTAGAAGATATTCAAGTCTCCTTAGATTCTTGGGAATACTCAGTAGATTTTATGATTTTGACTCCCAAGAGTAATCTAGGAGGGCACCCACTTATCTTAGGAAGACCTTGGCTAACCACAGCTGATGCTTTCATTAGTTGTAGATATGGGGATATGTACATTTCTAATGGTAATTAGACAAAGAAATTCAATTTGTAGCCTCCAGCAAAATCAATCACAGAAGTAGGAGACAATGAATGGGTCGATGATGAGGACACTATACAACCTGTCTTTACCATTTCTGAAATCAGTGAGGATAGTCAAATTCTGAACACATTAGAAAATTTTGAGACATCTTCAGAATATAACCCCACACAATTTCAATTGGAATCTGACATTGAATATTTATCATCAAGACAAATGTCTCTTTACTCTATGGAAGAGTTCGGTAGTTCTACCATTGAGATTTTTCCAGGAAAAACATTGAATATCAACAAAAATTTGGAAAATTCACAACATGAAGAACTAACCAAAATCTTGCAAAAAAATTCCACTGCATTTGCATGGGAGTATACTGATCTGAAAGGTATTGATCCTAAGACTTGCATCCATCATATCTATATTGAGGAAAATAGTAGACCAATGAGACAATCTCAGAGAAGGATGAATCCAAACCTTAGGGAGATAGTGAAAGAAGAGCTCCAAAAACTACTCAATGTAAACTTCATTTATCCAATTTCAGATAGCCGATGGGTTTCTCCTTTGGTTATAGTACCTAAAAAGAATGTTAAATGGAGGGTATGCATTGATTACAGGGAATTGAACAAAGCAACTTTGAAGGATCACTTTCCTTTGCCCTTTATCGATCAGGTATTAGATACATTAGCAAGCAAAAAGTACTTTTCATTTTTGGATGGTTTTAGTGGCTATAATCAAATTCAGGTAGCACCTGAAGATCAAGATAAGACCACATTTACTTGTCCATGGGGAACTTTTGCCTACCGAGTGCTTCCTTTTGGATTATGTAATGCACCAGCAACATTCCAAAGAGCAGTACTAGGAATTTTTTCTGATCTAATTCATGATTGTGTAGAGGTTTATATGGATGATTTTACGGTTTATGGTAATTCATTTGAAGAGGCATTAGAAAATTTGAAAAAAATTCTTATAAGATGTAAAGAAACAAACCTTTCATTAAGCCATGAAAAATGCTTTATGATGTTTACTGAAGGGATTGTTTTAGGACATCATATTTCAGGAGATGGGATTAAGGTTGATAGATCAAAAGTTGAAGTCATCTCCAAGTTACCTATTCCAAATTGTCAAAGAGATGTTAGAAGTTTTCTAGGATTTATTGGTTACTATAGAAGATTTATAGAAAACTTCACTAAAATAGCATCTCCACTCTTCAAATTGCTTACAAAATACTGTGAATTTAAATGGGATCCTGATTGTCAATCAGCCTTTGAAACTTTGAAAACAAGAATATCTGAAGCACCTATCTTGAGAGTACCAAATTGGAAACTCCCTTTCCATATTTCTACAGATGCTTCAGATACAGCTCTAGGAGCTGTGTTGGGTCAAAAGGATTTAGTCCCTTATGCCATTTACTATACCAGTAAAAATTTGGCTCCCACTGAGTTGAACTATACTGTAACTGAAAAATAGTTTTTAGTTGTTGTTCATGAAATCAATAAGTTTAGACATTATATAACAGGCTATGAAACTTTTATTCATACTGATCATTCTGCAATTAGATATCTAATGAACAAACCTGTTACTAATGGCAGAGTGACAAGATGGCTCCTACTTTCGCAGGAATTCAATATTACTATGTTGGATAGACCAGGGAAACAAAATACAGTAGTTGATTTCTTGTCTAGGATTCAGAATACTAAAGAAGATTCTCCTGTAGAGGATAAGTTTCCTGATGAATACTTGTTTGCGGTAACTACTAAGACCCCTTGGTATGCAGATATTGCTAACTATTTGGTTACAGGGAAACTGCCTCCACATTTATTTCCAAGTGAAAGAAGAAAGATTATTCAGGAAAGTTCAAAATATTCATGGATTTCTAACGAATTGTTTAAAACAGGGCCAGATCTTGTGATCAAAAGATGTGTCAGGGAGGATGAAATTCCTGATATCCTCAAGGCATGTCATGATGAACCATGCGGCGGACACTTTGTTGACAAAATAACAGCCTATAAAATCCTCTCTTTAGGATATTGTTGGCCTTCCCTCTTCAAAGATGCAAAACAATATGTCAAAAGGTGTGACAGCTGCCAAAGAGTAGGGAAACCTACCCTTTCAAATGAAATGCCATTGCAACCACAGGTACTCATCGAACCCTTTGAAAAATGGGCTTTAGATTTCATTGGACCTATTAATCCACCATCTAAGCAAAAGAAGTATATATTGGTTTGAACTAATTATGTTACAAAATGGGTGGAAGCCAAAGCATTAGTGTCTGCTACTGAAAATTCAGTTGTTAATTTTCTTTATGAGGATATTTTTACTCGCTTTGGTGTTCCAACAGAAATTGTGACAGATCAGGGAAGCCAATTCACATCCAACCTAGTGGAGAAGCTGATGGAAGAATACAAAATCAAGCACAAAAGATCTACTCCTTACCATCCGCAAGCAAATGTTCAAGTGGAGTCTACAAACAAAGTTCTCGAAAGTATCATCACCAAAACTGTTCATCTACACAGAAGAGATTGGGCAGAAAGGCTTCCTGAAGCCTTGTGGGCCTACAGAACTACATGGAGAAATACAACAGGACATTCTCCCTATGAGCTTGTTTATGGGAAAGAAGTCTTGCTCCCCATTGAGTTCCAAGTCAAGACCTTCAAGATAGCAGTTCAGTTGGGGATGGACTTATCAGAAGCCCAAAAGCATAGAATGGAGCAGTTGAATGAGCTAGATGAGATCGGACAAGAAGCAATTCTAAGAACTGATCTAGTTCAATATCAAAGAACTAAATGGCATGACAAATATATCAAAGAGAAGAAGTTTCAAGAAGGAGATTGGGCATTGTTATTTGACTCCAAGTTTAAAGATTTTCAAGGGAAATTTCAGACTCATTGGCTTGGGCCATATGAGATTGACAATATCTTTAGCAATGGAGCTGTAAGAATCAAGACCATTGATGAGTTTCAAACTCCTCTTATTGTGAATGGCCATAGATTGAAAGTTTATCATAAGCCACTCTCAAAAGAGGAATTTGTCAAAATGTTTTAAGAAAATTCTGCAATCAGGCTGGTACAGAAGAATTCTTCTTCTCCACCAGCCTAGCTTTTGTTCTTTTCAGTTAAAAAAAAAATTGTATAAGCCTGAAAACCAATCACTGATTGGCAGTCTTATACAGAAAATGTAGGGTGAAAATCAGGAACACCTGACACCCTATATTTTCCAAAAAATTCTCTCTCTCTCTCTCATTTCACAAGTTTTATGACAACCCACTCCATTTCATTCCACTTCATTCTACTTCATTCCACTTCATTCCACTCCACTTCATTTCATTTCACTCCATTTCATCTATTTCATTTCATTTCACCAATAAAAATTTTCTTTCATGACCATTTTCATTCAGTCAATTATCATCTATCCATCTCCATTCACCCAAATAATTGCTGTGTCAGTTTCCGCAGCTGACACCAGTTTCCGCAGCCAGAAGCAGTTTCTGCAGCCACCACTCTGTTTTTCAAAAATTTACAGTCAGATGTTAGTTCAACAATCATGAAATCAAATGCAGGTACGAGGACATATTCTGAAGACATGAGGCATTCAAAAGCATCAACGAGGAGCAACTGATTGAAGACTAATGAAAAATGGAAAGAATTCCAAGGTATGAGTAGAAATTTATTTCAAATGGAATTCAAGCACATTTTTACATAGTTATAAACCATAGCTCCATTATATGCAATGATTGCGTTGATAACTCCATAACCATTCCACGATCTCTATACGATCCCCCCACAATCCTTGCATTCATTTTTAAACGGCCTCATAATCAAGCCTCCGGTCTTCACTCGTGTTCGGCTATACTTTGATACTCCACCTGTAATTATGGAACGTGGTTGATTTGACTACGGCTTCTCTCAGCCGCACAAAATCCGTAGCCATTTCATAAGCGTGCTGCGTCTACTCTGCAGCCACCCAATTTTAAATACTGCCGGATGCACTTTACTCCCCCTACTATTCTATTGACCTCACGACTACATTTCCACCGTGTTCACATAAGCCTTTACCCCATTTTGTTCTCTGTTCCGCTTCATTCCGTGTACCTATTCTCTGATATCCGCTTACAGTCACTGGTCTCCTTCATAAACCCTGTTCATTCCCACTAATTCAGCCATCTTACATCCACTAAACCCTCCTCACGTAGATGAGTTTTAAAGAACAGAAGGAAGGATGGGTCGATTGTTGAGGGCAGAACCAGAGGGACCCAAATTTATGGAAGGATACCCGCAAGTCAAAGACATATTGAAAAAGGAAAAATGGCTTCTGTTTATTCAAAAGTTTAAAGGCTACAATAAGGAGGTAACAAAATCTTTTGCGAGGTCTTTCAACGGTCTGGAGGTGGAAATTGGGGACCTCAAATTTACAGTGACTGAGGCATCCATAGCAGCTGCTACAGAACTCCCTCAAGAAGGTGAACGTTGGTTCAAGAACAAGAGCATTGGTGAGGAAGCATGGAGAGTGATCCTACGTAACCTAGGTATGGATGTCACCATTTTCAAAAATGGAATTCCTGTCCATGCTTTAAAAGAAGAGTGGGCCAGTTTACTGTTGGTTATTCAAAAGTTTATTACCTGTGATGGACGTTTTGGATCAATGTACATGTATCATACCCGACTGTTGATGATTTCCTAGACAACCAGACCCTCAATCTGCCACACTTTTTACTAAACAGTTTGAAAAAGATGTTTGTAACCATCCAAAATCATCTAGGGGACGTAGAACCACATTTTTATCACCATGGTCTCGTGAAAATCTTGATAGAAAAACAATTAAAAGAGAAAAAGGACACCTGGGAGCAGTTTTTAATTAGAAATTTCTTTGAAGAACCCCAAGAAACCCATGAAGGAAATACATCAAAAAGAAGTAGAAGAAAGAGAACAGGTGATAAAACTCAAAGCACTCCTACTAACAAAGTTGAAAGAACTAGTAGAGAAGAAAGACTGTATAAAAGGAGGAAGGAAAAGACTGAGGGTAAAAAGCCAACAAAATCAAAAGAGAAAAGAAGCATTGAGGCTGTGCATCAAACCCCTTCCTCAGAAGAAGACCATCAAGTATTGTCTGAGAGACTAGTTCACCTTCAGGAACAGTCAGCTATGGCCAAAAAGAAAGGAAAAGAAAAATAGAAGGAAAAAGACAGTAGTCCACGGCATGTAAGAAGAAGCACCAGGCTTAAAGGAAAGTGGAGGAAAGCACAAACAAAAGGACCCCATTTTATTGATTTGGGAGAAGGAACACCTGAACAAACTCCAGCTGGCCGTAGTCCACCTCATTCTCAGCCAAACGTTGAAACTAGTCCTCAAGATGTTGACATGAGTCCTTTTCGACCAGATTTTGAAGTCAATTCTCCTCCACAGCATTTTGGGGACAGCCCAAGGAAAATGACACCCGAGATAGATCCAAAGCAACAAGAGGTGTATGATTACATAGAATCCTTAGAAAGAACAGCCACGTGTCCCAGCACTTCATCCACTCAGCCTCACACAGCACAAGAAGCTCTAGTCCAATCGTTGAAACAATAAGTCTTTGAGTTGGAGGTTTTAAATAGACATATTAAAAATGAAAATGAAGCATTGAAGGAGCAAAGCAGATTGGACAAGATCATTCATGACAACACTATGCTACATCTGGGACTGTAGCACAAAAGGAATAGGGAATTGAAGAAGAAATGCAAGAAGATAAGTAGAGCACTGATTAATCTCAAATTCAGATGCTTGATGAAGAAGCCCAGGATGTTAGCAGCACCAAGAAAGAGGAGAAGAGGACTGGATGTACTGGTAGAGGTATCAGGGCATATGAATTGAAGGAGGATGATCAAAATTTTGGTTGCATGGGGACATGCAACACCTTCACAGTGGGGGTATGTTGAGTCCCAAACTTGCATCTTTCCTATACACCTTTCTAGACTTTTTCCATTTACCTAGACCTCCTAAGTCATCAACATCATTGCATATTAATCATAAAAGAGAATTTAAAGTGGTTTTTAACTATGTTTCGTGTCTGTTGTTTGAATTAGATTTTTTCTCATTGAGCTGCGGAATCTTGTCACTTTCCGCAGCTGCTTCAAATTTCCGCAGCCATTTTGTTAAATTCTATATTGCAGGTGTCTTCAGGCAAATCAAGCCACTTGCAGCGCCTCTTCGAATTGCATGTATCAGTCAGATTTTGTGAGCCCTTCCCCATTTACAGGGGGCATTTGGGTTGTATTTGTATCTCATGTACTCAGATATTATTGTACAAGTCCTGGCTGTTATCCCAGGCACAGCATGTATGTGGGATTCCTCATTGTATTCTTATCTGGCTCATGATTATGCCAGCTGTACTTTATGGTTCGGTCCCTTGATTACTGGACACACTATTCTTTTGTACTTTGTCTCGGCGGGCATAGGTATGCCTCCCCCGCCGCCTTCAGCACAGGTACCCTCTCATAAAAAGAGACTTTTTGCACCTGCGAGTCTCGTCTCCTCAGGGTCTAGTCCTTCAGCACACTATCTGCCTCACATTTCTCTCTCTGACATCCCTTTTGTTGTCTAGTGATTGTGTTCTTACAACGTACTTCGGTCATACGATTTGCTCCTGACACTCGCACGCTGGGGGGAAATCTGTTACACCATTTTTTGGTCATCTAACCTATCATCATTAGATGGACC
The DNA here is from genome assembly GCA_034641835.2 of Pinus albicaulis. Classification (NCBI taxonomy): domain Eukaryota; kingdom Viridiplantae; phylum Streptophyta; class Pinopsida; order Pinales; family Pinaceae; genus Pinus; species Pinus albicaulis. The sequence goes on along the minus strand of CM076584.1, from coordinate 656,084,655 downwards.
CAAGTACACCATGTAAGACCAGTTTTACCCTAAGTAAAACTACTTTCACTATGTTAAAACAGGAAACCCCAAAAGGAAATATTAAACAAACCTATATTTGTTTGATTTTCCTCATGGAATAATTAATTAAACCATAATTTAATTATTATTCCCGGTCATGTTTAACCCAAAAACAAAGAAATTAATTAGATAAACCTTTATTTATCTTATTATTTTCTAGGAATAATTATTTAAATCTTATTTAGATAATATTCCTTGTTAAATATGACCAAATCACCCACAGATAATTAAATAAATCATTATTTATTTAATTATCTTTCAACCACTTCCTTAAATAATTAAATAAATCATTATTTATTTGATTATCTTCTAACCGCTTCCTTAAAAAGATAAATAAACCATTTATTTATTTATTTTTGACAAATCAAGGGATTTGACCCAAGTCAAATACCTTTTCCCTCCAACAAATATAATAAAATATTCCATAAAAAGTGGATCTAGATCTTGTTAACCCATGCACCAAGATCTAGAATGACCCAATATTTTGTTATAAATAGGAGGGTTTTTCCTACCATTCTTCACCTTTTGTTGCCTATTAGATCACTCTGGATCTATACACTTGGTCACCATTTTATGCCATTTGCTGTGTGAGCTCCCTTTGAGTTCCATTCTTTGTGTGGGTTTTCTACACCAACAAGAGAGAGAAATCTTAGATCTGAAGTGCTGAGGACTTCCAAGAACCCATCCCGCTGAGGAGAATTGGATACGCCTTCTTGTTTTCCTCCCAGGTGCCCGATTAATACAAAAATTCTTTCAAAAATTGTTCTTGTCTTGTCTATTGGTATATGGAGCAAACCCTTATTTTTTTTGCTTAATGTCTTTCCATGCATAGATCTGGTTTTTTGCAGCTCTTTTATGTCTAACTAACCGCAGATCTGAAGATATTGGCAGCCAATTTTGTTGTTAGGGCTATTAGTTATGCGTGGCTAAAGTGGTCCTTTTTCGTACACTTCGACAAAGGATTCATACTAACACCAGGCTTTCGTATTCTTGAAAACTACAAGTAGAACCACAGTGTATGCTATCAGTATTAACAAACGTAAAAATACCAAGGAACACAAAATCAAAACTGTACATGGAACCAACCACCCTAAGAAAGTAGCAAATGATAGTTATTTTTGGAATGGATTTCCCTGTGATAGATCATGAGTAGAATGACATGGATATTATATTTTCATATATGTTCACAAGGGCTCATAGAACTTGTAGTTGAGAACCATCAACAATAATAGCAATAAAGAGGTCATGTAGGTTATTGTAGCTTATCTTTGAAATATGCCAAACTCGTACAAGTAATCCATAAGCTATATTTGGTACCCTACTAGAGTAATACCTGAAGAATTTCGAAGCTATGTGTAGATCTTGGAGGTAACAAGTAGTCGATTGATCATTGGTATGTAATCATGGTACTCAAAGGGATAATAAATTCAAAGACTATCTTAGCAAATGAAGTGTACATGTAGAATAAGTTTTCTCATGGCAACTGTACACACTGAGTTAAATTCCAGTGGATCTAACATTTCAAAATTTCTTGAAACATAACAATAGTAGTGAAAGTTAAAAGTTTATTAATATGTTTCTTATTGGTATTTCTTTCTTCCGATGCACAGGTGTTAGGCTGCAGTTAAAGGCATGTACATGCCTGTTTGAGACAGTGTTTAAAGGACTGTTTTGAGCCTTATTTAGGAACAAAAAAAATTTAGATCTATAGTAGAGTTTTAGAACTCAGTCCTATGGAAAATAATATAATCTGTTATGAAAGACTTGTTATGGCATATTTGAGCACATTTCAGGTCTAATTTTTTTGGATCAGGTTTCAACATTTTTGGAGCAGTCCTTAAGCACACACAGTTACATATTTTTTGGAGGTTGATAACTGATACAAAAGTCGATTGTATAGCTTCAGATCTGTAGGAGAGCTTCAGAACTGAGTCCTGTGGATAAATAATTATGCCAGAGGAGTTCTCTTTGTTTGAGTGGGGTGAGAAAACACCGTTCACCCCACCCAATCAAAACAGTTTCTCATCGCCCTTCTATCGAATAAAAAATTGACAACTGTCACCTCCAGATTCGTCCTCCCGTTTAGACTGTCGGTCACCCAATATCCATTTAATGTGCCTCTGGCATACCCTTTGCACGCTTGTGCAAATTGTAGTATATTCTGTTATGACAGACTTGTTATCGCATATTTGAGCACATTTCAGGTCTAAGTTTTTTGGAGCAGGTTGCAACATTATTGGGAGCAGTCCTTAAGCACACACAGTTACATATTTTTGGGAGCCTTTGTGAAGCAGTATTTGAGATTGGAGAATAATCATTGACCCTTATTGAAGGAGGCTTATTGAATATTTTCCATGTTTATATAGGTCACTTACTAAGGCATACATCCTTGTGGTATTGTTGAATATCTATTGAAGACTTGAAGAAGCAAATTTTTGAGGCATTCTTGGAGACCGGATGTATTGCTAAAGCCCTCATGGAGTAGCAGTCCCATGCTTAGGATGGAGAAAATTTCCAAGATCTTGCTTCTCTCCATTTACAAATATAACAAAATTATTGCTACAACTTTGTCTAGCATTATTGCTTGTTGATTCAGATTGTTTATTCTTCACATTTCTAAGTTTTGAATGGCTAGAAAATGGTCACCTCTGAAAATTCCCTTTAGGGGTTGTAGAAACTAAAGATAAGGGAAAGGATTGTGTCAAAACTCTTTTAGCATCCAAGTACAATGAATTCATAATAGTAGCAAAGACAGTGATCTAACCATCAATTGAAGAAACATTGACAGTGTTGTCATAGAAACTATACTCCCCTAGTGAACCCAACCACACCCTGACTTCAGTTTGGGTGGATAATGTCTAGCAATTAAGCCTATTCATAATCACAACCTAGAAGAAAGAGGTAATCGATGTGACTATCATAGCAAGATACTAGAGCTTATGGTGTATGAAGGTAACCACCACCCTGATGAGCAAAGACAAGAACCTTTGATCAAGGTATCTAAGAAGACAAAAATTTAGGCCTGTAATTCTTGAAGAGGAAAATGCATCCTATGTCATTGTGTTCACTAAATTTGAAATTTAAAACTTGAATTTAGACATACCTTAAAGTTGCAAGCAAACTTTGTCAACCATTTATACAAACTCGTCATGTCTTAAAGGGATCAACAATGGTCGCTACTTAATGCAAGCCAATGAATGATTATATAATTTTAACATTAAAGTTAAATTCAAAGACAAACATGAACCAAGTGACTCAGATTCTATCTACACAAAAATATTGTCAGAAACAGAGCAATGAAAGGAGTGCATTGCTTCAAGTTTCAACAGACCTTGGATATTCCTCACATGGAACTTTAGGACTATATTATCGAGGACTAGTGGATCTTTGGAGGCCAAGTCTTGCTTGGTAAATTGAAGACCCTAATAGACTCTTGAAAGAAAATGAATTTTTACTTTTCAATACCAACCACACCATTACTCGGTTCTTGTAATCACCCAATTCTTCTTATAAAGATACAAGGCAATTCCATCTTTCCTAGCATATGCTAATTTTATTGAATGATTTGGATGATTGTTAGTGTGAGAAAGGGTCCTGAATGCAGAGGAGGAATATCAGTAGGAGCGTAGGAAACAACTTTCTACCACTCTTGCAATCACGCTAGAAGACTTAGCACGTGATGACATGGGTATCATGCAATGCCTTTTTTCTACATTGGAAAATAGAAATTCAACCAACATATGACAAAATCCTGAGTGCAGATTGAGACAATGGACCAGACTGTAGTTCTAATTTTTCTGAGAATGAGAGTAATAAGACACTCATTAATGAAGGGGAATCCTGAAGATCCCTTAAGGTTCTAGAGACCAACACTCCTATCTGTGATTTTGACTATGGTAGAAACTTTGGCACCCATAATTATGTGCATCTCCAATCAGCATTGTCTATTAAATTTGAATAGAACAGTGAAAGGTCTGATATATTTTCCTTTGACAATCATCCTACATATGAAATGGACTCTGATGAGGAATAAAAGAAGGTTGATCATATCATCAAGTCGTTTTGTGAACAATATGAGACAAAGGTAGGAAGGTCCATTCCATTTTTTGAAGGAACCTTATTGAAGATGAATAGTCTTGTCATATTGAAATAACAAACCAATATCTAGGAAAACAAGAGGACTTATGCAAACCCATAATTGATTATCTACACAGTGAGAAAAATCATTTCCAGGTTTGTCTCTTATTGTTCATAGGTATGATAAATTATCTTCAAAGGATTTTCCTCTCCTAACTATAAATTATATTCAGGTAGCTTTCATTTCTCATTGTTCATGGCCAGCATAAAATTGTTCCTATGTTTGATCCAAAAACGTTGGAACTTACAAACTTGAGGATAATGATGGATCTGTGGCTTGAAGAACTCGAGTATTAGCTCCCCTTATATTTCCTTGAATAATGTCTGCCACAACATGATGCTATATTTATCAATACCCTACATGTCCAAGAGTATTCCCATCTTGAATATGGGATCCTAAAGCTCGCTAAAAAGATCCCAGCAAAATGCCTTGATCTAAGCCTAATTTATATGAATGCAGTTTCATTCATGAAGATGGGGTCAAAACAAAATTACTAAGAGAAAGACCTGTAACAAATTTATGGATGATTTATCAACATGCATAGGGTTGAGCTATGGAAGGTCATTATTCATAAAAAACACCCAAATCCATACTAGAGTGATGAAATTGATAATTTAGTGAAGAAAAGAACGTCTCAAAGCTTAAGCATACCACAAATTGCAGCACTCCAAGGAAAAACGAATTAAGCCATAAAACTATTGCTTGCAAGGGCTCAAACTTCAAGGTAATATCCTTTGGCTCCAAGACACAGAGTGTGGAGACTAAAATGGTTACCAAAAATTAGTATCCCTGGGAAAAGAAGAGGGTAGGAACTCCAAAGGGTTATAAATTAGCTCAATTAAAAATAAGCTTCATAAATAGGAAGCTATTTGTGTTTCAAGTTACCTTACACGTTCCAGAAGGGATCTTATAGTTATAATGGGGATAAGGCAACAAATTCACCCAATTTGAATGAGTTTTCCTATCATACTAGTATGTCACTCAACCCCTTTGATTGTTATTTCCAGATAAATAAGCTCAAAGAATCCCATCAAACCTTAGGATGTTATAATTATTACTTCCAATAAAAATGAATATAGCTCTAATTCAATTCCTAAAAAACATGAATGACAAGGTAGAAGGACATACCAAGCCTTAAAAATTGACCCTGCCCAAAGCGATGAGTTGGCCTAGAAACACCATATTGTTGACCTGACTAAGTCTAGGTCAGTTGAGTCCAATGTTGTAAACTCACAGAATCTTTGGCAGTAGTTCCAACATTCCAAGTCAATAATTTCAAACACTATTCCCAACCCTTGGTAAACTCATGCAATTAGTTTCCCAAACCATGCCATTATAACTTATTCAAGTCAAATTGTTCCCAGTTCATATACATTGAACCCGTCAACCAATCTAGAAAGAGAAGATGTGCTTCAACAAAAACACATGAATGTAGAATGTGGAATACACATGGTAAATGCAACCCAAAAAGAAAATCAACTTACAGCACAAGAATTGGCAGAACCTAGAAAGCTTAAGTCTTCCATTTGCAATATTGATGCTAATTCACTTCTATAAAAGTCCCTCAATCCTGTCACACAAATTTCTATTATTTTGGACTCTTTAATCAAAAATGGTAGCTGTCTCTTAAGAGTCTTTGCCAAAGTCAATAAATGTAAAGAAGCGAACAAGAGAATGTGGATCTCAGTCATTTTTCTTCGTTATTCCAAAAAATAATAATAATTGCAGAGAATGTTGCCAATGTTGCAATACTCTGCAAGGGAATTGTCATACAAATATTAAGGAACTAAAATTGAAAAATGTGTGTTAAGGATACTTTGATAAATTTTCAACAAATATAAATGGTCATAGGGCATTGCTTCAAGTTTCAACATACCTTGGATATTCCTCACATGGAACTTTAGGACTATATTATCGAGGAGGAGTGGATCTTTGGAGGCCATGTCTTGCTTGGTTTATTGAAGACCCTAACAGACTCTTGAAAGAAAGTGAATTTTCACTTTTGAAGACCAACCACACCATTACCTGGTTCTTTTAATCACCCAATTCTTCTTATAAAGATACAAGGCAATTCCATCTTTCCTAGCATATGCTAAATTTATTGAATGATTTGGATGATTGATAGTTTGAGAAAAGGTATTGAATGAAGAGGAGGAATATCAGCAAGAGGGTAGGAAACAACTTTCTACCACACTTGCAATCACCCTAGAAGACTTAGCATGTGATGACATGGGTATCATGCCATGCCTTTTTTCTACACCAGAAAATGTAAATCAACCAATATATGACAAATCCAAAGCATAGATGGAGATAATGGACCAAACTGTAGTTATAGTTTTCCTGAGAATGAGAGTAATAAGACACTCATAAATGAAGGGAAATCTTGAAGATCCCTTAAGGTTCAAGATACCAACACTCCTATCTGTGATTTTGAATATGGTAGAAACTTTGGCACACATAATTATGTGCATCTCCAATCAACATTTCCTATTAAATTTGAACAGAACAGTGCAAGATCTGATGTTTTTTCCTTTGACATTCATCCGACATATGACATGGAATCTGATGAGGAATAAAAGAAGGTTGATTATATCATCAAGTTGTTTTTTGAACCATATAAGACAAAGGCAGAAAGGTCCATTCCATTTGTTGAAGGAATCCTTATTGAAGATGAATAGTCTTGTCATATTGAAAGAAAAAACCAATATCTACGAAAACAAGAGGACTTATGCAAACCCATAATTGATTAACTACATAGTGAGAAAAATCATTTCTAGGTTTGTCTCTTATTTTTCATAGGTATGATAATTTATCTTCAAAGGAGTTTCTTCTCCTAACTATAAATTATATTCAGGTAGCTTTAATTTCTCATTTAAACAGCTCCCTATCTGCAACATTAATGTTCATGGCCAACATAAAATTGTTCCTATGTTTGATCCAGAAACGTTGGAACTTACGAAATTGAGGATAAAAATGGATATGTGACTTGAAGAACTCAAGTATTAGCTCCCCTTAGATTTCCTTGAATAATGTCTGCCACAACATGATGTTATATTTATCAATACCCTACCTGTCCAAGAGTATTACCATCTTGAATATGGGATCCTAAAGCTCTCTAAATAGTAAAAATATCCCAGCAAAATTCCCTAATCTAAGCCTAATTTATCTTAATGTTTCATTCATGAATATGGGGTCACAAAAAAATCACTAAGAGAAAGACCTACAACAAATTTATGGATGATTTATCAGCATGCACAAGCTTGAGCTATGGAAGGTCATTATTCATAAAAAAGCACCCAAATCCATACTAGAGTGATGAAGTTGATAATTTAGTGAAGACAAGAACGTCTCAAAGATTAAGCATACCACAAATTCCAACACTCCAGGGACAAACGAATGAAGCCATCAAACTATTTCTTGCAAGGTTTCAAACTTCAAGGTAATATCCTTTAGCTCCAAGACACAAAGTGCATAGACTAAAATGGTTACCAAAAATTAGTATCCATGGGATTTGGACTGACACATCAATATAGGATTTATATAATAAAATGTCACTGAGCTTTCACAAAATTAAGACCATGTTATGCTCTGATTGTGAACAAGATCCAAAATTGACAAAGCACAATTTAATGGGTATTGATTAGTCAAAATTACGATGTGGATCAACTACTCATATCGAAATGATGGTATATTGGATTAGGTGTGGGTTGCACTTGAATTTGAAAGAGTGAACACAACATGGATACAGAACATTGAATACACTAGGAACCTCGACAATGGGGTTCTAATAACATGGCCAAAAAAAAAAAATTAACAAAGTACAATTTAATGAGCATTGATTAGTCAAAAGTACAATGTGGATCAACGACGCGTGTCAAAATGATGGTATATTGGACTAGGCGAGGGTTGCAATGGAATTGGAAAGAGTGAACACAACGTGAATAAAGAGTCACTTGGAGAAGGAATAAGGAATCATAGTCTTGGTTTCACATATAGGGATGGTCAAACAAGCAAGTAGAAGCATTTGGGACACCATCAAAATTGGCAACTCATTTTTCTAAGAGACATCCAAAAGCACATTTTTTTATAGGGAAAAGCTTAAAATTCTCCTTTTGGAAAATGCAAAATTCACATTAGGGAAAATTTTCCATCTACTTTTCCCATAGAGATATGTAGAGAAATGTTTCTTCAATCGTCTGAAAAAAGGGAAAGTAAAAAACCCTTTTGGGAAAATCTATTTCCCTCTATGTTTCACCGCATTTCCCAAAATAGATATGTGGAAAAATGTTTCTTGGAGCATCCTACAAGAAAAATACACCTTGGGAACATGAGAAACATGGAGGTGCCCCCTCCCACCCTAAGGGACACATCCCCATAGAACAATAGTTTTTTCATTCATTTAGTGGCATTTCTAAGTCATCATTGCTCATTTGTTTATGAATACAAAGTTTATCATATACTGCTATGTTGAATGGTAAGCATGTGTCAAAGCCCTATAACAAGAGGAGCTACTTCGGATAGAATCAAGGCCAAGGCCTGAAAATTGGGAGTAAACTTTCATAGTTGCAATATAAGCATGTGGACAGCAACACAGTGGAAATTCATTATAATACAGAGACCTTACAAAACCATATTTTCTTAATGATCAGAGAGGCTTGGATATTTCACTTGCACTAAGCATAGCATATATTGTCATCTATCGGTAAGGTACATCTATAAGACCTCATTTACAGATACTTCCAAAATTCTACCTTGGAAAGATTACTTTTATTTTAACAATCAAAGAACTTCTATAACAATTATTGTTGACTAGTGTAAAATCATAGCTCTGAAAGAATGGAAAGATGTTGTGAGCTATATCTAACATGCAGAAATCAAGAACTGAATAATTAGGAAGTGATGTTAGCCCAAATCATGTTGTAAACTGACTAGTATTAAAAAATTTCCACTTCATACCGTCACACTAGTGTGTTTGTAGCAAAAAATTGGTACTGCTGAAGGTATAACTATGGCAATGTAAAAGAAAATATCCACAGTGAAAAATTTTCAGAACTTAAAAACACATTTTGGATAAGAAGTACATACTTGTTCAAATGCTGAGCAAAATTCCAAAAGCTGCAATGTTGATCCAACATCATTTGACAAAAATTCTATGCCTGCAATCAACTGCATTGGCTTCCCTTGAGGAAAAATTATTTCATCCATCTCTTTCTTGCCTTTGCATTTCTTCTTCTTCAGATTCACTTTTTCTTCAACAACCTATAACTAAAAATCAGATACAAAAATAGACTGATCATTGATCCCCTTGATAACATCTTTCTTTCCAAGTTTGTCTATATTTTCTGATTTTCTTTTCTTTGTTTGCTTCACATTAACCTTTAGAACATGTTCACTATCTTTTAGCATCATATTTCCAGCTTTTTCAATTAATTTCATGGGAATGAATTTTGTTTGATTTTGGGCCCTTTTTTCCCCTCGAGAGGCCCTGTGATTTCATGAATAGCCATAAAATTTTGTGCGTCTTTACTTGCAGTCACAGCCTTATCTTCAAGGTTACCATTTTCATTTTTTGTAATGGAAAGGGATTCTGTTGTATCTGACTGTCTCTTTGTCATTTGCAATGTTACTTTCCAACAACCCATCTTCACAAAGACTCTTTATTGGAAGATATGTCTGAGTCTTGACCTTGCATTTTCTCTTAGAATTAATTTTGGTATTTATTGATTTTCCATTCAGAGCACGTGTATCAGATATCCTCTTCCCATCATTGTCAATATTAAAATCTAGATTTCCCTCATTCAAATTGACCTCCATTTTTACCATATTAATTCTCTTATGATTCTTCCCCACCCTCAGAATTGGAACAGACTCTCATGCACAAAGGTTTTTTATTTCCGATAGTTTCTTTTGTCCTACATGTTTTACTTTTGATAGTTTCTTTTGTCCTAGCTCTCTTTAAAAGGAAGGTTGGTCCAATTCACTAGTGAACCACTGGGGTCGAAACCTACCCCATCTATGGCTTCCACCCAGAAAACTGTGACAATAACCAAAACAGTTGCAAACACTCCACCAACTGAGAAATAAGAAAGAATGCACAAATATTTCAGCCAAACAGTCAGTAGCACTATCACTGCAGCTAAAATTCCAAATGAATAGAGAGAACTCAGTTCAATCCAAACAATATCAAAATGAAAACCTGGAAAAAGCCTTGTCAAATTGTCCCCCTCCAGTATGATAAACTCTACACAATATGCATAGAATTCACAATACAAAACAATAGAGATAAAAAATGACCAAGTATCCCCAGTGCAACCTCTCCAATATCTGGATAAGTATAGATGCTTTCCTGACTCTCAAAACAGTAGCGTAAGAGAATACCTGTGTAGCAACAAATAAAGTCAAACAACAACAACAATGCTAGAATTATCCAACCCACTTCTACAATATTATATGGGGTAGAAAGAAGGCCAACACTAGCCAGTACATTCACTCCATTAACTACTGCTTGCACAAAGCTGCAGCCTTTTCCTCGATATTCTATAGCATGTCCAGCCTCTCTGTCAATGACCCTTTTATCAAATCCATCTCTATTTTCCCCTTTTGTAGAAACTGGTATATATGATGGCTTCTCATCAAGTCCCTCCTTTTCCAGTAATGATCTCCTGGAATCCCAGTAAGCTGCATCCTGTGTTAATAGACTACCTTTTTGAGAACATGGAAGTTCAAAGCTTGGTTGGCATTGCATCCAGCCAAAGGACACCGATGGAGATGCAACAATGTTGGATGTATCCATAGATTCTCTGTAACTCTGAGGCCATTCTATGGATTGGAAGAATCGCTGAGAAAAATTATCATGGGTAAAAGAATCCTCCTTCTCCACAGTGAGCCACTCTTCATCGTCATCTTCATGAAATCGCTCGTCCTCATTCTGCTCTTCAATGCTTTTTTCACTCCCTCCATAACCACTATCATCAAACAAGTCGACAGTAGACTCATCTGGCTCCATTGATGAAATGGGTATTCGAAGGCAATCTATGTGAATATTCAGCTGAAGAAATTGCACTAAGGCAATAGCAAGAACAAGACCCACAACAAAATCCAGCGGGAGATAACCAAAACAAAGTGATATGTTTTGGACAGGAGAAATGTTATTTTAACTCGAGGTTTAAAATTTAAAATTTAAAAAAAAAATGAATACTCCCTCCCTCCATTTTTCCAAACATTATTTTTAATATTATTCCCTCCAAATATCATTTTTAATATCATACTCATTGTTGTTTTGATGGATGTTGAGTGCACTACGTGATTTCTTGTAATGTCAACTATTGTTTAAAAGGAAGCTTCAAAAATCAATTCAATTTCATTCTAATAAATTTATTTTAAAAACATTGATGATGAACCACACAATGAGTGGCTTGAAAGGCGTTGAATTTAAAAAAAATTACGTGTCTTCTCTAAAATATTTTTTAAAGAAATTAATTAATTAATTATTAAAATAAAATTGAGATAAAATAATAAATTTAGGAGAGGTTTTTGCAACCCATGGTTTTGCGCATGGTATCCCACCTTGCCAACAAGGGAGAATTAACCTGATCATAGGTCCCAACTATACCTGCTCTCGATTGGAATGGCTAATCCCAACGGGTTTTAAGGATTGTTGTAAGGGTTAGGGGAATAATGAGTTAGTGATTAAGGGATTAAGGATTAGGGGCTGAGGGGTTAGGGGAATAATGAGTTAGTGGTTAAGGGGTTAGGGATTGGGAGCTTAAGGGTTAGGGAAATAATGAGTTAGTGGTTAAGGTATTAGGGATTGGAGTTAGGGGAATAATGAGTTAGGGGTTAAGGGGTTAAGAATTGGGGGGTTAGGGGATTTAGGTGCATTTAGGGGTTAGGGGAATAATGAGTTAGTGTTTAAGGGATTAGGGATTAGGGGCTTAGGGGATTTAGGCACAGTTAGGGGTTAGGTGAATAATGAGTTGGTGGTTAAGAGATTAGGGATTAGGGGGTTAGGGGTTAGGGTATTTAGCAGTTAAGGATTTTAGGGGTTAGGGGTGAGCGGTTAATGGGTTATGGGTTAAGCATTAAGGGTTTAGGGGTTTCGGGGTTAAGGGGTTAGGGGTTTAGGTGTTAATGGTGTAGGGGTTTAAGGGTTTAGAGGTTTAGGGTTTATAGGGTTAAATGGGTTAGGGCTTTAGGGGTTTAGGGGGGTTAAATGGGTTAGGGGTTTTGAATTAGGGTTCAAGGGTTAAAGGTTTAGAGGTTTAGGGTTTAGGGGGTTAAGTGGGTTAGGGGTTTAAGGGTATAGGGGGTTAAATGGGTTAGGGGTTTAAGGGTATAGGGGGTTAAATGGGTTAGGGGTTGGGAATTAGGGGTTAAGGGGTTAAAGGGTTATACGTTTAGAGTTTAGGGGGTTAAATGGGTTAGGGGTTTAGTGGGTTAGGGGATTTAGCAGTTAAGGATTTTAGGGGTTAGGGGTCATTATGGGTTAATGGGGTTAGGGTTTAAGGGGTTAAATGGGTTAGGGGTTGGGAAATAGGGTTTAAGGGGTTAGGAATTAAGGGTTGGAGGTTTAGGTTTTAGGGGGCTGAATGGGTTAGGGGTTTAGAGGTTTAGGGGGTTAGGGGATTTAGTAGTTAAGGATTTTATGGGTTAGGGGTTAAGGGGTTAAGGGGATAGAGGTTTATGGTTTCAGGGGTTAAATGGGTTATAGGTTTAGAGGTTTAGGGGGTTAGGGGATTTAGCAACTAAGGATTTATGCGTTAGGGGTTAATGGGGTTAGGGTAGGGGGTTAAATGGGTTAGGTTTTTAAGGGTTTAAATGGGTTAGGGGTCAGGAATTAGGGTTTAAGGGGTTAGGGGTTAAGGGTTGAGAGGTTTAGGGTTTAGGGGGTTAAATGGGTTAGGGGTCTAGGGGGTTAAATGGTCATGCCCGTGCTTAGGGTTAAGGGTTTATACAGTTAAGGGTCAGAGTGTTTAGGTTTGGGTGTTGCTCGGGTTAGGCTTAGAGGCTTGTTGTTTACGGGTTAAATGGGTTAGGGCCAGAAAGGCGGCCAGCTGCCAGGGGTTGGGAATTAGGCTCATGGTTGGCAGGCCGATGGTTCAGGGCTAGTCAGATTAGGACGTATGTCTAGGGTTAGGATTTAGCGCTTGCTGACGGAAGGGCACAGGCCACTGCTATGGCTGGCGGTCAGGGGTTAAATGGGTTAGGGCCTGCATCAAGGTTTAAGGGGTCGGTGGTTAAGGCTGGAGGTTGTTTTTTGTGTTGCACAAGACTTAGGTTTAAATGGGTTAAGGGTTAAGGGTTTAGGGTTAGGGGTTAAGGGTTTAGAGGTTTAGGGTTTAGGAGTTAAATGGGTTAGGGGTTTAGAGGTTTAGGGGGTTAAATGGGTTAAGAGTTGGGAATTAGTGTTTAAGGGGTTAGGGGTTAAGATGATAGTTTCGTTGGTCTCTATTTGTGCACAATAGTTGCTTATTATTTGGGTCTCAATGTAACAATTTTGTAGGTATTGTTGCTTGTTGCCATGTCTTCTCTATTTATTAATTTCTCGTATTTGTTAGCCATTTCTTTACATTTATTAATGAAAATGTCTATTGCAATTAAACCAAATGTATGTTCAATCTCCATTTTCAAACTCAACCACAGTGTTGTCACACAATTTAAGTTCGGAGAATGGACATCTGATGAAGTCTCAATAGCCACACTACACCTCATGACTGCTACAAAAAAGCTTAAGTTCGAGTGTCCTATATTCATGAGAAACTTGGCTCTTATACTCTTGCTCCACCTGACTGTGTCCTGGAAATACCCTTGTTGATGAAAAAAACATGCTAATGTTGTTGACATTGTCCCTTAACATACCAAGGAAATAGATGAGACTGAGAGGAATGGAAAGCACTAAAAATTTGGAGAGAGTACAAAAGAGTATGATGATTTAAAGGATAAGCTTGAAGAATGTAACAGTAATAAAACAACTAAAAGTTGTCCCAAACAAATAGTTGATAATGTGAAACCTTCTTCCATACTATTCAAGCAAGACTACATTCATGTGAGAGCAGGAAGAGTCCAAGCGACTGATAGGCATAGACTGGTAGAGAGGTTATGCTTCCCTCTTTTTAATGAAATATTTGATCTACATTTTGTCTATCGAAGATTAACAATTTTAACCTTTCCAACAAGGGGGAATTAACCCGATTGTAAGTCCCAACTAGACCTGATCTTGTTTGGAATGGCTAATCCCAATGAGTTTTAAGGATTGTTTTAAGGGTTAGGGGAATAATGAGTTATTGGTCAAGGGATTAGGGATTAGGGGCTTAGGAATTGAGGGATTTAGGCGCATTTAGGGATTAGGGGAATAATGAGTTAGTGGTTAAGCGATTAGGGATTGGGATTAGGGGAATAATGAGTTAGTGGTTAAGGGGTTAGGGGGGACAGAGAGAGAGAGGGAGAGGAGTGAGAGAGGTAGAGAAGGGTAAGAGAGGGAGACAGTGACACAAAGACAGAAGTGGGACAGAAAGGAGAGAGGGAGGGATAGAGTGAGAGGATTAAAGGGTATAGAGAGAGAGAGAGAGAGAGAGATAAAGAGATGGAGGTAGGAGAGAAAGGGAGAGAGAAGAAGGACGAGAGATAGGACTTAAGAGAGAGGAACCAGTATCATAGAAGAAAGAATATGTGACCAAATTACTCTATATGGAGATGGGAGATATGGGCACCCTACCTACCTAACTAAATTTCTAAACCAAATGTGGTGTGATCATTTATAATGGTGGTCGATTATACGAGGAGGCACTGTATTTTTAATGTGATATGCAAAAAACATGTACCAAACCTAACCATTTCACATTCACCAATGTTCTATCTACATGTGCTAATTTGGTAAATTTGGAACATGGCAAAGGAGTCTTGTTTTGTGATCACCTCCCACGAGGATTCACCAATTGTGAGAACACAACACTTGTGGTTGCATCTTCTAAATCATCATCACTTCCACTAACACCTCATCTAATAATGATAGTATAAAAAGTCTCAGGCTCTCAGTAGCCAAAAGGAACATAATTCATGCGCCCTCAATCTCTTCTACATACTTGTAGATCTCCTCCCAAATCAAAGCCACTAGCGTTGTGTGCTCACTTTGCCCTAAATCTTGTGCAAACATCCCGATGTAAGGAACTATTGCACCAAGGTATGGATCCTCTATGTGTCATATCCACTTAAGGAGAACATGTTCCAAACAATAGGTAAATTCTCACAACTATCCCTCTGTGGGATGTTGAGAACTCCAAAATGCCACATGCTCATTAATTAAATCTATAAATTGAGAACTTTCGTACAAGACTTGAAGTCATACTGAACTTGGACCAAAAGTCTCAGGATCTAGGTAGAGCAAAGGAACACCTACAATATGATTTGTACTATTCTCATCTAGATCATTTTTCATGGATATCTCCTAGAGTTAAAATGCATATTCCAGGTTCCATAGAACATCTCCCATGGAAGGCTTGTTGAAGCTCATCTCTTCCAAGAACTTTTCTGTAGTCTCCATAAACATTTTCAGAGAACTAGAGTTGATGGTCCCAACAAGGTGAGGGTCAATTATTTTTTCAAGCTTGCCCTTTCTCTGGCAATGCACTTCCCATCCTTCTATATTGAATTTTTCTCTAGGAAAACCAAGATTAAGGGTTTCCCTTGTACACAAGAACTCCAGTAACACTACTCCAAAAGAATACACATCAAATTTCTCTGTCAGTTTCTGCCTTCTGAAGTATTCAAGATCAAAGTACCCAAGGGCCAAAAATACCTTTGGATCCAATCTTTGAATGTCCAAAGTCCACCACCTTTTCCCGTGATCTCATTATCATGGAGATCTTTGACATTTAGATAAGCACAGAGGATTCACAACAAGTGAATTAGATTTCATTGACCATATATTGGAGCTTCATTGGTATCTTTCCAGTCAAACAATTTTCCAACAAGTCGAGGGAGTCGAAATTGGTGCAATTGAAAATGAAAGGAAACATTGTTCTGTCGAGGCCAAATCCCACGATGCTAATCTTGAAAAACCTCTCATTATCACATGTCACACCTTTGAGCTCTGAGATGGTGATGTTGCAGGGGTTTTGATCTTGTCTCCAATCCACAGTCACACCTTCGAGCTCTAAGATGGTGACATTGTAGGGGTTTTTATCTTGTCTATGGTCCACTGCGTGAGCTTCGATACATAAAATTGGCACCATGTTGGGTTAAGGGACATTATGAGTATTCGACGAATAAATCTAGATAGAGAAATGGAATTGTGGAGACATTGGCTATCATACATATTTGGTTTCCTCTGTCAATGTACGAAAGTCGTCGGTCCTCCAAAAGGAGCCTTCTTCCCATTCTTTCCTCCAAAACCAGGGTTCAGTAGTGCTACCATAAATGCTAATAAACCCCCTTCACCATCTCCCCTATCAGGAAATCTGAGTTGTGAAACAAAAATGTGAAGGTCAAGCTCTCCATCATCGAGGGTTATATGGCATGTCTTGTAACTGTGTAAAGAATCTTCTTTTCAGTACATTGCTAGATGGTGGTATGATGCAGATATCCCATTTAATGTTGTTCACTCGCCTTATTACCAAGATATGTGGGAATATATTATATCTACAGGAAAGGGCTTCAAAGTCCCTACTATGCATGACTTGAGGGGAGCTCTTTTGCAAAAAGAGATTTACTACTTTGATTATTAATCAAAAATAATCAAAGTAAGCGGGGGGATAGCAGAGATGGGGGTTTGAGGGTTCAAAAGCAGAATCATCGGGGTGGAGGAGGTTGTGGTGGCAAGGGGAATCATGGGTTTGATTGATTTGAGTTAAATGAGGGATAGGTTATCCAACATTGTTGCCTAGAGAACTGTCGTGCACTTATCAACAACCTGATGGAAAGAGTGGACACAACTGATATATTATGTCGTGAGGAGCATGCAGAGCAGATGGAAACATTGGAACGAATGCACTATTTATAGTGCCAAGTCTGGGAGAGATAGGTAGTGGCTTGGTGAAGCCAAAATCAACTCACTGAGAAAGTAGAAAATCTAGAGACTTGGTTGGCGCACTTTGAAGGGCATAGTCAGTGTGACTTTTATCCTCCACCACATTTAGGAACAACCCCGGACAACCCTGCATCCATCAAGTTGGATGAATAGTATGCTATTTGGTGTTCTTTATGTTTTATATGTGTTGTGGTTCCTTTGACCCAACCGTTTATGGACAATGTCCATAGTCCCTCTTTTGTATTTGTTTGCATCTAGTGCAAATTTTTGTCAACAAACCCAATCGAGGTGAGACTAGACCACCTGTTTTTTAATTGGCTATATGTACTCCTTGTTTCCTACATGAATATAACATTGAATTACAAAAAAACAAAGGTTCTTACACCATTAAAAAATTAATTAAGTTTCATACTTAAATTAATAAATTTTCATACCTATTTTCTAAATAGGTCCATAAATATATATTTTAGGTTTACCTATTTAGTATTTATCAAAAGTAAATATGATGATTTAATACTATATTTAAATGAACTCACATGTCTAACATAATAAATGTTATACTTATCTGTTTATTAAATGTAAATATGAATATTTAACCTTAGATTTAAAAAACTCACACTTTTAACATAAATCAATGAAGTTTAAAAAATAAACTTTATGGCCAAATATTAAATACAAATATAAATATTAATTTGGCTATCTAATTAATATTATAACCTTTACTAAAATTATAATGAAGGCATTAGTGTAAAGTTTATAGATGATTATACATGCAATTATGTTAATTGTAGATGAATCCATCTGCACTGTTAAACTTTAGAGTCTGCACTGTTAAACTTTAGAGACAAAAGGGTATTCATAATTTTAACACTGTAAATTCAGAGACCCCTTTGTCTCTAAATTTTAACACTGCAAATGGATTCAGATACACCTATAGTGAAATGTAACACTTCGGTACCAAAATTGAAATTTTCCATATATGGAGTGACACAATTAAAAATTATTGACATAAATGACTAATTCATATACTTGTTGTACTTGTTATTTGGCCATATTTTTATTCTTGGACTATAATAGTCATTTACATTAATCATTATTAATTTTTTCACTTATTATCTAGTCATATATTTTAATCCTAGACTAAATTAGTCATTTAAGATAGTCGCTTTTACTTTAGTCACTTATTATCTAGTCATATATTTTATCCTTGGACTAAATTAGTCGTTTAAGTTACTCGCTTTTAGTTTAGTCACTTGTTATCTAGTTGTATATTTGATTCCAAGACTAAATTAGTCATTTAAGTTAGTCATTTTTAGTTTGGCCACATAAAATTGCTCAAATTTAGTAGTAATTCACTTGAAATAATTGCGGTGGCTAACATTTTTAGTCACCTAGTCATTAATTTCATCATTTTTTACTAGTGTATTTATCATTGTTGGAGACTTCTTCTACAAAAAATATTACAACTTCTTTAGTAAAGAGAGTGAGCTCATGCTTCTTTCAATAAGAGCCTAGACCTGCTGTGATACCATGTTGAAAATTCTGAACAAACAATACATAAAGGAACGTGTTCCCCTGACAACATAGATAATATAAAATTACTGTGGAAATTAAAATTCACAGAAAAATAGAGCACAAAAACACAGGAGAGGACTGAAACTTATTTTTCATTCCATCACACCAAACATATGAAATTACATAGTTTTTAATACGAATGGCTGAAGCCTGAGCATTGAAAGTAATTCAATGCAGATCGGATGTTCAACAACCAAAAAACATCCTGCACTCTGTTTCTGCAGTTTACACACAAAACAACGTTCAACACAAAAAAGGGTGGACTTGAAATATTATATGTTTCATCTTTGAAACCACATCTCATTTGACTCTTTATCACAAATAACATATTGTCGATCTTAACTTTTAACTTGGCGTATATACGGGAAAAATTAAAGTTTATGATATGCGGTATGACGTGGCACATCGCATCGTAACATAAACTGTTTAACTTATGGGCACCTATAATCCTGAGCTTGTGGGAACTTTTGTGTGCTATCATATTGAGCTTGCAATGTGCGCTTTGTGGGCACATCGCATTGAAAATAAATTATCTTGCGGGCGGCTTAAAAATTAAATAAGAAAACTTGCGAAGTGTGGGCACGATACAACTTAAACTATGGTAAGTGTGAAATACAAAGGATAAGGAATAAACATAGAAATACAAATATTTATGTGATAAAGGTATGTGGTGGGTCCTGCCAGATTGCATCGGAAGAGATTTAACTTATGGTGAAGCGTTAAGTTCTAAATGTTAAATGTTGTGTGAAGTGTGGGTTGCGGTGCGGAAAAGCATGATAAGTGCGAAATGCATGAAACTAAGGAAATGGTGGCATACAAAGGTTTTCACGATTTTGAAAATGCGGTGGAGGTAAGCGGGTCTCGCTGTTGGGTGCAAGAATTACACTTAAGAAAACTCCTCAACACTTAATTTTTCAACCCGGAGGATTCGTAATCTTAGAGACAAAGCACTGGCAATGCCAGAGATCGTATGAATATTCCTAATGTAAATCCCTACTTTCTTTAAAGGAAATATTGTAGAATCAAATTAAAAAGAGAAAAGAAAGGCAACTTGAACCATCAAAAAATAATCTAAGACTGGAACAAGAAAGAATGCATTTGCAAGAGGGAATTAAAAATAAAAGGGCAATCACTCCAGTTGATTATTGTTTAACTACTGAGTATGTGTTTTTCTTTAATAGATTTCCTTCTTGCACTATCGCAGTCTGCTTGCACTAGTGCAGGAACAGAGATTTATGTAGAAGGTATAAATGGTGTCTTTACTAAAGGAATTTTACTTCATGCAAGGGCTTGAACTTTTCCAAGTTCAAATCACTCAGATCCCGTGGCAAGAAACTAGTTCTTGCACTGGATCAGAGCTTCCTTCATTTAGCATTTAATTCTTAAAATGAGTGTTTAGTAGTTGTAGTTCTATTATACTGTTAAATCAAATTGCACACATAAAAAATGAATGTTTCAGAATGCAGAAATAAAGAAACAATCAATGTATATATTTATCCTATCATAAGCATTTAATGAAAGAAAGAGGGTTGCGGGAAGTTAAGCTAAGAAATTTTGCTGCATCAAACCAACATGCACTGGTGCAGGTTCATTTCTCTTGCTTGGACCAAGCAGGAAAACCAATCAAGCAGAGATGCAAAAAAAGAGATATCACACCAACGTGCACTGGTGTAGGTTCATTTCTCCTGCTTGGACCAGGCTGGGGAAAACCAATCTGAAATCAAGTGAAGGAAGAGAAATTGCAGGAAAAGGAAAGTTATCTACTTCACACAACGGATCTGCTTGCACTCAGACAGAAATACATGTGCTTAAGATTGAATCACACTTGAAAATGTAAACACAAATTAGAAGAAACAATAAATGGGGTAAACATGTTGGGTTGGCTGGGCCCTAGCCAACCAACACGTTTCCATTTTAAGTGGAAACGCTGCTCAGTACTTTAATTAATTCATCAACTAAATACAGAAACATAATTTTTCGAAACATGAGGCAGAGCTCCTTTTATTAATTCACTGAGGCAAGTACATACATTAAGGCATCGTCCAACCCAGATTTGGGCGATAACAAAATACAACAACCTACTACCACCTCTCGGCTGTGTTTTTGTTCTCCTCTATGATAAAAAACCTTCGCCCCTTAGTCCTATTTACATTTTACATTATATAGACCTTTGGCCAAAGGCCAAAATAGATCCTTTAATTGATTACATAAAAAAATGCAGAGTTTAACTTTTCAGTCTTCAAAATAGGCAGTTAGCAGAACTGGCCATAGCTAACCAGCTTTTTCCCTTCACGGATTGGTATCTTCTTTCTTTGAATCACTCTTTTGTCATGGATGAAGTGGCTCAAGACGAGGCGATGATCAAGGAGGTTCAGATCTGCTCGCAAGGATTTGTTATGCTGGCAACGGTGCAAGATCCGATCCTGCACTAGGATCAGCGGTCACGGTAAGTACTCTAACTACCAAATAAACATAGGAGATATCAATAAGTTACAAATAGTGATTAAAAGTAACAAATCATGTAATAAATAATTAATAAACTATAATTTGAATTAAAAATATGAAAAATAAAGTTTATACGAAATATTTCACCGTGCTTGGACTGGTGCAAGATGAGGGTGTATAAAAGAGGTAAAACAGAGGTAAATGGTTATGATTTAGGAAGGGGAAAATGGAAAAAAGAGAGAAAATTAGGGGGCTAACATCCTCCCATCCCTAAGTTGTTGTGTGTCCTCACACAAATCTTTCCCTTTGCAAAAAAACTTCAAAACTTTGAGCAATCCAACTCAATCCTACTCTCGCATACTAACATCAGCCTGCAATGTTTCAGACTTCTTCTTTCTGATGTTCTTTAATTTATTTGTCACCTTTTTAAGTCGCCTGAAAAATTGCGCTACACGGTACTTCCAAACTCTAACTTCTCCTTTATTTTTCTGTATCTACGCAGTTAATTCTTCTCTACTCTGTTTTTTATCCTCCCATGATTTAGCTATGAGCTGCTCTAAGTTCTGCACTTGAAGCTCCAGTTCAACTATCCAGGCAGCAAGAGTTACCAAATCTTCTATCTCGATAGGGGTTGTATCTTCCTCAACGAACTTAATATCCCTCATGGTTTCAGCAAACTCTTCTTCTTCTTCTTGCTCTTCTGGTTCTTCTTCTTCTTCTTCTTCTTCCACTTCTTCTTCTTGCACTGGTGTAGGAGGGGATTCAACATCCTGTGGGGACTGTGGTTCTTCGCCTACACTAGATTCCTCATTCTTTTTCCAGGCCTTCTTAATAAAATCGACCAACAGAGTGTCATCTTCAATTTCTATAGATTTTGTTTCATCTGCAAGGATTGACAGGTTGTCTTCTAATTTTCTGATGTTACAGTCCTTCCTGATCTTAATTGAATATCATGAACCCCAACTGGAATAGACTGGTATTTGAATGGTAAAGCTGGGTTTGTTACATAGATCATTTGCACTGCTTTATTATTGTTAGGATTGGGCATAGGTTGAGCAGGCAACTGAGGAGGCCAAAAGGGTGGAGGTGAAGGAAATGGTGGAGTAGACTGACTCGGAAGTTGAGGCATTGAATAAGGTGTATGTATAGATGGATATGAATGCATGGGTGGCTGGTGGGTATATGGAAAATGGGTTGGCCCTTTCCAACCTTGTTTCCATGGTTGAGAAGGTTTCCCATGTTAATATTGATTCCCATACTGCCACTACTGATTAGCATTAGGATAATAATATGCATGTGAATTATTACCCAAATAGTGTGGAGAAAATTTAGGAGCCATACCTGTACCTACCTGAGGCCAATTCCTTCTTGCTCCCATAGCATACAAGTATTCAGCTTCAGGCTGTCCTCCTGTAAATACAACTTTAAGTCCAAGTATAGAGGGACATTTTTCTATGACATGGTCTTCCGCACAAATAGCACACTTATTAGCTTCTTTCAAATTAAGAGGACACTCTTTAGGATGATGCTTGTCTCTACATTTAGGACAACAATTGCATAATGACTCTTGTTCCTTCATGAGTTTTTGCTAGAATTTTAAAGAGTCTAACTGTTTGGTAACAATATTCATTATATCAATTTTCATGTTTTCCATTGTATTTTCTAGTCCAATAATCATAGCATCAATAGATTCAGTTTTTCTATTTATGTTTCAAGTTCCTCTACCAGATCTATACTGATTTCTTGAAAATTTCCTACATAATTCACAAATTTGTTCAAAATTTTGTTGAGAAATATCACCTTGTCCTAACATATTCAAATGATCTCTAGTATTGTCAGTAATTCCTCTTAAGAACAAGGTTCTAATAGTACTGGGATCAACTTAAGTTTTGACCTTTGTAAAATATACAAGAATCTACCTAAGTAATCTTCAAGAGTTTCATCCTCGTCCTGTATGATTGTAAAAATTTCATCCTACATGTCCCGAGTTTTGCAATATTCTTGATATTTAGACAAAAACACTCTCTTCATATGATCCCAAGAGGTTATAGTGTTTCCTCCCAGCGCCATAAACCAGTGTAAGGCTGAGTCCTTGAGGGTAACAAGAAATAATCATAACTTCTGAGCATCAGTTGAATAATCATAACTTCTACATAGAATATCAAATTCGAATAAAAAAGAGTCAGGATCTTCATGAAATTTACATGGAAATGAGGGAGAGCTGATGGTGGAATATTCTTCATTTGCAGTATCAGGATCCAAATTTGGAAACACAAAAGTGGCTTGTTCCTCACTTACCTAGTTGTCACCAGTCCCTTCCAAATGATCTTCTTGGTCCACCATTGTTTCCCTTTTACTTGTACTACTCTCAATAGGCTAATCCACACTTGAGTTGTTGTTACCAGAATCCAGGTGGATTGTTCCTGCGTGATGGGTTTGAATTGGATTGGACTTCCTGTTTACAAAAGGAGACCCAATATGAAAATTGTTTTCAGAATTATTTTGGCCCTTAGTGGGCTTCGAACCCTTACCTTTCCTAGGCATTTATTTCAAAGGGAAAAAAAGAAAGAAAAAATAACAAACAACTTCTAGAAAAAATGCTTTCAAAAATCAATTAACACCAGTAAAATTCCTTCAAAGAAAATTTTCCAAAAAATCTTGCAAAAATAAAGGAAAAATTATGTCTATTGTATAATCAAAAAATTCTTACCAAATATAATTTCCTCCTCGGCAACGACGCCAAAATGTTGGGTGCAGGAATTACACTTAAGCAAACTCCTCAACACTTAATTTTTCAACCCAGGGGATTTGTAAATGTAGAGACAAAGCACAGGAAATGCCAGAGATGGTATGAATCTTCCTAATGTAAATCCCTACCTTCTTTAAAGGAAATATTGCAGAATCAAATTAAAAAGAGAAAAGAAAAGAAACTTGAACCATCAAAAAATAATATAAGACTGGAACAAGAAAGAATGCATTTGCAAGAGGGAATTAAAAATAAAAGGGAAATCACTCCAGTTGATTATTTTTTAACTAATGAGTATGTGTTATTCTTTAATAGAGACACTTAGCAGTCTCGTCAGATGGGCCCTTAAATCTACTCCTTTAGAGATTTCCTTCTTGCACTAATCTATCCTGCACTATTGCAGTCCGCTTACACTAGTGCAGGAACAGAGATTTATGCAGAAGGTATAAATGGTATCTTTACTAAAGATTTTTTGCTTCATGCAAGGGCTTGAACTTTTCCAGGTTCAAAACACTCAGATCTCGTGGCAAGAAACTAGTTCTTGCACCAGATCAGAGCTTCCTACATTTAGCATTTAATTCTTAAAATGAGTGTTTAATTATTGTAGTGCTATTATACTGCTAAATCAAATTGCACACATAAAAAAATGAATGTTTCAGAATGCGGAAATAAAGAAACAATCAATGTATATATTTATTCTATCATAAACATTTAATGAAAGAAAGAGGGTTGTGGGAAGTTAAACTAAGAAAGTTTGCTGCATCACACCAACGTGCATTGGTGTAGGTTCATTTCTCCTACTTGGACCAGGCGGGAAAACCAATCAAGCAGAGTTGCAGAAAAAGAGATATCACACCAGCATGCACTAGTGTAGGTTCATTTCTCCTACTTGGACTAGGTTGGGGAAAACCAATCTGAAATCAAGTGCGGGAACAGAAATTGCAGGAAAAGGAAAGTTATCTACTTCACACAACAGATCCACTTGCACTCAGATAGGAATACATGTGCTTAAGATTGAATCACACTTGAAAATGCAAACACAAATTACAAGAAACAAGAAATGGAGTAAACGTGTTGGGTTGTCTTGGGCCTTGCCAACTAGCACATTTCCCTTTTAAGTGGAAAAGCTACTCAGTACTTTAATTAATTCATCAAATCAATACAGAAAAATATTTTTTTGAAACATGAGGTGGAGCTCCTTTTATTAATTCACTGAGGCAAGTACATACATTAAGGCATCATCCAACTCAGATTTGGGCGATAATAAAATACAACGACCTGCTATCGCCTCTCGGTTGTGTTTCTGTTCTCCTCTATGATAAAAAACCTTCGACCCTTAGTCCTATTTAAATTTTAAATTATATAGACCTTTGGCCAAAGGAAAAAATATATCCTTTAACTTATTACATAACAAAATGCAGAATTTAGCTTTTCAGTCTTCAAAATAGGCAGTTAGCAGAACTGGTCGTAGCTAACCAGCTTTCGCCCTTCACGGATTGGTCTCTTCTGTCTTTGAATCACTCTGTTATCGTGGATGAAGCGGTTCAAGACAAGGCGGTGATCAAGGAGGTTCAGATCTGCTTCCAAGGATTTGCTATGCTGGCAACGATGCAAGATCCGATCGTGCACTAGGATCAGTGGTCACGGTAAGTACTCTAACTACAAAATAAACATAGGAGATATCAATAAATTACAAATAGTGATTAAAAGTAACAAATCATGTAATAAACAATTAATAAATTCTAAGTTGAATTAAAAATATGAAAAATAAAGTTTATAAGAAATATGTCACCGTGCTTGGACTGGTGCAAGATGAGGGTTTATAAAAGAGGTAAAATAGAGGTAAATGGTTATGATTTAGGAAGGGGAAAATAGAAAAAAGAGAGAAAATTAGGGGGCTAACATCATTCCATCCCTAAGTTGTTGTGTGTTCTCACACAAATCTTTCCCTTTGCAAAAAAACTTCAAAACGTTGAGCATTCTAGTTCAATCCTGCTCTGGCATACTAACATCAGCCTGCAATGTTTCAAACTTCTTCTTTTTGATGTTCTTTAATTTCTTTGTCACCATTTTAAGTCGCTTGAAACATTGTGTTGCATGGTAATTAAAAACTCTAACTTCTCCTTTATTTTTTTGGATCTACGCAGTTAATTCTTCTCTACTCTGTTATTTATCCTCCCACACTTTAGGTATGAGCTGCTCTAAGCTCTGCACTTGAAGCTCCAGTTCAGCTATCTAGGCAGCAAGAGTTACCAAATATTCTATCTCGACAGGGGCTGTGTCTTCTTCAACGACCTTAGAATCCCTCACGGTTTCAGCAAACTCTTCTTCTTCTTCCACTTCTTCTTCTTGCACTGGTGCAGGAGGGGATTCAACGTCCTGTGGGGACTGTGGTTCTTCACCTACACTAGATTCCTCATTCATTTTCCAGGCCTTCTTAATAAAATCAGCCAACAGATTGTCATCTTCAATTTCTGCAGATTTTGATGCGTCTGCGAGGACTGACATGTTGTCTTATGATTTTTGATGTTACAGTCCTTCCCTATCTTAATTGAATATCATGAACCCCAACTGGAATAGACTGTTATTCGAATGGTAAATTTGGGTTTGTTACATAGATCATTTTCACTACTTTATTATTGTTAGGATTAGGCATAAGTTGAGCAGGCAATTGAGGAGGCTAAAAGAGTGGAGGTAAAGGTAATGGTGGAGTAGACTGACTTGGAAGTTGAGGAATTGAATAAGGTGTATGTGTAGATGGATATGACTTCATGGGTGGCTGGTGGGAATATGGAAAATGGGTTGGCCCTTTCCAACCTTGTTGCCATGGTTGAGAAGGTTGCCCATGCTGATACTGATTCACATACTGCCACTACTGATTAGTGTTAGGATAATAATATGCATGTGAATTATAACCTAAATAGTGTGGAGAAAATTTAGGAGCCATACCTATACCTACCTGAGGCTAATTCCTTCTTGCTCCCAAAGCATACAAGTATTCAGCTTCAGGCTGCCCCCCTGTAAATACAGCTTTAAGTCCAAGTATAGAGGGACATTTTTCTGTGACATGGTCTTTTGCACAAATAACACACTTATTAGTTTCTTTCAAATTAAGAGGACACTCTTTAGGAGGATGCTTGTCTCTAAATTTAGGACAGAAAATGCATAATGACTCTTGTTCCTTCATGAGTTTTTGCTAGAATTTTAAATAGTCTAACTCTTTGGTAACAATATTCATTATATCAATTTTCATGTTTTTCATTTTATTTTCTAGTCCAATAATCATAGCATCAATAGATTCGGGTTTTCTATTTCTGTTTCGAGTTCCTCTAC
Organism: Pinus albicaulis; assembly: GCA_034641835.2. NCBI lineage: Eukaryota > Viridiplantae > Streptophyta > Pinopsida > Pinales > Pinaceae > Pinus > Pinus albicaulis. The sequence continues at coordinate 656,057,334 of CM076584.1, read as the reverse complement.
CAGATCTATACTGATTTCTTGAAAATTTCCTTCATAATTCACAAATTTGTTCAAAATTTTGTTGAGAAATATCACCTTATCCTAACAGATTCAAATTATTTCTAGCATTATCAGTAAGTCCTCTTAAGAACAAGGTTCTAATAGTACTGGGATCAACTTAAGTTTCGACCTTTGTAAAATATAGAGGAATATATCTAAGTAATCTTCAAGAGTTTAATCTTCGTCCTGTATGATTGTAAATATTTCATCCTACATGTCCTAAGTTTTGCAATATTCTTGATATTTAGACAAAAACACTCTCTTCATCTGATCCTAAGAGGTTATAGTGTTTCCTCCCAACCCCATAAACCAGCGTAAAGCTGAGTCCTTGAGGGTAACAAGAAATAATCTTAAATTCTAAGCATCAGTTTTATAATCATAACTTCTACACAAAATATCAAACTCGAATAGAAAAGAGTTAGGATCTTCATGAACTTTACCATGGAAATGAGGGAGAGCTGATGGTGTAATATTCTTCATTTGCACCGCAGTATCGGGATCCAAATTTGGAAACACAAAAGTGGATTGTTCTTCACTTACCTGGTTGTCACCAGTCCCTTCCAAATGATTTTCTTAGTCCACCATTGTTTCCCTTTTACTTGTACTACTCTCAACAAGCTAATCCACACCTGAGTTGTTGTTACCAGAATTGAGGTGGATTGTTCCTGCGTGATGGGTTTGAATTGGATTGGGTTTCCTGCTTAAAAAAGGAGACTCAATATGAAAATTGTTTTCAGAATTATTTTTTCCCTTAGTGGGCTTTGAACCCTTACCTTTCCTAGGAATTTATTTCAAAGGGAAAAAAGAAAGAAAAAATAACAAAAAACTTCTAGTAAAAATGCTATCAGAAATCAATTAACACCAGTAAAATTTCTTCAAAGAAGCTTTTCCAAACAATACTGCAAAAATAAAGGAAAAATTACCTCTATTTTATAATCAGAAAATTCTTACCAAATCTAATCGCCTCCCTGGCAACGATGCCAAAATGTTAGGTGCAGGAATTACACTTAAGCAAACTCCTCAACACTTAATTTGTCAACCCGGGGGATTCGTAAACTTAGAGACGAAGCACAGGCAATGCCAAAGATGGTATGAATCTTCCTAATGTAAATCCCTAATTTTTTAAAGGAAAGATTGCAAAATCAAATTAAAAAGAGAAAAGAAAGGTAACTTGAACCATCAAAAAATAATCTAAGACTGGAACAAGAAAGAATGCATTTGCAATATGGAATTAAAAATAAAAGGGCAATCACTGCAGCTGATTATTTTTTAACTACTGAGTATGTTTTTTTCTTTAATAGAGACACTTAGCAGTCTCATCAGATGGGCCCTTAAATCTGCTCCTTTATAGATATCCTTCTTGCACTAATCTATCCTGCACTATCGCAACCCGCTTGCACTAGTACAGAAACAGAGATTTATGCAGAAGGTATAAATGGTGTCTTTACTAAAGGCTTTTTAATTCATGCAAGGGCTTGAACTTTTCTAGGTTCAAAGCACTCTCATCCCATGGCAAGAAACTAGTTCTTGCATCGGATCAGAGCTTCCTGCATTTAGCATTTAATTCTTAAAATGAGTGTTTAATTATTGTAGTGCTATTATACTGTTAAATCAAATTGCACACATAAAAAAAATGAATTTTTCAGAATGCAGGAATAAAGAAACAATCAATGTATATATTTATCCTGTCATAAGCATTTAATGAAAGAAAGAGGGTTGCAGGAAGTTAAACTAAGAAATTTTGCTGCATCACACCAATGTGCACTGGTGTAGGTTCATTTCTCCTGCTTGGACCAGGTGGGAAAAACAATCAAGCGGAGTTGCAGAAAAAGAGATATCACACCAACGTGCACTAGTGCAGGTTCATTTCTCCTACTTGGACCAGGCTGGGGAAAACCAATCTGAAATCAAGTGCAGGAACAGAAATTGCAGGAAAAGGAAAGTTTTCTACTTCACACAACGGATCCGCTTGCACTCAGACAGGAATACCTGTGCTTAAGATTGAATCACACTTGACAATGTAAACACAAATTACAAGAAACAAGAAATGGGGTAAACGTGCTGGGTTGGCTGGGCCCTAGCCAACCAACATGTTTCCCTTTTAAGTAGAAACGCTACTCAGTACTTTAATTAATTCATCAACTCAATACAGAAACATAATTTTTTGAAACATGAGGTGGAGATCCTTTTATTAATTCACTGAGGAAAGTACATACGTTAAGGCATCGTCTAGTCCAGATTTGGGTGATAACAAAGTACAACGACCTGTTACTGCCTCTCGGATGTGTTTCTGTTCTCCTCTATGATAAAAAACCTTTGCCCCTTAGTCCATTTACATTTTACATTATATAGACCTTTGGCCAAAGGAAAAAATAGATCCTTTAACTGATTACATAACAAAACGAAGAGTTTAGATTTTCAGTCTTCAAAATAGGAGATTAGCAGAACTGGCCATAGCTAACCAGCTTTCTCCATTCACGGATCGGTCTCGTCTGTCTTTGAATCACTCTGTTGTCGTGGATGAAGTGGCTCAAGACGAGGCGGTGATCAAGGAGGTTTGGATCTGCTTGCAAGGATTTGCTGTGTTGGCAACGGTGCAAGATTCGATCCTGCACTAGGATCAACGGTCACGGTAAGTACTCTAACTATCAAATAAACATAGGAGATATCGATAAGTTACAAATAGTGATTAAAAGTAAGAAATCATGTAATAAATAATTAATAAATGTTAAGTTGAATTAAAAATATGAAAAATAAATTTTATACGAAATATGTCACCGTGCTTGGACTGGTGCAAGATGAGGGTGTATAAAAGAGGTAAAACAGAGGTAAATGGTTATGATTTAGGAAGGGGAAAATGGAAAAAAGAGAGAAAATTAGGGGGCTAACACCTGTCGATATCACATTGGCAGAAACTTAACATTGGAAAATGCTTAAGGGTTAAAAATTAAATGTTGTGGGCGGCGAAGTGTAGGCAAGAGAGGTAAGTAATGTGGTGGGTAAGGAAATTAACGCATGGTGTGCGGCTCGGGTACTCTGTTTGATCTTTTTCGTGGATTTCACAAAAAACACCTTCGAGCCTGAAACCTGCTGCTTGTCCTTCCTACAACAAAAATTTACTGAAGCGTGGGTTGCTACCACCCCTTATTCATGGTGGTGGTTGGGATTTATTTTCAACATTTCTTGTGTCGGCAATCCGAATTCACTTCAGAGCAGCCACAGTGGGAGTTAATTCCAAGGATAATTCCTGAGGGAGAGAAATTGATCTCAATCAGAGATTCTGAAGGAAGATGATTGGAGGGCGACGAAGATAGATGAAGAGAGGTCGACACTGGAATTTCATTCCTAACCCAGGAATTAAGGGTGTACATCTTCTGTTCGCTGATCTTGTTTGATGCTAGACTCAAATCAGTCTGATATCTAGAGAGATGGGACCTGCCACACTGCATCTTATTAAATCTTTCGCTTGGTTATTTTTTGAAATATCTTCTAAATGAAGAGCCTTCAATCACTCCCCAGAGAAAACCTGACAAGACATTCGCCAAATCCAATGAATATTTAATAACTTGTGAGATAAAGACTGAATATCTCTTCTTACATTATAGATTTCTGATCTAATTAAAGCCAAACTGGTTTTAAGTAAAATAAAATTGTTTCTTGGATGGTAGCACCAATTTAGATCTATGTGATGGCACTTGATTTTGAGTGGATCTGAATGTTTATGGTGGCACTAAATTTTGAGTGGATCTGAATTTTTGGTGCCCCTAGAGCTCGATATCTCAACCACCCAAGTGATTTCAGATTCTATTGGCGCTTATCATGACAATTGAACTAACTAAAAACTATGAGTTACCAATTAACTTCACATTGCAATTGACGCATTTCCCTTCAATTAGGATAAAATGGTTACTGGGGATTGGTCTGAAATCTCAAACTCTACCAAGAACTTGATATCTGGAATCATCCAAAACGATCGACAAGATCGGTTATCTACTTAGGATATATTAGGTATGAGAACTTTGAGATTTTTCTTTCACTAAACTAGTAGGACCAAACCTAGAGAGCTTTCATCACTCTCTCCTAGAAATATTATGCAGTAGTCCCACCAGTGATGTTTCAGTATTAGGTATGAGAACTTTGAGATTTTTCTTTCACTAAACTAGTAGAACCAAACCTGGAGAGCTTTCATCACTCTCTCCTGGAAATATTATGCAGTAGTCCCACCAGTGATGTTTCAGTATAAGTCATTAAAGCTTTCCATAATATCAGAAAATATTTCTTCAAACTTTGTCCTATATGGAGAAGCATATTTCACAGGAGCATTACTATTGTGGAGAATATTAGAAATAAACATGAGCCTTACAAATTTAGTTGGAATAGGCGTTTACAATATCAGAAAGTAACATGATCCTTGCAACTTTAATTTGAATAGGGGTGTACTTTAGGGTCAAATACTGTGTAAGTACCTCAACTACCTCGCCAACTGCGTCCACATTATCTAGAGAAAACCCCATTGCTTCTTGTTAAAATTGGAAACTAGGGAAAAATTCAAATTTGGTCAGTGCTTATGAGGAAGATAATTGCAACCTTGAATTATTATCATTGAGAGGACCAAAATAAATCTAAATATAGTTAAATTTGGACAAGGAAAATATTTTCTTATTCAAAAATAAATTCTGTAGGTCATGATTTATTTTAGGCAGGAAAAAATGGAATTCAAATTTTTCAAGGTCAAATTATTATATATATTGGCATCCCTCATCCTGAAAATATCATTTGAAAATGAAATGCGTTCATCTCTTGGGAAAACATAGGTTAGAGGCTAGGAGGACATATTGTTTGGATCTCCTATTTTGGCACATTGGCCCCCACCAATCCGACTTAGACATAGTCAGTTTGTCTCAGGTTTGAGTGATATTATTGGTATCATTTCTTGGTTAACATCTATCCTTAAGTCCAAGAATCTAATACAAAATACTTCCAGATCTAGCCGGATCCTTGAGAGGCATAGAAAAGTTGAGAAGAAGACTTGTTTGACTCGTTTTTCTTATGACTGTGTATATTGAGTTTAGGAGGACCTCGCAACTTTCAAGAGAAGCATCATGACAAGATTTTCATGCTACTTCTATGGACTTATTATTTATTATAGTATCTGCTATAATGAGCCCTATTAGGTGCAAATATGAGTCTCATTTGAATTTTGGACCAAATCCTAAGATAGGTATCAAGACCCTCTCTCTACAGTGTTGCAGTCAAGGAAGATTAACGCACAAATTGAAGAAGTTTTAAAGCATGGATTGAAGACATTCATGGGTTTTGGAAGCCTAATCAAAGGGGATGAAAAAGTCATAATTATGCACTTGGTCAATAATAAGAGAAGGAGAAGGAGTAAAATTTGACTTATGGTTAGAATGAAATTTTGAAGTGCAGACTCAAGTCTGAGCAAACTTCTTTGTATCTGGATAGTGTTACTCGAAATTCAATCTAGATTCCTTATTGATATTTCTATATATTTGATAAACATTTTATTACAATAATAAGAAGAATTGTTCAGTGGTTTTCCCCATCAGGGGTTTTTTTCCTTGCTTGTGCCATATCCTCATGTTCTTGGCTTGTCCTCTGCATCCTTATTAGATTTTAAGAAAGGGTAAAATTTCTCACTATCTTTTGCAAAAGGAATCTTCAAATTTTACATCTCATCAACACCATAAATAATAAAGGCCATAAATTTTACTTGTGTCAAGAGCCCTTGATAAAGGTTAAAAATATCTCAGTATAATCTTCCTGTAATATTTATGAACAATAAGAGAACACACTTATATTCCTTAAATGATCTAAGTGTTAGCCCATAGTGATAATGAATCTTGCAACATAGTGATTCAAAGAAATTGATCATGATGACTTATTTTTTATCCATGATTACATGGTTGTGGCCTTCGAGTCATCAATGTGGTAACATATTTTTTTATAGAAAGGGAGAATAATAAATCAAGGTTAAAATTGACCTGTATCTCTTAAGGAGGAAAATATTTCCAAAAAAGATGAATATCTCCAGTTAGAACTTCCATATATAGATCTATGATATCAACATAATTTATATCAATCCAACATTATCACAATCCTATAGCTATGGGAATGTTAACAAGAAATATGATAAACTAGATAACTTATTATTGAAGGTTTCCCATTAAGAAGAAGTTAATGTAATTTTCCTAAAACCAAAATTGCAGCACCTCAAGTGAAACTCTCCTGCAATCATAACCAAATAATAAATATCACGATAGATAATCCTTATAAATATTGAGTTTTTTCGTATACATGGAAAAAATCATTTAGCATGCTCATGGTTGAAGGCTATAGGACCATCTGGCGTAAGGCAACAGAGGGACCTATAAATAAGAATCAAAATTATTGTCCCACTTTACTACATATACCACAAGCTGGATATTGGGGTGTAGATAGCTTGATGGATATGCTCTGAACCACGTAATTTTTTGATGTTCAAAGGGAGATATGATTTGATAGATAAGCATCCTCTCATACAAGAGGAAGTTGATATCTTCCTTTGAAAGAAAAAAAGTGGAAGTCATGGAAAGGCCTCTTTTTATTTAGTACATTGGAGAGCCTCCAAGATTTATCATTTGAGAAAATTTCTAACAACCTTTCATAACCTTTTGGAAAGAAGTTGAAAATATGTGCACATATAAGTGATGTACCTATTAAGGCTAACCTTTATATCTACGAATTAGAATGGATATCATTATTAGCACGCTACCAGATGGACAATTTCCACTTTAGAAAGACCAGCTTAAACTTGTGACCGCCCTATGCAAGAGGGAGGAAGCAAAATTAAATATCTTCTTCATTCAGAAGAAAAATATTTCTTATGTGTTGTTGTAGTATGACTAATTAAAAATCAATATGTTTAGTGAAAGGTCGTGTATGAATATATGCCACTGGAAAGAGTTATTGATTATTCAATCAGCAAAATCATCACCTAGATGTATTTTGTATTTTCAGACAGCAACATGGATCTATGGTTAATATTGAACATTGAGCTATGGAAGTTCCTAGGGGCCTTGGGTATTTATTGAACTATGAGTGACCATAGGTGAATCGTTTGTCTTCCCCTAGTGGAGCACTGTGAAAAAGGTGAGTGGTTCACCTTCACATACAAGCAATGAGATATCCATAGGATGAGTGTTTCACCTTCTCCTATGGCATATGAGCAGGATGAGTGGTTCATCTTCTCCTGCAGGTACCCCTGTGAGAGATGCTTATAGGAATTTTTTGAACTATCGATGGGACGTGGTTCATCCTTTCCCCACATATAGGATGCCCATTCCCTATGATTGGTGGTTGACATTTTGGTGGGATGTGGTTCATCCTTTGCCCACATGTAGGATTATTCCTGCTATTTTTCGTTTGCATTCATATAGAAAGTGGATCATCGTTTCCCTACTCTTTGTGTTTTGTATGTATGTAGGAGGTGGATTCATCATTTCCCTACATGTGGTTGTCATATGTGTTTTTAGGATGTGGTTCATCCTTTCCCTACATGTGTTTGTGAGACGTTTTTTTAGGATGTGGTTCATCCTTTCCCTATATATGATTGTCACATTTTTTTGTAGGATGTGGATTCTCCTTTCCCTACATGTCATTTTGTGGAGGATGTGATATATTCTTTACTTGCTAATGTTCCTACATTATACAACCCATGTAGTTTGGGACTCATGGGAAGTACCTCTCATCTTGCCAATGAGTTGGGAAATAACGATAGAGGCCATATAACTATTGATGGATGCATTTTGTATTGCTATACTCTCTATGCTAGGATGCATGGTGTTCAACAGCTTGATATGGGATCAAGTCTAATTGAGATTTTACCTTAGGACTGACTTTTGGTTAGTGGAAAGTGGCAAGCTCTTGTGACTCACTCTCGATAATTTCTTCTTCATTATTTCGTCATATTTTAGCAAAGAAGAGCATAGCACTATAGGGATGACTCAGATGGTACATGTTGACAGATGGCTTGGTGAGTGGAATTCTCCCTAGTTGATAGGGAGTGTTAAAATTGGCAACTAGGGCCAAATTCCACTCTGTTAAGCTCCTACGAGGAAGATAATTGCAAAATTGAATTCTTCTTGTTGAGAATACCAAAATCAATCTAAATATCATTAAATTTGGACAAGGAAAATATTTTGTTATTAAAAAATAAATTCTATAGGCCATGATTTTATTTAGACAGGAAAAATTCAAAATTTGAAATTCAAAATTTTCCTCCAATTTTCAAGGTCTTATATATATTGGTATCCCTCATCCTCAAAATATCATCCGAAAAAGAAGTGTGTTCTTATCTTGGGAAAAAGAAACTTAGAGGCTAGGAGGAAGTATTATTTGGATCTGCTCTTCTGGGACATTGGCTTCCCACCAATCCGAGTTGTATTCAGTGAGTTTGCCGCAGGATTGAGTGATATTCTAGGTATGGTTTCTAGGTCATCATCTATCCAGAATTCCAAGCATTTAAGACCAAAAACTTGTGAGCTCTAGCCTCATACTTGATATACCTAACAAAGTTGAAAAGATGACTTGTTTGGCTCATTTTTCTTATGGTTATGTAGGCCAATTTTGGGAGGACCTCGGAGCGTTCCAGAGAAGCATTGTGGGCATATTTTTTTTCTATTTTTGTGGGATTATTCTCTATGTCAGGAGCCACTATAATGAGCCCTATTAGGTGCAGATATGAGTCTACTTTGAACGTTGGAGCAAAGCATAATATAGGGATCAAGACCCTGTCTCTACAACGTTGTATTCAAGGAATATTAGCAGATAAATTGAAGAAGTTTTAAGGCATGGATTGAAGATACTCATGGTTGCTGGAAGCCCTAATCACAAGGGCTGCAAAATTCAGAAGCATGCATTAGGTCAAGACCAAGAGAAGTAGGAGGAATCAAATTTGACCCATGGTTGGAATAAAAGTATGAAGTGCAGACTTGGCTGAGCAATATTCTTTGTATCTGTACAATGGTACTCACAAGTCAATCTAGATTCCTTATTGCACTCTCTCTCTCTCTCTCTGCTAAAAATTTGACTAGAATAATAAGAAGAATTGTTCAAGGGTTTTCCCCATCATGAGTTTTTTTCCCTAATTTGTTCCATATCTTCTTGTTCTTGGCTTGTCTTTTGCATTTAGCACTAATTTTCTTGCATCAGATACTGTCATATCTTAATGGTGAATTTGATTACTAATGGATCATTGAAATCAATTATGGGATATTGAAGAAATTGTCTTAAGAAAAGAAAATTTTAACCCAAATTAACACTTCTTTTATCTCATTTCTCTCCAAGGTTAAAGCATGAAGCATGTCCTCAAATTCATCTCTTTGGCCCTATGTTAAGGCACGTTCATGATCTACTCTCCTCTTTCTTCTCGTAGTGTAGTTGCAATTGAGGCTTTCTCATGCTCATGCTCATGCACATGTTGATATTTAATCTCACGAGTGGGATAAATTAGATGTATTATGAATTTATAAACATGATTGTTGTGGAAATATGTCCATAAGAGTTATTTCTTGCATTGAAAGCTGCACATTTTTTTCACAAGTGTGAAACAAATCATGTTTCAAATATTCGAGGGAATGATTGCTTTAAAAATTCAATTTTTAGCCTTCCTTTAGGATTGGTCGGTTCCTATTGAATAAAAAAACACCTAAATATTGATTGTACACAGGACAAAAAAATGAAATGTATACCAAACTAGAGAAATCAAAGCTACAGGTAGAATTTTGAGATAGTGATTTGAAAAGTCTCTGGACTATATAAGTTTTCAAGTAATTTCTAGAAAGGAAAAATAGTATTATTTTAGTTGTAGACCCAAGATATTCTTGATTTTTTTCATAAAATTAGAAAATGTAGAGAATCTAAATATTAGTGAAAGTTAAAGGTGCTTAATCTTCATACATGATTTTTTTTCGTCATCACTATCCTCAACATGTTTGAACCACGACAATGACAACCACAATAACCATTTTAATTATGTTTTGGAGCATTGGAAGTAAGATTTAGTGCATTTTTCAGAAAGAGGATAGTTATGGGATCTAAGAAAAACATTATGGGAAATTATTTATTTGGTAAATCACTTCTCAAAATGTTGTTATTCATGTCCCTTCGGAAAAAATCATGCTTTTCAAGATTTTGTTTTTTCCATGTCTTTAGAGTTAGTTTATCAGTGTGGTTTGGATAGTGTTCCAATTACATTTCTCTTCCTTTAGGAAAATTATCCAATAGTGTTAAGTATAATAAAAAATTTCATCCTTTAGTGGTCTATACAATATTATTGATGGTACACAAGTATTTATTGAGGAGAAAGATATGGTGCTCTAGGGTACACTAGTGCTCTATTTTTCATATACTATCACAAGTGCACAAATACTAACTCACGTTTCTTTTTACCTGGATAAGAAAATTATGACAATTTTGTATTTTGTAGTGACAAGTATAACTATGTATTGGACCCAGACCTTGAGCCCTTCAATTCATCCTTTCCTTAAACCAACACGACCATCTCCTATTGGCAATGGAGTTCAATTTTTGAACTGACATTTGTCTTCAAGACTATTTCATGATAATGAAAACACACAAGCATTGTTGGATTTACTTCGAGCAAACAAATACCACAACCATGCATTTTTTCTTTCCTTGGCTAATATATTTCATCATTTTGTTTGATATTTAATTCGTTATTATTCTATCCAAAATAAATCTCTATCAAACAGCAGAGAAGGATGGCCTTGATGTTTTAGAGATATATAATATGAATTGATTAAAAATTCACAGGTCTATTTCAATTTTCATCTTTATATTTCATTTCTTTAGAGGAAAATGTATATTCAAATCCAAACTCAACTCAAATGAATCTAAAATAGAGAATCCTAATTATGAAGATGCTTCTCTCTCCACTACCTTGCAATGACATTATTTTTTTGAATTATACTTTGAATTTCGTTGATAATAACATGGATTTATATATTGATTTTAGAAGAAAATTGACATCATGGTAAACATAAAAATATCCAATTAAATATGACCTAAAGATGATTCAAATAATATCACATTTAGCCTAAGCATGTGGTAGAGTAATTTTTGAGGTGTGAAATTTTATTAGAGACATTGTTTGTTTGTTTATTTTGATTCGAAAATCGTTTTTTCTTTATTTTATGTGACTTTCAATTTTTCATATGTATCATGTTGAGAAATAGGAAAAAATAATATGTGACATTTATCTTGTAGAAATTGATGTTGAATGAAAGGATACCAAGTTTAACCAAGCTACAATCTACGTCTGGTAAGGGTAGATGGACATCTTAAAAAGCTACCTAAGAATACACCATATACAGAATTTGAACATAAGTAATATGTGGCTTTTTCTTTTGTAGATAAATATTCCTTTTTCTATCCAAGATATCACAACAAGAAAAATATTGATATTGTAGAAATTTTTAGAGGACCTCATCGAGGTCGATTTTTCTAGTGACATACTTGATTGATACCTTCTCATGATAGGAAGGATTTAAATATGAATTAGTATGTTCTCGAAGAAAGTTAGATTCAAATTTTATAGATATAAAATATATAAAAAAAAAACAATGCCTTCATTTTATTGTTACTTGACTCTAGTGTGGGAAGATTATAGAAAATATTATTGTAAAAAGGATGGGTAGAAAATGTAGACCACGTCTTCGATATGATTCATTTGTTATTAAAGAAACTTCAGGAACTTGAGCCATCGAATTTGGAAATGTTTCTAGTAGGTATTCCTATGGTTTTTAATGTTCTCATTCTTTCACCTCATGGTTATTTTGGGCAATCAAATGTTTTAGGAATGCCTTATAAGAGATAGATGGAAAGGTAAACAATTTTTTTATAATTGCAATGTCCATTCCATGATATCCTCTCTTTTTTGTTTGATTGTATTCTGAATGTTAATTTTGATTTTTATTTGTATTTTAATTATGAAATAGAAAATACTGGTATCATGTTTGTTTAAACAACAACCAAAGCTTGAAGATGAAATTAGTATTACACAATATTGTTGAAATCCTTTTAACTGTTTTGTGTTGAAATATTTTCATGACTATTAGAAAAGTTTACTTTCATGTTGTTACTTGAGCACATGTTATTTATATACTTGACCAAGTTCATGCGTTAGAGAATAAAATGTTGTTGCGAATGAAATGGAAAGGATTAGACATCACACTTCAAATTATTTGTTTTCAAGAGTTATTTACAACTTGAGCCTCTTAGCATGTAACTTAGTTGGCATGGTTGTGCCTAATCTTTCCATGAGGGTTGAATACTAAACTACTAAGTTGTAATTTTCTATGGTTACATTTTATTTTCTTTGTCTATACAGGTCATTTGGCCACATAGTGGCCACTATCGCTCAACTGAAGAAAACTTGTTCGTGTTTCTTGATTTTATGGGAAAGAATGGCTTTAACGTTGTTGGTGTTGAGGTATATTTCATATAAATACTTTATAGTCTACTTTAGTTTATATTCAAATGTTCATTATCTCTCATGTCTTACACTTGGAATTATATCTTCTTTTGTTTTCAGAAAAGGAACTCAATATTGATGGTAAGCGGTAAGATTTGAAGAAAGAGGAGAACACTAACACGAGAGCAAAAAATGAAAAAATAGAGAGAAGAGAACGATTCTAGTGATACCCTTAAAGCCAATACCTCGCATAAGACACACACATAGAGGTTGATGGTCAAGTCTTCATAGTTGGTGAATTCACCTGCAATGTCTTGGAAACACAATGATAATTTTTTGTAGTGATGAAACCACATTTCATGTGTAAATTGTAGTCCAACCAATGTTAATTTGGAAACTCATATTGTAATACTTGATCTTTCATATAATATAATTTATGTGGTTGAAATTATTTATAGTTTCACTTGATATTGTTTAGTATTTTAATTAACATATATAACTCTGCATTCTCATATTAGATGAACTAGTGCACATTGTATGACATTTTTTTTTTAATTTAGTCGCAAAATCATACTAATTAATTTCTATTTATTAATAATCAACATATAAAAAGAATCTAAAACTACTAAATCAGTAGTTTATATTGATTAATGATGAAAACAAATAAAATGAATATACAACTAAATTAGTCGTTTATAATAATTATTAATGAAAACAAATGAAATGAATATAAACTATTAAATTATTAATTTATATAATGAATATGAAACTACCAAAAGTTAGAAATGATTACTGTGAATGATTAATTTGTGATTACAAATGACAACTATATTTTTCATATATATGACTATTAGTAGCTAATTTATAGTATCTTATAACACGAAAAAAACTTAGCCATATTTATTTGGTCATCAATTGGTTTGAAACAAAGACTAAAATTTGCATATATGTGACTATTAGTAGCGAATTTACAGTATCTTATAACACGACCAACATTTTGGTCATTAATTAATTTTCTTGGATGATCATATAGTAATATATTTTGTTGTATATTTTTGTCATTAATTGTGAAAATTAATGACTAAATTTATGACCAAATATACTACTATATGATAAAATTGAGACAACCAATTAATGACTAAGCTAAAAATGACTAAAAGTTGGTTTCATTCTAAGATACTATAAATTAGCTACTCTTGTTCACTGATTGAAAAATGGTCATTTATATGCAAATTTTAGTTGTTATTTTAGTAGCTAATTAGCCATTTTGTACTAGTGTATATGACCATACCACTAGGCATAAAATTATTTTTTTTCCAACTCATATTTTGTGTTATTTTGGTTTATGAGTGATTATTTTATCTAATCTCTATTTTTTGAATAAACATAATTTACATTCATACACAATAAATTATAATTAATAGATCCAAATCTAAAGATAAATAAACCATCATACTTCATATTTCAAATTTTGTAATGTATTTTAGTACATATGTGTGTTTAGTTTTCTAGTGGAATGCCGACGAAATTTTATGGATCACATTATTTCATGTTATCCTTGGTTAACCCCCTACTAAAATTAGACTTAATAAAACTATAATGATCCTCTATGGTAGGAAATGTATAGTAGATGAAGAAAATTGGTGAGATATAGACCTAGTTATTCATGAATGAGGCCCCAAGTGTGCATTATCCCAACACCAATCGTGAAGCACAAACAATGAGTGTACATAATAGATGAGTCATGAAAATTTTCAACCATGTGATTTAATCATGTAAAACAGATATATAAAGTGACAAGTAAATATGGAATAACCAATAGAAATAACTAGCCCCCTACCCGTCAAAATAAGAATGTTAATGCTAGAAATATTAGTTGTAAGGAATGTGTGTCCTTCACTCTTGTTGACGGTGTTTGAATACGTCAACCAATTGGTCTCATGAAGACCCAATTAGACCTCACACTGTTTGGAGTAGGAGCCCCATATGGAATATCAGTCTAGTTTCCATGTATTCTTATAGATTTATCTTGACTCTAACTGTTAGCAAGAGAGAGGGGTGCACATGTGCCTTCGAAAAGAAAAGGGGGTTATTCCTCGTGAGTTTTTAATCATATGGGTGTCAAGGTTCCTCTACTGCAGGGGAAAAGAGAAGTGAGTATCTAAGAGAGAGGTAATAGTACCACCCAGGAAGAGACACACATGAACTTAAGGATTCCATCTAACATTGAGCAGAATATTCCATAAGGGATGTGGTAGTAATTGCACATAGTGGTTTAAGAAGGATTTTTGTAATATCATGTAGAATATTCCAGAAGGATGGGGCAACAATTACTACCACTACAACACATTCTCAACAAGATAAGCATTGAAAAATGTTTTTAAAATAATTTAAACAATCTTACTTTTCTTGGATTTAATAAATCACCATCTTTTATATATATATATATATTCTTCAAGTCATATCTTTGTTATATACATGAATGAAATTATAATAAAATATACAAATCACATTATATTTAATGTTAGTGTAAACTTTATTCTTATGATTAATTATAATTATGAATAAAATAAAAGTAGTATTAGCATTATTAATATTGAGTAATATAATATTCTTTTCTTTTTTTCATTGTGTGATTTTTAAAACAAGAATATCATGGAACATAGCACTTTAAGGCAAATGCCAATTGAACAAATCCATATTATTTAATATAATATTTAAATTAAAATAAAATAATATTACAAATATTAATAATAAAAATATTAAATATAAATAAAATAAATAAATAACCCAAAATAATTGAAATTATGCAATTATTTAAATTATATATATTTTTAAATTAAATTAAATGATTTTTCTTTAATTACAAATGATCAAATTCTTATAAATAAATAAATAAATAAATATTTATGTCTAAGTCCCAATTTTCATTAATTACAAATAAAAAAATTCTTATAAAATTATTATGTCGAAGTCCTAATTCCTAATAATAATTCACTCTTAATCCAAAACCTTGAAATAGAAAACAAATACAATATACTCAAAATATCTATAAAAAAAATATGAAAGAACTAAAGATACAATAGTGTTATGTATAGGGTTGACAAGTGTGGAGGGTGTTAGTATATTTTGGAGGAAAAGTTGAAATGTCTTATTATTAGAGCCTTATCATAACTTCAAATAACCAAGATAAATCTTATGTGATATTTTTAGGAATCATGTTAGCTACCTCTCACTAGATACACAAGTTAATTATCATCAACCTAGATCCATCTTAACTCCAGATCTATCAAGCACCTAGATGGATCAAATCTCTCGAGGTGAAAAACTTTCCTCAAGTTTTTCACTCAAAAAATAGGTTTGCACCTTGAGAGATTTGATCCCTCTCAGTGCTTGATAGATTCATAGGTAAGATGGATTTAGGCTAACGTGTGTGGCCAAGGAAAATCTATCGATAATATCAGCAACATATGATTAATTTGATAAAAAATATGTAAATACATCTAATATTAATATACAAATTTTAAATATGCTAAATATGTCTCAGATTTCTCGAGTCATTTTAATTTTAAATTTGCTTAGTTACCTTAGTTTATTAAGATGATAAATATTGTAAAATAACTTTAATAATGAAAAATGAGAAATAAAAATTTTGAATGAAAAGTAACAATGTAACAATATTAAATGATAGAAAATGTGAATAATAACAATGTAGTCAATTACAAATAGTCTTCATTGTGATCAATCTAAGGCTATTTTTTCTACTATTCTTATTGTGACCCTTGTTATTTTTTTCATTTTTTCATATCGATTATATGAAAAAGACATTTGGAATAGTAAACCATTTAAATATTTAGCTCGATTTGTTGTAGTGAATATCATACCTTGTCTCTCTTACTCTCAAATATTGATAGTTTTAATTACTATAACACAAAAATCAATGTACATTGTCAATAATTTTTAATGCTTACACTAAAATCAATGCACATTATTAATCCAATGACTTTAAAATTAATGTACCATCATACATCCAATTACATCAAAACAAAAATCAACATATACACTCAAATTAATGCATCTAATGCAACAAATCACAAAAGATTAGAAAAGAACATATACACTGAAATCAATGCATCCAATGCAAGTAATCAAATAGGATTATAATTCAACATCTACACTCAAATTAATTCATCTTGTGCAAGTAAGAAAATAGGATTAGAAACCATCATCTACACTAAAATCAATGCATCTAGTGCAAGCAATAAAATAGAATTATAAATAACCATCTACACTGAAATAAATGCATTTAGTGCAAGCAATGAAATAGGATTAGAAATCATATACATTGAAATCAATGCATCTAGTGCAAGAAATCAAATATAATTACAAATCAACATCTACATTTCAATTAATTCATCTAGTGCAAGCAATCAAATAGGATTAGAAATCACCATCTACATTGAAATAAATGCATTTAGTGCAAGAAATCAAATAGGATTAGAAATCATCTACATTTAAATCAATGCATCTAGTCCAAGTAATCAAATATCATTAGGAATCAACATGTACACTAAAATCAATGCATCTATTGCAACCAATCAAACAGGATTAGAAATCACTATTTACACTGGAATCAATGCATATAGTGCAAGAAATATTCTTCCCTCTCTCCCCCCTCCATATATATCTATGTCTCCCTACATCTCTCCTTGTTTGTCTCCTCATCTCACTTCGCCAAACACACACACTCTCTCACTCCATATTTATCAATCTCATTTCCCCTCCCTCATTGTCGCCATCTATATCTTCTTTCTCTTCACCTTCCATCTATATATCTATCGATTCAACCTGTCTCTCTATATCATCCCCAAAACATACACTCTCTTTCTCCAATCTATATATCTATCAATCCCTCCTCCTCTCCCCCCCTCTCTCTCTCTTCCCGATCCCTCCCTCTCCCCTGCTTCTATCTCTCTTCCCTCCATCTATCCTCTCTCCTTCTCTCTAAAACTCCCTTATCACTCCCTCCCTCTCTATCTCCCTTATCACTCCCTCTCTCTCTCTCTATCCACCTTTCACTCTCTATGTATTTATTCATATCTACCTCTCTCCCCCCCTCCCTCTCCATCTCTCTTTCCCTACCTCCATTCACTCTCTCTCTTCCTTTCTCTCCCAACTATCTCTCTCTATATTCACCTTCCAACATTGTTAATATGTGGATCTCACTCTCATTCCCTCCCCCCTTCTCTCCACATCTCCTTGGTTGTCTCTTTATCTCACCCCCAAACATACACACTCTCTCTCCATCTCTCCCTTGAGACTCCCTCATTCTCTCCAATACTCACTCTCTATGTCTTTCTTCTTCCCTCCCTCTCTCCCCATCCAACTCCATGTCTCTATCCCTCCTTCTCTCTCCCACTCCAACTCCATCTCTCTATCCCTCCTTCTTTCCTCCTCTCTTTCAATTCCCCCTCTCTCACTTTCTCTCCTACCTCCCTTTCTCTTGCCCCATCACTCACTCTCTCTCTCTCTCCCATATAATCCTATCTTTTTCCCCATCACTCTCTTCCTCTTTGTCAATTCCTTTCTCTCCCTTTATCTCCCAACTCCCTCTATCTATCCCCCCCCTACCCTCTATCTCTCTCTCCAATACTCTTTCCCCATCACTTGATACACTCTCCAACTATGTTACTATATCCATCCCTTTATCCTTCTCTCCCCCTTCTCTCCATCACTCCTTTTATGTCACTTTATCACACCCTTAAACATACACCCTCTCTATCCATATCTCCCTTGTCACTCCCTCTCTCCCCGCTTTTCACTCTCTATTTATTTATTCTTCCCTCCTTCTATCCCCCTCCAAATCCATCTCTCTATCCCTCTTTCTCTCCTCCTCCTCCCATCCTTCCTCTCTCTCCCTTTCTCTCCTACCTCCCTCTACATCCTCCCTTCTTTTTCTATCTCTCTATACGCCCTCCAATACTCTCTCCTTATCTCTCTTCCACCTCCTTCTTTATGTCTCCCTCTCCCTCTCTTACCCTTATATACCTCTCTCATTCCTCTCCCTCTCTCTCTTCATTCCTCCTCTCCCCTCTCCTTCAATTTATCTGCATCGCTCCCATGTCACTCCTCCTATTTCTCCACCTCTATCATATGTCTTTGTTATTCCCTCCCATATATGTCTAGATTTAATATATATATCATGATATATTAATATAAACTATAATACAAAAAATTTAATATTGTATTAATGCAAAGTTATTAAATTTAATAATATTAATATTAATTTTAGGGTTTGTAATGTTATTTTTTTGCATGGTATTAATAATAATTTTATGAATGGTATTTGACCCATAGGGTTGGTATATAATTAGATGTTTATTTATAATCATATGAGATATACTTTTATTTATTTAGCTTATCTCTTTATACCTCTTTTATATTTATTTATTTACCATACATATTTTATAAATATGGTATTTATCCCATGTTATTAATAATAATTTTTCCCATGTTATTTGGCCCATAGCCTTCACCTAAATTGCCTCTCTAAATCAGAACCTTCAATAAGGATAAAGAAAACCCAAGAAATTTTTTAACTTATAATCTTAATATCTAACTTAATATACCCTATCCTATCATCCTCACAGAAATAAGTCTCTCCCTCATTGAGTGTTTGGCCATGGCTATCTACTTATAGTAAAAGAACAAGATAAATAACATGGATGACAAGAAGATAGCCAAAATTACTTTCAACTCCAACCATAATCACCAATGGCTAAAGCTAGGATGGCATCAAGAAACAAAATCTTGGCTAAATCATCATAGAATAGCACGATATTCCATCCTACAAGATGCTAACAATATTAAAAATATTATCAAATTTAAATTTAAAGTGAATTGGCCCTACAATAAAGAGTTAGAAAGCTAATATTACAAGAAAGTTGTTAACCCTAATCTTAAAGCTCAAAAGTATCTTTAGTTTTGACTAACACAAAGAAAATCAATATTATTGCAATATATCTAATTCTAACATTGTACAATTCCTAAAATATTATGGGATGCAAGAACATGTGACACTAAAAAATATGTTCACATAAAAGAAACTTCTCCAATCCATCAAAATTAAAACTCAATTTTAAAATATATGTTACAATATGGATTTTCCCAATGTCGTAAATCCTCGAAACTATGACAATATTGAAACAATTATCTTATTATCTTCAAAAATTTATTTAAGGAATTTAAATAATCTTTATTTTTGGGGGTTTAATAGATCATCATCCCATATATAGAAAAATATAAAAAAGTATATTTATTTTTCAAGTCATGTCTTTTTTATATCCGTAAATGAGATTAAAATAAGAATATAAGAATCACATTATATTTAATGTTAATGTAAACTTTATTATTACCATTAATTATAATTATGGATAAGAAAAAAAATAGTATTAGAAATATTATAATATTATTTTCTTTTGTTTGATGCTTGAGTTTGAAAACATGAATCAAAGGAACATAAAACTTCATTATTATTAAGGAAATTTCTAATATTTAAATTAAGTGGAAATAACCTTACAAATATTAATAATAAGAATATTAAATAGAAATAAAATAAATTAATAAACCAAAATAATTGAAATTAGGCCATTATTTAAATAAAATAAAATCTCAAATTGAATTAAATCAATTATCCTTAATTATCAATAATTAAATTCTTATAAATAAAAAAATAGATTTATGTACAAGTCCTAAAATTTTTTAATTTTAGAAATAAACAAATAAAATTCTTATAATAAAATTCTTACAAAATTATCATGTCTAAGTTCTAATTCCTAATTATAATTCACACTTAATTCAAAACCTTGAAATAAAAAACAAATACAATATACTTAAAATATCTATAAAAATAAAGTATGAAAGAACTAAAGATAAAATATTGTTATCTATAGGGGTGAGGGTGTTAGTATATCTTGGAGGAAAAGTTGAAATATATAACTTTATCACAACTTCAAATAACTAATCTAAAGCCTATGCAATATTCTTAGCAATATTGTTAGCTACATCTCACTATATACACAAGTTAATTACAGTAACTTACTATACCACCATTATCAAACATCTTCATTCAAGTAGTGCATCTAGAAATCCAAAATTCTATAGAATACACAAGCTAATTAGAGATAATTTGAAATGCTTTGAAGTGTTTCATGGAAAAAATAACCCCGCATAAAATAAGAATGGTCTGATCATGTGAACATTGTGATGCTAGATAATAAAATGAGATGTAATTTTCTAGCATGTGAATTGGTGTCCAAGATTATGTCGCTTGTTGGAAAGAAGGAAACTAAACCTATGCCATTCATGAGTTTGTATCAAACCCTCTCTTGTGTTGAAAGTAAATTATGGAGAGGGACTTGCAGAATCATGAGAATTTAAGAAGGATGATGTTGTGACAATACTCCATACAATTAGCATGATACTAGACCTGAAATCAACTTTCATTTATTCAATTTTTAAGGTGCAATCCAATCATGTAGTGATGGTAGAAATTATTAAAAATGATATTAGGAGGTATCTAAAGAGTTTCGCCTTCGAATAAAGAAGGGCATGAATATATGGGGTGAATTCAATGCTAGAAGTTCCAAATGGGCCCTTTAGAATGAATATAATGCATAGGATAAGGATAGTGGTCTAAACAAATATAGAAAGGTGAAAAAATTATTCATTTTATTTCTTTAGAAATTAACAAATTTCAATAAAATATAGCTTAATTAGAATTAGAATTTCATCAACTCACAACTTAATGGACAAACATTATGGTTTTCTGATTGAGCAATGACAACATATTAAAATGGAAAATGATTAAATTAGGAGCATATGGAGTTAGACCAAAAAAATTGAATAATTTATTGTCCATGGTACCTTATTTTCTTCTTCCTTTATTATTTTATTCTTCTCTCATAATTTTGTTCTTCCATATTTAAATGTTCAATCCCCTCACTAGGAGTTTATCATCTTTTCTATCGTTAATGTGTATGCAAGTCAAACCATTACTCTATCGAGGGATATTTAATAATGTCTTTACCACTAAAACAATAAACCATATCATAGTTTTGATATTATTCTATAAGGATGATAGGCCTACCTTAGAATAAGATGATTCTAACAACAAGTATTATGTATTTTGAAATATTTCTATCTCTTGATATGTAGGTTATAACTAATTTCAAATTACTTTTTTAGGTTAGAAAAAAATTGTTAGGTATCAAGTTTTTAATTGTTATTTTTTATTTCAAAAATTAAACTCATTGTAAAATATTGTTGCACTATATTTTTTCTACCATATCCAAGTTATATTAATAATTGATATTCATTATTAAGAGCATTGTAAAATGTTTTTGAAATTTTTTTGTTATTAAAGAGATTATAAAAAAAATTGCGCAATATTTGGTTTCCATTGTGTTTTTTTACTAGACAACCATAAATACGTTGAAAACACTTACAAGAAAGATCAAATCAAACTATAGAGCTTCAAGAAAAGCTCTGCCTATAATGTGACCTTTGATACTTGCAAAATTTGATTTGTCTATTGCAATTGTATATAACTTTGTGCAAAAATATTCTAACTTAACCAAATTATCATCTAATCCAACTAGACCTGGCAGACCTTTATGATTTAAAACATTAAATTTAGTATGAAACCTTTGAACCATAACATTTAAAGCTTCACACTTGGTCTGCAACTGTTTGATCAAGTTTATTTTTTGCAAAAACTTCTTTATCTCCAAAATGGTTGCAGTCTTGTCTGAGATATTGATTGCTTCCAACTCCTCTCTGTTCTTTGAATTAAGAACCTTGATCATATCAGAAGCTTCACTTGGCTTCTTTTTGAGTTGATACTTTTGATCTTGAATTGATGTTCTACATTTTTTGATGAGTTCCTACTGCTCGAAGATGATCTGTATAGATGGCCATATTTCAGTAATGGAATTGCTGATGTTTTCCCAGATACTCTGCTTAGATTCTCCTAAAGTTGATGACATAAGAGATTCACTTTCCAATTCTTTAATTATATGTTCCAACTGATGAGTCTTCTACATTTCCTCTAGATATAAAGTATCATTTTTAATCTTTTGTGACTGAAGAAGTTGAAACTTCTGATGTAGTTTCTCATGTGCTTGTTTCTGAGTGGCCAAATCTTGAGCTAGTTGTGTTGCATCAGTTATGTTCAAGGTTGTTGAGGGTTCTGCACCTGCAAAGGATGTTTGAGTTGCTAAAGTAGGATGAGTATACACTTGGAGTTCTTATTTCTCTTTCAGCAGTTCTTCAATTTGTTCTTCCATTTTTCTGATCTGCAGATTTTGATCAATAATTAATTTAAGCATTTCCTCCTTGTCAGATTCATTTTTAGCAATCTCTTTAGTTTTTGGGTCTTCAGTTGAGGGTAGCTTGAGTTGTTTTTGTAGAGCAGAAATGTATGCATTTTTCTTCTTAATGATTTCTTCAGTTTCCTTGCAGTCCTTAGGATCATATCCCACTTTTATTACAAGTTCTTCCAATGGTTTTATCATGTTCTCTTTAGCCAATGAAGACAATCTCTCAATATTCAACTGGGATCGCATATTTGATAGTGCTACTTTCAATTTTGAAAGAGACATAGCTGTTGTAGTCATGGTTTAAAATAGCATTTCTCCTAGCTGCTTGTGCATATCCATCTGGTCAATTGGATGTATGTGTCTTGTATCAAATGAAAATACAGTCTTCTTATACTCAGCATGTGCCTTTGGAAATGGCATCGTTACTTGCAGAAAGGCCATATTCATCCTACCTTTCTCATTGTCAAAGGTAGTGAGAAGCCTTTGTTGTGATGTGGATGTTTGTTTCCAAAATTGGCTATAAACATTTGATTTCAGTGCTTCATTCTTGTGCTTGATTTCTAGAAATTTGGAGAAAATATTATGCTCTTTTGAAGAGCTGGCATCTGAATGCTGGATAATTTATAGTGGCTCTCTTGTCGTTGATGCTAATGTATTAGTCTAAGGAACATCTGTGGATGTGGAGACTTCAATATCTCCCAAATCTATGATCTCTGGTTGTTTATCTTCTCAAAGCAAGGAAGAAGTAACCTTTGGTTTCCTATGTTGTAATATGAATCCTTTCATAATTTCCTTTGAATGTGGTGTCTCTTCTCTGACCCTTTTTTGCTATTTACTGTCAGGCACTGGTGTTTTTACATTTGAAGTAGAAATGACTTGTACATCTGCTTCTTGTAATGTACCTTCTACCCATTCATCCTGGTTCATGTATTTCTCTATTTATGCTTTGGAGGTATGAGTGTAAGAGGTTGTTTTGATTTAAACCCTCAAAGCATAAATAATTCCATGGGGGTCATATGACCAAGTAAAACTTGATTGAAAACCCATCTTCTTTAATAACGTATATGCATCATTACTAGTGTTGGGTGCAAGAATTACACTTAAGAAAACTCCTCAACACTTAATTTGTCAACCCGGGGGATTCATAAACTTAGAGACGAAGCACAAGCAATGGCAGAGATGGTATGAATCTTCCTAATGTAAATCCCTACTTTATTTAAAGGAAATATTGCATAATCAAATTAAAGAGAGAAAAAGGGCAACTTGAACCATCAAAATAATCTAAGACTGGAATAAGAAACAATGCATTTGCAAGAGGGAATTAAAGATAAAAAGGGAAATAACTCTAGCTAAATATTGTTTAAATAATGGGTGTGTGTTTTTCTTGAGTAGAGACACTTAGCAGTCTCATCAGATGGGCCCTTAAACCTGCTCCTTTAGAGATTTCCTTCTTACACTAATCTGTCCTACACTATCGCAGTGTTCTTGCACTAGTGCAGGAACACAGATTTATGCAAAAGGTAGAAATGGTGTCTTTACTAAAGGCCTTTTACTTCATGCAAGGGATTGAACTTTTCCAGGTTCAAAGCACTTAGATCTCGTGACAAGAAACTAGTTCTTGCACTGGATCAGAGCTTCCTACACTTAGCATTTAATTCTTAAAATGAGTGCTTAATCATTGCAAGTGCTATTATACTATTAAATCGAATTGCACATGTAAAAAGTGAATGTTTCTGATCTTAATAGAGTGCAGGAATAAAGAAACAATCAATATACATTTATCCTCTCATAAGCATTTAATGAAAGAAACAAGATTACAGGAAGTAGACTAAGAAAGCTTGTTGCATCAAACCAACATGCACTGATGCAGGTTCATTTCTCCTGCTTGGACCAAGCCTGGAAAACCAATCAAACGGAATTGCAGAAAGGGAAATATCACACCAACATGCACTGGTGCAGGGTTATTTCTCCTGCTTGGACCAGGCGGAGGAAAACCAATCTGAAATAAAGTGCAGGAAAAGGAAATTTATCTACTTCACACAATGGATCCGCTTTCACCCAGATCCATTGTGCTTGAAATTAAATCATACTTGACAATATAAACACAAGTGACAGGAAAACAAGAAATGGGGTAAACGTGCTAGGTTGGATGGGCCCTAGACAACCAGCACGTTTCCCTTTTAAATAAAAATTCTACTCAGTACCTTAATCAATTCATCAACTCAAAACACGGAAACGCAATTTGTGAAACATGAAGCAGAGCTACCTTTTTATTAATTCACTGAGGTAAGTATATACGTTAATGCATCGTCTAACCCAGATTTGGGCGATAACAAAATACAACAACCTGCTACCACCTCTCTAGCTGTGTTTTTGTTCTCTTCTGCTATCAAAACTCCCCCCCCCTAGTCCTATTTACATTCTACATTATACAGGTCTTTGGCCAAAGGCCAAAATAGATCATTTCATTGATTACATAACCAAACACATAATTTAGCTTTTCAAGATTAGATGGTTAGCAAACTGGCCGTAGCCACTCTCCAGCTTTTGTCCTTTGCAGATTTGGTCTCTGCTGTCTTTGGGTCGATCTTTGCTATCGAGGCCAAAAGCTGCTTGATCTTTGTTGTCGTGGCTGGAGCTGCTAAAAATGAGGCAGTGATTGAGGAGGTTTGGATCTGCTGCAAGGTTTTTTTGTGCTGGCAACAGTGCAATATCTGATCCTGCACTAGGATCAACGGTCACAGTAAGTACTTTAACCACCAAATAAACATTGGAGATATTGATAAGTTACAAAGAGTGATTAAAAGTAAAAAAATCAAGTAATAAATAATTAATAAATGCTAAATTGAATTAAAAATATGAAAAATAAAGTTTATACGAAATATGTCACCATGCTTGGACTGGTGCAAGATGAGGGTGCATAAAAGAGGTAAAACAGAGGTAAATGGTTATGATTTAGGAAGGGTAAAATGGAAAAAAGAGAGAAAATTAGGTGGCTAAAATCCTCCCATCCCTAAGTGGTTGTGTGTCCTCACATAACTCTTTACCTCTGCAAAAAACCTTCAAAAATTTGAGCATTCCAGCTCAATCCTGCTCTGACATACTAACATCATCCTGCAATGTTTCAAACTTCTTCTTTCTGATGTTCTTTAGTTTCTTTGTCACCCTTTTAAGTTGCTTGAAACATTGCGCAGCTCGGTATTTCCAAGCTCTAACATCTCCTTTCTTTTTCTAGATCTCCGTAATTAATTCTTTTTTACTCTGCTCTTTATCCTCCTGTGCTTTAGCTATGAGTTGTTCTAAGTTCTGCACTTGAAGCTCTAGCTCAACTATTCGACTAGCAGGAGTTACCAAATCTTCTTTTTATTTTGTCTCGATAGGGATAGTACCTTCTTCAGGGATCTCAATATCAAGAAATTCTTCTTCTTTTGTCTCGACAAGGGCAATATCTTCTTTAGGGACTTTAGTATCCCTTGGGGTTTCAGCAAACAATTCTTCCTCTTCTTCTTCTTCTTCTTCTTCTTCTGCTTCTTCTTCTTCTTCTTGCACTGGTACAGGAGGGGATTCAACGTCCTATGGGGACTGTGATTCCTTGCCTGCACTAGATTCTTCATTCTTTTTCCGGGCCATTTTAATGAAATCAACCAATAGAGTATTTTCTTCGACCTCTACAGATTTTGCTGTGTCCGCAAAGACTGATAGGTTGTCTTCTTCGGGGTTCTCTGCCTGTACTGGTGGCATAGAAGGAGTCTCTTCAACAGGTGCACTAGTTTTCTTCTTATTTGGAGATGGGGCCCTTTCTTTTGTCGGTTTTTCAGGTTGTTTCCTTTTTGCACTGGTGCAAGAAGGACTCCCCTTTTCATTCTTACCTGGACCCTTGCTTGTACTGGCGGGGTCCTTTGTCTCCTTCCCAATAGCTATCTTTTTATGTAGCTATTTTAACAGTGCCTCCTAGGTCATGCCTTTGATTTCTAATTGTTTCTGGACCAAAATCTTTATCAGGCTGTGGTGATATATCTTCTTGTCGGCCTGGTTTGCCTGTGCATCCTACACACCCTTGGCCATTTTTTCCAAGCTCTTAAGAAAAAAATAGGGGAAATCAATCCTCCACCGGACGTGCCGGCCGCCTTCGAAATGCTGCAACATCCTAAAATGGTTACACAAAAGTGAGGGAGTACCTTCCCTCATAGGTCATGAATTTCTGTAGGATGAAAAGAAGGTACCACCACTGTTCCAGTAGGGCACTCTGCAGAATTCCTTTCTTCCAATCTACATTCATATTCTTTTCGATGATGAAACGCTGCCATCGATTCCTTTCTAGTTTCTGATTTTTAAAATACTTCTCACCAGTATTTTCCAAACCTGTCGTTGCTGCTATAAACTCCTCCGTAACCTTAAATTTTAGAGGCCCAATTTTTACTCTGTCACTTTTGAAACTTTTGGCAAACTGTAGGGACACTTCACTGCTGTGCCCGTCAAACTTTTGCAATAATTGAAGAGATCCTGAGTCTCGCAATAGTGTAAGACTATTGCGATACTCAATAGTTTGTTCTACCATAGTGAGAGACGAAGGTTCAATTTGAATAGGTGGCATCGCTGCTTAACAGTTATGAACAATCAATAATTTACATGCAACACCAGGAAAATTGGTTCTTATAGATAGGGATCCAACTATCCACCATCCCTTCCATCTTATCACACATTCATTCCACTGAAATAGCCATGGACGCATGGCATCTTTGAGATTGTGCCGGACTAGTGCTTGCAGCGGTGTTTTAACTTCTAGGTGAGGTAATCATTACAAGTGAAGGACATCTAGGATTAAGGCAAAAAGGGAAATTATATCCAAGCAACAGTTAAACACTTCCGCACTCCTTCATAATTAAAAATAATAATTTTAGCATTTATTAAAAAAATAATCATGATTCTTAACTTACACCTTGTACTTTAAATAATTTTCTCCTAGTTAATATGATAGCACAAGTACTCACCGACTAAGTGAAAGGACTTCTTATAACTTCATGATGACCACTTTCGTATGCTATGAAAAGAACAAATTGTACTATGTTTTTGACAGGGTGCATGCTTGCATTGGTCTGCTTGCACCGCTTAAATTATGCTATTCTGATGGTACCATTCTTCTTGCATTATTATATAGGACAACATGCTTGCACTAATGCAAGCATAATATTTGAAAAAAATAACAGGGAATTTAAGTAAAATATAGGTTGGACTTTCAACATGGCTTCCTCAAATTTTACTGGATATTTGCTTCACCCTTTCTTGATGATTCAGAGCATATCCTTTTGCTCTTTGTGAACAAGATTCTGCAATGAATTCATGAGGGAAAAAAGAAGTGGGAAAAGGGAAATTTCAGAATGGGAAGGAATTTTTTTACAGGGATTCCAGGAATAGTACCACAAGAGGGGATAAACAGAAGTGGGATAGAAAAACAAAATTTCAAGGGTAAAGTGGGATTTTTATGAAACGGATAGGGTAAATTCAGAAGAGTATGGGAAGGTTAATCATTCTAGGATTAAAGAAGAAAACTGAGGGAATATTAAGAAAGTGGAATATGAAGAAAGGCAGAAAATTTTCTAGAAGGTCTTCTTGCACTGGTGCAAGAAAAATAACTACAACGAGAATTAAGCATTACTTGAATAAAAAATATCCATGCTAATTACCCCAATTGTATAAAGGTTGGTTTTGTTGAACCTAATTTTACTTGGTGGTCGCTAGCATATCTAAAGATCAAGCAACATTCTTTTTTATTAGAAATTTTTTATCTTCCTACTAGCAAGCTGGTTTTCAGGTTGATCCTTCTGCAATCATGTCAGCGAACTAATTTTCATAATTACAGGAAAATATTTTTTCTTTACTTTTTATTTAAAAAATATTTTTTTCTTTAAGAAGAAGAAGAATTCATGTTTTCAAAAGTTTGGTATTACCATTCACCACTACCATCCCGAATTGTTCTTGGACTTGCTATGTAAAATATTTCCTAACAAGTGGCTGAAAATACTTCTTTAATCTGTGTCCATTTACCAAGAATACTGAATTTTTTCCATCAATAGTTTTAACTTCTACTGCTCCATTCTTGAATACTCGTATCACTTCATAAGGTCCCATCCAACGTGTATGGAACTTCCCTTTAAAAATTTTAAATCTAGAATCATAAAGGAGTACCCAATCACCTGGTTGGAATTGATTTTTCTGAGTAGACTTGTCATGCCACCTTTTGCATTTCTTCTGAATTAGTATGTTCTGCTAAATAGCATCCCTACGAAATTATTCTAACTCATTTAATTGGAGAAGTCACTATTGTTGTGCCTTAGAGAAATCTAGTACTAACTGAACTGCAGTTCTGAAAGTTTTGATCTGGAACTCAATTGGTAACAGAACCTGTTTGCCATATACCAACTCATATGGTGTATGTCCCGTGCTATTTCTCCAAGTGGTTCTTTATGCCCACAAAGCTTCTGGTAATATTTTAGCCCAGTATTTCCGATGCATATTTACTATCTTTGTAAGAATGGACTCGATCACTTTGTTCGTGGATTCCACCTGGCCATTTACTTGCAGGTTATACGGTGTGGATTTCCTGTGCCGAATATTTTATTGCTCTATCACACCCTGTACCAGATTAGAAATAAATTGTAGACCATTGTCAGAAACAATTTCTCTAGGCACACAAAATCTAGTAAATATTTCAACAAAAAGAAAATCAACAATAACTTTTTCTCTAGCAAAGGCAATAGCTTTAGCTTCTACCCATTTTGTAACAAAATCTATACAAACTAAAATATTCTTTTTAATTAATGACGTTGGATTTATTGGCCCTATAAAATCAATACTCCATTTTTCAAACGGCTCAATAATAACTTGGGGGCATAAAGGTATTTCATTGGTTTGATTAGGCTAGCCCATTCATTGACAACTATCACATACCTTACATATTGTTTGGCATCCTTAAACAAGAAGGGACAAAAGTAACCAGCACACAGTACTTTATATGCAATCCACTTATCAGCAAAGTGGCCTCCACAAGGTTCATCATGAGCATATTTCAATATGTCAAACACTTCCTCCTCTCTTACACATCTATGGATAATCACGTCTAGACCAGTGTAAAAGATATCTCCTTGAATCCAGGAGTATGCATAGCTTTTCTGGCTAATATTTCGCTTTTCACGAGCGGACAAGTGGGGTGGTGTTTTCCCAGTAACCATGTAATTAGCAATGTCATCAAACCACAGAGAATCTGTTGACATAGAAAAGAGATGTTCATCCGAAAAAACATCATTAACAGGAGTTTCTTCACCAGGATTATCCAATCTAGAAAGAAAATCTACTACAACATTAGATTTCCCTGGTCTATCAACAATAGTAACATTAAATTCCTGCAACAATAGCAACCACCTAGTCAATCTACTACTAGTCAATGGTTTGTTCATCAAATATTTAATCACGGAATGATCAGTATGTACAAATACTTCATATCCTGTAATATAGTGCCTAAACTTATTAATTGCAAAAATTACAGCTAAAAACTCTTTCTCTGTAACTGTATAATTTCATTCAGTAGAAGAAAAATTATTACTAATATAATAAATAACATAGGATTGCTTATTTTCCTCTTGTCCTAAAGCTGCGCCAATAGCCAAATCTGAAGCATCAGAGGAAATGTGAAAAGGCAGGGACTAGTTAGGACCTCTCAAAACTGGTGCCTGTACCAAATTTTCCTTCAATGTTTCAAAAGATTGTTGGCAAGCTGTGGACCAAGAAAATTCACTATCCTTAGCTAGAAGTCGAAAAAGAGGGGTAGCTATCTTAGAAAAAATTTCAATGAATATTTTATGGTAACCAGCATGTCCTGAAAAACCTCTTACTTCCCTTTGAGTTTTGGGTGCAAGAAGATGTAGAATGATCTCAATCTTTGCTGGATCAACCTGGATACCTTTACCAGAATTCAAATGGCCAAGTACCACTCCCGCTTTGCACATTAATCTACATTTATTATCACTCAAGGTGAGATGGGATTCTTGACAAAAAAGAAGTACTTTCTCTAGATTTTTTAGAGCTTCCTGAAAAAAATCACCAAATACAGAAAAGTCATCCATATAAATTTCTACAAATTCTAGATCAACAAAAATGGCCAGGATTTCCCATTGAAAGGTAGCTGGGGCATTACATAAACCAAAGGGAATAACTTTATAAGAAAATGTACCCCATGGAAATGTAAAAGTATTTTTATCCTGATCTTCAGGTGCAATCTGCATTTGGTTATAGCCACTGAAGCCATCCAAAAAGGAAAAATATTTCTTTCCTGCAAGCATATCAAGCACCTGGTCAATGAAAGGAAGAGGGAAGTAATATTTGAGAGTGGCTTTGTTTAATTCTCGATAATCAATACAAATACGCCATCTTCCATCTTTCTTAGGTACTAGCACTAATGGAGAGACCCACTGACTGTCGGAAATAGGATAGATAAAACCGGCATCCAAGAGTTTCTGTACTTCTTCCTTCACAATACCTCTTAGAGCTGGATTCATTCGCCTTTGGGGTTTTCGGACAGGTTGGGTTCCTTCCTGAATATAGATATGATGTGTACAAGTTTCAGGAGGGATACCCTTCATATCTACATAGCCCCAAGCAAAGGCAATAAGATGGTTTTGCAACAAATTCACAAGCTGCTCCTGTTGAGATGAGTCCAAATCTAAACTAATATGCTAGGATTTACCAGGGCTAATCTCAACAAGAGTAGTGTTAGGCTCAGGAGTACTCAAGGGAGTGGTCAAATTCAGCGGTATAGAAGAATGAGAACCATGATTATCTTGAAAGTCTAGGCTAAAAATCTGGCTCAAAGGCTCAAAATTAGGCATAGTGTCTAGATTATTCAGAAAATCTTGAATCTCATCTTCTTGTAAAGACCAGTATAATGATGGATAAGGGAAATGGGCTAAGTCTCCTCAACACTTCTTTTATCCAACCATAAATTATATCTAAGGTCCTGAATGGATCTGGAAGGGGGGTATAAGGTATCTTTCTTCCTAGAATCTCCATGCAAAATATACATATCACCGGAATGACATCCAATATATGCATCGGCCGTAGCAAGCCATGGTCAACCCAAGATCAAGGGGTGTCCTCCTACTGGGTTCTTTGGCTAAAGCACAATGAAATTAGTAGGATATTCCCAAGAATCTAATGAGATGATCACATCGTACAATACTCCTTCTGGCTTAATTTTAGATCTATCTTCTAATCCAAGCACAATGGGAGTAGGGTGAAGATGAGGTAACCAAAGTTGATCCATGGTTTGCTTAGTCATGACATTAATGGCTGCCCCCAGGTCTAGAAGAACATTAGAGACCAGGACATTACCAATCTAAACTGAGACAACAGGGTTTCTGAGATCAGTATATTTTTCCATAGACACACATCCTGTCATCAACTCTGCTACCCTACCAACAAATTGAATGGTTTGGGGTTCCACTCTCTTCCTCCTAGGTTTCTTAAGACAGATTTTCTTAATAATATTAGTACAAATGGGGATCTCTTTAATGGTTTGAAGCAAAGGTATCTTAATGAAAAGATTCCAAAGCTCAGATGCCAAACTAGTCTCAGAAATAGGCTCACTTCTTTCCACTACTAGCCTCTCTGGGAAGGGAGGCTGGTTGGAAGAAGATGGCAAGGATTTAGAGGGTAAGGGCTGCTTAGTGACAACTTTTGGAGAATGGTTAAGAGTTTCCTCTTCTCCTTTCTCTTCAACAATCACTATAGGTTGCTTCTGATTTTCTGATGTTATAGTCCTTCCCGATCTTAATTGAATATCATGAACCCCAACTGGAATAGATTATTACTCGAATGGTAAATGTGGGTTTATTACATAGATAATTTGCACTTCTTTATTATTGTTAGGATTGGACATAGGTTGAGCAGGAAACTGAGGAGGTCGAAAGGGTGGAGGTAAAGGCAATGGTGGAGTAGACTGACTCGGAAGTTGAGGCATTGAATAAGGTGTATGCATAGATGGATATGATTGCATAGGTGGCTGGTAGGAATATGGAGAATGAGTTGGCCCTCTCCAACCTTGTTGCCATGGTTGAGAAGGTTACCCATACTGATATTGATTTTCATACTACCACTGATGATTAGTGTTAGGATAATAATATGCATGTGAATTATAACGAAGATAGTGTGGAGAAAATTCAGGAGCCATACATGTACCTACCTGAGGCCTATTTCTTCTTTCTCCCATAACATACAAGTATTAAGCTTTAGGTTGTCTCCCTGTAAATACAACTTTGAGTCTTGGTATAGAGGGACATTTTCCTGTGACATGGTCTTCTGCACAAATAACACACTTATTAGTTTCTTTAAAATTAAGAGGACACTCTTTAGGAGGATGTTTGTCTCTACATTTAGGAAAGAAAATACATAATGACTCTTGTTCCTTCATGAGTTTTTGCTGAAATTTTAAAGAGTCTAACTGTTTGGTAACAGTGTTCATTATATCAATTTTCATGTTTTCCATTTTATTCTCTAGTCCAATAATCATAGCATCAGTAGATTCTATTTTTCTATTTCTATTTCGAGTTCCTCTACCTGATCTATATTGATTTCTTGAAAATTTCCTGCATAATTCACAATTTTTTTCAAAAGTTTTCTAAGAAATATCACTTTGACCTAACAGATTTAAATTATTTCTAGCATTATCAGTAAGTCCTCTTAGGAACAAGGTTCTAATAGTACTGGGATCAAACTTAAGTTTCAACCTTTGTAAAATATACATAAATATTTCTAGGTAATCTTCAAGAGTTTCATCATCGTCCTGTATGATTGTAAAAATTTCATCCTGCATGTCCCAAGTTTTGAAATATTCTTGATATTTAGACAAAAACACTCTCTTCATCTGATCCCAAGAAGCTATAGTGTTTCCTCCTAACCCAATAAACCAATGTAGAGTTGAGTCCTTGAGAGTAATAGGAAATAATCTTAACTTCTGAGCATCAGTTGAATAATCATAAATTCTACACAGAATATCAAACTCTAATAAAAAAGAGTCAGGATCTTCATGAACTTTACCATGGAAATGAGGGAGAGCTAATGATGGAATATTCTTCATTTGCACCACAGTATTAGGATCCACAATTGGAAACACAAAAGTGGATTGTTCTTCACTTACCTGGCTGTCACCAATCCCTTCCAAATGATCTTCTTGGTCCACCATTGTTTCTCTTTTACTTGTACTGCTCTCAATAGGATGATCCACACATGAGATGTTATCACCAGAATCCAGGTGGATTGTTCCTGCGTGATGGGTTTGAATTGAATTGGGCTTCCTGCTTACAGAAGGAGACCCAATATGATAATTTTTTTCAGAATTCATTTGGCCCTTAGTGGGCTTCGAACCCTTAACTTTTCTAGGCATTCATTTCAAAAGAAAAAAAGAAATAAAAATAACAAACAACTTCTAAAAAATGTTGTCATAAATCAATTAAAACCACTAAAATTCCTTCAAAGAAGCTTTTCCAAACAATACTCAAAAATAAAGGAAAATTTACCTCTATTGTATAATCAAGAAGTTCTTACCAAATCAAATTTCCTCCCCGGCAACGGTGCCAAAATGTTGGGTGCGGGAATTACACTTAAGAAAAATCCTCAACACTTAATTTTTCAACCGGAGGGATCCGTAAACTTAGATACGAAGCACAGGCAATGCCAGAGATGGTATGAATCTTCCTAATGTAAATCCATAATTTCTTTAAAGTAAATATTTCATAATCAAATTAAAGAGAGAAAAAGGGTAACTTGAACTTTCAAAATAATCTAAGACTGGAACAAGAAAGAATGCATTTGCAAGAGGGAATTAAAGATAAAAAGTGCAATCACTCTAGCTAATTATTTTTAAACTACTGAGTGTGTGTTTTTCTTTAGCAGAGACAGTTAGCAATCTCATCAGATGAGCCCTTAAACCTGCTCCTTTAGAGATTTCCTTCTTGCACTAATCTGTCCTACACTATCGCAGTCTGCTTGCACTAGTGCAAGAACAAATATTTATGCAGAAGGTAGAAATAGTGTCTATACTAAAGGATTTTTAATTCATGCAAGGGCTTGAACTTTTCCAGGTTCAAAGCACTCAGATCTCGTGACAAGAAACTAGTTCTTCCACTGGATCAGAGCTTCCTACACTTAGCATTTAATTCTTAAAATGAGTGCTTAATAATTTCAAGTGTTGTTATACTGTTAAATAGAATTGCACACGTAAAAATTGAATGTTTCTGATCTTAACAGAGTGCAGGAATAAATAAAAAATCTATATACATTTATCCTTTCATAAGCATTTAATGAAAGAAAGAAGATTGCGGGAAGTAGACTAAGAAAGCTTGCTGCACCACACCAACGTGCACTGGTGCAAGTTCATTTCTCTTGCTTGGACCAGGCTGAGAAAACCAATCAAACAAAATTTCAAAAAGGGAAATATCGCACCAACGTGCACTGGTGCAGGGTTATTTCTCTTGCTTGGACCAGGCGGAGGAAAACCAATCTAAAATAAAGTGCAAGAAAGGAAAGTGCAGGAAAAGGAAATTTATCTAATTCACACAATGGATCTGCTTTCACTCAGACAAGAATGCATGTGCTTGAAATTAAATCACACTTGAAAATATAAACACAAATTATAGGAAAACAGGAAATGGGGTAAACGTGTTGAGTTGGCTGGGCCCCAAGCCAACCAGCACGTTTCCCTTTTAAATTAAATTTCTACTCAGTACCTTAATCAATTCATCAGCTCAAAACACAGAAATGCAATTTGTGAAACATGAAGCAGAGCTCCCTTTTTATTAATTCACTGAGGCAAGTACATATGTTAATGCATCGTCTAGCCCAGATTTGGGCGATAAAAATATATAAAGACCTGCTATCGCCTCTCTGGCTGTGTTTCTATTCTCTTCTGCTATCAAACCCCCCCCCTAGTCCTATTTGCATTCTACATTATATAGGTCTTTGTCCAAAGGCCAAAATAGATCATTTAACCGATTACATAACCAAATGCAGAATTTAGCTTTTCAAGATTAGATGGTTAGCAAACTGGTCATAGCCAATCTCCAGATTTCGTCCTTCGCAGATTCGGTCTCGGCTGTCTTTGGGTCGATCTTTGTTGTCATGGCCAAAAGCTACTTGATCTTTGCTATCGTGGCTGGAGATGCTCAAAATGAGGCGATGATCGAGGATGTTCGGATCTGCTGTAAGGTTTTGCTATGCTGGCCATGGTGCAAGATCTGATCCTGCACCAGGATCAGCGGTCACGGTAAGTATTTTAACCACCAAATAAAAATTGGAGATATCGATAAGTTACAAAGAGTGATTAAAAGTAAGAAATCATGTAATAAATTATTAATAAATGCTAAATTGAATTAAAAGTATGAAAAATAAAGTTTATACGAAATATGTCATCATGCTTGGACTGGTGCAAGATGAGGGTGCATAAAAGAGGTAAAATAGAGGTAAATGGTTATGATTCAGGAAGGGGAAAATGGCAAAAAGAGAGCAAATTAGGGGGCTAACAACTAGCTACTCTGGTATTACAAATGAATAATCCAACATTGACCTTGATTTTAAACTAGGCTTTCCTCTTTCCTAAAACAAAATGAAATTCATCCATATTTAGCATTTTCCTTATGTACTCGAAGGAGAAGATGATCATAGGAACGTATTTTTGAAGTTTGTATGGTGGAAGCTCGCAGCCATACACCCTGATCTCTGTTTAACTTTTTTACATATACCAATCACTTGTTTTTTCTTGTTCATTGAGGTGAAGAATTATTTTAATGTCTTCTCCAATTCTAGGCTCTAATGAACTGGTAAGGAGCTGCCTTACTAGATGAATGAGTCTATGAATTCTGAGAAAGAAGTGGTTTTTGATGAATCTTTGACCAATTCTGTCCAATGAATCACTGATTGATTCACTCACTGTGCATCCTTCTTGTTTAAGTGAATGGGAAACATATATTCCTGCTAAAACAAAATCATATGAATAATCACCGAAGAATAATTAAATGCTCCTTGTGTGGTGAATTTCATGAATTTTTCATGTATAATATCAACCAAGAAATGGCTGTAATTATACTTAAAAAATGGTGATTTGTCAAGACTGAAGATAGATAAGAAACCTAGGATGGGTTCATTAACAGTTTCATCGTTTGGGTATCCTAACAGATAAGAAAGAAGGGAGATGAAATGTTTGGAAGCTATAGGAAAGATGAAATATTCATATGGGGATTTCTCTTTGGTAAATCTGCATCCTCAGGTAGGAAGATTTCAAATATCTGAGCTCTTTGAGGGAAGGATAATTTATGATAAAGATCCATGAGGGCAGAAAGAGATAAATAGGATAAGGAGTCAGAAGGAGGGATGAGAATCATTTGGTTAATGGTTTCAAGGGATATGGTGATCATAACATTTCAATTATGAGCCAAAAATGACTTGGTTATAGCGTCATACTGCTTCTGACACCAGGTAATTAGGTCCATAAATGGGTGAGTTTAAGGGAATGAAAACAAAGGAAACATAGACTCCAAAAACATGATAGGGTCTTGGTTATCCATGTGTTTCTGTTTTAGCCACAAATGTAGCTCGTAGAAATAAAATTCACAATGATAGTCAGTAATTTTAAAATAGGTGTCGGCTAGGGGTATGAGGTCAAGATTGATTTGCGGAGCTGTAGGAATGTTTTTTGCAATAGATTTGGCAGCTTCAGGAATCACCTCGGCACCTGGATGATCGACCTCGGATACAACCTCTGCAACACTGTTGAGATTTTGGATTTCTTCTGTCACTCATTTCTTACCTTTACCCTTATGATTCGTTTATTTCTTGATTTTGGCCTTAGGTGCCATGCTTGACTGGGATAGGCTAGTATAGGACTTTTAAACACAGGTTACAAAAGCTTTGACAAGGTTTCGGGAATATGAAGGTCGATTACAGAAATGACAATTGGCTGTGAAATGAAATGAAGGATGAAATAAATTTGAAAGAGGAGATAAAGTAAAGAATAAGAGACTATTGGTAATTGTATAGGCTGCACTTCGGGTTTAACGATCATGGCTAATAGTCAAAAGAGGTTTAATTTCATAACGATGTGATTAACAGTCCAAGAATAAATTTATTGGCCATCAAGATGATTTAACGGGTATAACTGGAGCGTTAAGGCATAACAGAAAAGTGACATGGAGGGATATGACTGATTCATGGACCAACAGTTGTGGCGTGTGAAAACTATCATGATCGTTGAAAAATGAAGTTCGATTTCCGGGGGGGTACCTCCCAGTTTCTTGTTTTAGGCAGAGGGGGTGTGAAGTTATACAATGCTACCACATCGCAAAAAATGGCGGCCACTAATACCAAAGTTCGGACCCCCCGCCCCTTGTGTTAAGAAGAAACTTTCGGGAATGGGGGGGGGGGTGTGTGAAGTTGATCTCCATCATAGATTTGAGGGGAGCTCGATATCTACCGTCCAAAATTGCAAGCACTTTGTCTCTAATGATTTGACCGCTTTGTCGTTAGTGACTTCATAATAAAATGCATATGTGCATATATATCATTTTAATAAATGAACATTTAAACCCCTATTCAAAGGTTTGAGCATACATAAATTAAAAACTTTACATTTTGAAAATCTAGCACATTTAAATAGGCGGCCATTTATTTTTTAAACACTAAAGGATTAACATTTTTATTTCATGCTTCCCTAACATTTTTTCTTTTGCCTCCTTTATTTAGAGCAAACTACTCTCAATCATTTTTTCTAACATGGATATAATAAAATATAATTTTCCTAACATTTTTAAAAAATGTCTTTTTCATCCATGTTCTAACTTAGAATTTTATCTTTTTATTTTCAAACTAGCATGCTAACTTATCAAAAACAAATAATGTTACAACAGGACCCTAAGGAAACAGTATTGTGCAATAATGGAGATGAAATCATCATGTTATTACGGAGATATTTCACTATCATTATGATATGTATTTGATATATATATTATGTTTCATCCATATCGATGCTCTTAGAATGGTAAATTTGGAGGAATTAGTCTCCAGGGTAGTTTTTACAAGTGATCTAAGTTTCGAAAATTTTGGGTGAAAAACATAATGAGCCACTTTTAGGCCTATCATGAAAATTTTTTGTGTTTCCAACATTTTTATGGAATTATATTCCATAATATACAAATTTATACCTTTACTACGGTGCAAGAATCAACTCAAACAGAGATTGTATGAGAAGCTATTCCTCCCAAAAGTTATTAACCTAGCAAAAATTAGCAACATAATTTGAAATGATGCCATCTCAAACTCCATTATTAATCGATGAGAGTATATCCACATGATCATGGTGAATAATACTATAGAATATTCCATATTATATCTCTAATTAATACTTGAAAGAGTCAAAGTTAATCACTAGTAGGATATTGGGTTGTGCTATGACCATACCACTAGCAGGAAAAGGAGTTTTCTTACCAAGTTATATTTTGTGTTAGTTTGGTTTATGAGTGATTATTTTATATACTCTCTATTTTTTGAATAATAATAGTTTACATGCATACACAATAAATTCTAATTAATAGATCCAAAAATCTAAAGAGAAATAAATCATCATACTATATATTTTAAATTTTGTAATATATTTTAGTACATCTTTGTGTTTAGTTTTCTAGTGGAATATCTATGGAATTTTATGGATCACATTATTTCATGTTATTCTTGGTTAACCCCCTAATAAAAGTAGACTTACTAAAACAATAGTAATCTAGTGGAATATCTATGTAATTTTATGGATCACACTATTTCATGTTATTCTTGGTTAACCCCCTAATAAAGTAGACTTACTAAAACAATAATGATCCTATATGGTTTGAAATGTGTAGTAGATGAAGAAAATTTGTTAGATATAGACCTAGTTATTCATGAATGACGCCCCGACTGTGAATTATCCCAACACCAATCTTGAAGAACAACCAAAGAGTGTACATAATAGATGAGTCATGAAAATTTTCAACCATGTCAGGTACTCATTTCAAACAAATATATAAAGTGATAGGTAAAGAGGAAATAACCACCCCCTTCCCCCCACTAAAATTAGAATGTTTATGTTAGAAATATTAGTTGTAAGGAACATGTGTCCTTAACATATAAAGTGATAGGTAAAGAGGAAATAACCACCCCCTTCCCCCCACTAAAATTAGAATGTTTATGCTAGAAATATTAGTTGTAAGGAACATGTGTCCTTAACTCCTGTTGACAGTGCTAGAAATATGTCAACCAAGAGGTCTCCCTGATGTAAAGTCGCAATTAGACATCACATTGTTTGGAGTAGGAAGCTCATACAGAATATCAACCTCATTTCCATGTATTCTTATATATTTTCCTTGACTCTAACTGTTAGTAAGAGAGGGGGGTGCACATGTGCCTTCGGAAAGAGAGGGGGGGTGTTACTCGTGAGTGTTCAATTGTATGGGTGTCAAGGTTCCTCTACTACAAGGGAAAATAGAAGTGAGTATCTAAGAGAGAGATAATAGTGCCACCTAGGAAGATACACACATGAAATGAAGGATTCTAGCTAATATTGAGCAGAATAGTCCACAAGGGTTGCAGCAGTAATTGCACACAATAGTTTCAAAAGGATTTTCCTAATATAATGTAGAATATTCCAGAAGGATGGGGCAAAAATTTCAAGAATTACACCATATTATCAACAAGATAAGCACGAAAAAAACTTAAATAGTTAAACTATCTTATTAAATGTGAAAGTGAACATGAAATACAAACAACAACATAATAGTATTACAAAAATTCATATGGCATGCATGAAGAACATGTTGGCCTTGAATATTTTTTTTATTAAGTAAAAGTTCCAAGACACATATTTTCAATGAAGATCACTAGCTCTAATAGTGGAGCATTGGAGCCACTCATTGTTCCACAAAGAACTAATTTAGCTATCTAATTCTTTGCTGGTGCAGAGAAGGTGAAAAGTCCTTTGCGCATACAGTGAGGATGTATATATAACAAAGAGGTGATGCTTCACCTTTCTTGTGATTATTTTCCTACCCTCATGACTGTTTGAATTCCTATGACACTCCATATTCATGTTTGTCATTTTGACTTCTACTTTACAATACGTTTTGAATATAATACACATGTTCCATAATGAATATGTGGCATAAGAAAACTCATGACACAACATGACATGATACTACTGATATTGACTACTTGATGATGTGGAAATGCAAAGACACTTCTACTGCTATGTCTTGAGTATCTTCTCTTCACCTCCACATGGATTGGTGATAAGGGATCTTCAGTGACATAATTCCTTGGCCGGTGATCATAGATTGGTGTCCCTTTGCTTTCTCTCAATCATTCATCTTGCATTCTCATCTACAAATGTGCCTCTCGACATGTTTTCCTCTTCTATAAATTTCTTCATCATCTTTCCATGACATGATAGAGAACATGTTCCTGCAATTCTCTCATGATGAGACG
This sequence comes from Pinus albicaulis, assembly GCA_034641835.2. Classification (NCBI taxonomy): domain Eukaryota; kingdom Viridiplantae; phylum Streptophyta; class Pinopsida; order Pinales; family Pinaceae; genus Pinus; species Pinus albicaulis. The sequence continues at coordinate 656,015,871 of CM076584.1, read as the reverse complement.
ACATCAATATGAAAACCCCTAGCCTAAGTTGATTCATTTTGATCCATAAACTAAGCCCAAAATAAGTGACAAGTTGGGAAGGGAACTTGACCAACTGTGCACTTGTGCATTTCAGGAAGACAAGGGAAGCCTTAATCCTTGACATTGTACAATGTGAAATTCAGGATGGGTTCAGGGGAAATACTACTCAGTTTCTGGAGCTAGTGGGACAAGATGAAGGAATGGGCACTAGGAGAGTTTACGCCACTATTATGGGAGCCATGGAAATCTAGGGGACTGCACAAATTCATAGTTCAAGGGATCAAGGATTGAGCTTGAGGATTTTGGTTGCAAAGTGCATAGTTCAAGCTAGGTTAGAGAGCATGTCTGTGCAATTCTGGAGATCAAGGTCAATGCTTGGTCACATAAACTACACATTGTAGTAGTCCTGGGAGGAAGGTACCTCAAATTGCATAGTTTCAAGTAGAAAGGTCACAACTAGAGGAATGATACTATGTATTGCGCAACTCAGGGGAGGTTTCCTTAAGGTAATCTGCTTGGTCAGGAATTTTTATGAAAACTACTAAGTGCGGGCCCAGTGAGATCAGTGTGAATAGTGATGAACTTTGACTGTGATCACAAACTTAGAATATTTTTATGACTCAAACAACATAGATCATACATGACATCAAAACAAGGTTTTGTCCTCCGTGCAATAGTCTTATGGCTGATTATGACAACTGCGACACCAAAGATACACTTTACGATGACTGTGATGAAACTTAAAAAATTAATTTCTCTGGTCGGCTCCTCTCATACCCTTCTTCACTATTAATGAATTAAACCCTTCTTAAAATTATTCATTCCATTGTCCTAAAGATGGATCCCCGTTGGGATTCAAAATGTTGACAAATGTTTCTTGATATTGTGGATAATCCGGGAAGCTCTTTAGAAGATGATAACCACATGAACTTAAAAACCAAAATCCAGGAAGATCTTTAGAATGTGATGAAACTTGTGCAACAATGCTGAAAACTTTGGAAATTAGTGCGAAAAATACTTACAAGGTTGGAAAAACTCATTTGCACAAAGGTGACCCCTCAGAACCACTCAAAAAAAGCTCATTCATACAATGTGACACCAACTTGTGAAAAGACAACAATTTTCCAAAGGGAAAAAAATACCTCAACAAAACACATGAAATGGTATTCAATGTTTATGATGACACATGATACTTATGACAAGATGATGTGGCAATCATAGGTTTCCCTCCTCATTGTTTCTTCCTTTGTGTCCCTCGAACGGGTTGTAAATCTAATGGAGTATTCCTACGGTCCTGATACTTGATCTTCTATTGTAATTCAGTGTTACTTCGCCTTATTTTCTAATTATCATCTCATCCCCTTAGCTAACTTATGTGTCTTCTAGAATTTCCTCCTTCTCCATCTATTCCTTTGTCATCTTGACATAGTGTGATATAATTTATGTATCTGTAATCCACTTGTGACAAGATGAAATTTTTCTGATAAACCCCTAGTCTAAGATGTTGCATGATGATCCACTCACTAATCTGAAACCAAGTGGTAGTGAAAGGGAGAGGCTTAGTTACTACACAGTTGCGCAACTCAAGCAGTCAGGGGTAAGGATTGATCACTGAAATTGCGTAGTACAATACCTAGGGACTCAGGGGTGAGGCTTGATCACTAAAACTGGTTTGTATGAAACGTTATATGAAACTCGAGATAATTTTTGCAACTATTGTTGCAGCACAATTGGGATTGTTTTGAAATGGTTTCCTTTTCACAAAAAATATCTAGAATTATGCAATTAGAATAATTGGCAACACCAACTTGTGAATTAGAGAAGATACCATGACTATGAATAGGAATGAGAGTTTGATCATTATAAGAATCATAAATTGGGATTGATTCTTGAATGTTTAAATCATCAAGACAAATATTTACGAGAGAATGAGAATTAGTTGGAACAATTTCTTCATTAAGTGTTCTTCATTTCCACATGTAAGTTGAATTTTTCATGAAGATTCTCTTCAAAAGAAGATAAATCAGCATCCGCGATGTCATAATAATTATCATAAATTAGTTCACAACACTCTCTAGAGTTCTCTTCAATTTCATATGATGTATTAAGACAATAACGATCATGGGGCACATGTACATTAATGGCCGAAGAATGATCGATAATTAATTATCTATCTTGATAAAAGCTAATTGGAATTTAGATTAGCCTCTCTATTTTCTAAAATATCTTTAAAGTAAATAAAGGATAAATTGCGACTAAAAAAATTATCAAGATAAAGGGAAAAATATGAATCTGAAACAATGCATTTGAAAATGTCTCTATTTGAGAACTCTTGTGCATTTTATTCATTTCAAATTTCATATTTAAGATCATTTACTTGACTAATTGTCTTTTCCTGAAGAATGTTGGTTTGTTTTCCTGAATTTGGCATATGCTCATCGTAAAATAATTCAGAAATTTGTACAACAGATTGCGTATTATTAGAAACATTAATTGATGCTTGTACTTGCCAACTTATGCTCTGATTTTTTGATTCTAACGACATTGATTTTCAGATTTCAAAGCGGTATCTCCTTCAAGACTGTTTCTAGTATCTTCTTGTGGTTTATTATCAAAAGTTTCCAAGTTTTGTAATTGAGATTAATTGACATGTGAAGGTGCACTGTGATCATTATCAATTTTGTAGGAAGTGTGCACTAAATGAAGGAATTTATCATACATGATAGAGGCCACTTCATCATCATTTATTTGCACCTCGATATTGGAATTCTCAATCATGTTAATGAAATTGGAAGGAAGAGAGAAAATATGTTCAAACCAATCTAATAATTCCTCTTTCAAAGGTTTGTCTTCAATTTTAAATTTTAAAACAATTTAAACGAAACGTGGTAAAATCAATCAAAGATTCATTTTTGAACCTTCGTAAATCTTCAAAATTGTCACACACATATTCATAGATATAGCCATCAAATTTAAGAAGAAAAATTGTAGTAAATTGATCCCAGCTGTGAATTGAGGAAATTGGAAGTGATTGACACTAGCTTCTGGATTTTTCCAAGAATGTAAAAGTAAAAATCCTGCATGAAATTCCTTCATCAATATCATAAAAAGTAGAATTTAATTTTTTTCGAATGAATTGTAAAACATTATTAAATGCATAAGTATTCCTATTACTGTTAAATTTTACCTTAGACAATTACCTTACTATTTCTAGTGGAGTATTGGAAGACAAAAGTCGAGAAATACAACTCCAAATTGGAAGTTTAATAGGAACCATTCTAATAAAAATAAAACGTTAGAATATAAAAGCCTCCAATAGACAACAACTCTTTAGGCCCTCCTGCTAGTGCCAAACATTTTTAGGGCCAAATATTTCTCCCTACAACACTATGAGGAAAACCACCCGGTTTGGAACTTAAAGCAGCTCTTTTTTCATTTGGGATGGTGGTTTCGACTAGTTAAACTAGGTTCAGTTACCTTCTCTCCATCTTCAATGGCTTAAAATATGTTTTCTGTCAATCAATGGAGAAGAGACATAAGATCAGCCCTCTTGCTAATCAAGCAATAAAATGATCCTTAAGCTTATCTGGGGCTCAAGCAAGCCACAGCTAAAGTTTTCCTCTTTGGTAAGAGGACTTCTAGGAATGTAGAATTAAAGCTAAATTAAAAATTAAACTAAAATTAAAGTAAAAGGAAAATTATCCTAATCCTATCTCAATTAGAGAGATATAGATCTAACCCAATTAAGAGCAAGATATTTAAATTATTTGGGTTTAAATATTCCTCGCTTATAATGAATATCAAGCTAATGAAGTAGTTCAATTAACTCACATTATGAATGCCAAAGAACATTCTATTCATAGACCTCTTAAAAAATATAATCAACCAACAACACTTCGGAAGTAGTTCACAAAATGAAATTGATTGTTAAATCAATAATTCGAATAATTAAACAATAATACAAAGAAATAGTTCACGGAATATCAATGTTTGTTAAATCAATACTAAAAATACATATTTCTGAGTAAATAGTTACTGAGAAATCAGAAGTGCACAAATATGAATAATATGGCACATTCCTCCTATTATAAAATGAAATGATTATTTAAAATAATAGTATGATAAATACCAATTTATTGAACCCATATCTATAGCTCTGGTCTCCGAGAGTCCTTTATAATACTTTGAAATTATACTTTTAAAAAATGAGTTGCAATAGTACAAGGTGTGTTATACATACATAATTCAGAGTGAAAAAGAAAAATCCTCAATAATCCCTAGTTTCTCTCCTCTCATTTACAAATCTAAATCCTCTTTACAATAGTGCCTCCAGGAATTCCAGAATTGCAGACAAGAGAAGCCCCCTCCTTCTTACATTCTACAATCTTCTATTTATAATATTTACAAAATAATTCCTCAATAGAAAGTTGTTGAGGAGTGCTTCTTCTCAATAAACAATCGTTGTCCCAAGATCATATTCTTCAATTGTTGGAGCATTCTCATTGATTGAGATATTCTACTTCTCATCAATTCAAATTTTTTCTTTGCAAAAACAAATCAATAATTTAACCAAAATGCAAAATTGAAATCAAAATGCTAAATCTGGAATTAAAAGATATCAAATCAAAACTTAATTACATAGTTAAAATAAAATAAATTTTAGCTTTCTATTGATGTGTGTAGATATTTAATTTTTCAAAAAAAAATATAGATGAATGGATCTACACTCAGAAGAAGTTGTGGGCAAATGAGAATGCATAAAATAAAACTAAGAAAATTGATTTTGTTTAAAAATGCAGCTCTTGATCTTCCGCTGAATTTTAGACCCATTAAATGATCGGATATGGAAATAAAACCACTTCAGAAATGTTATCCATTATTTTATCTATCCAAGGAGTCATCTTCGGCCTGATTTGGCCAGCTAAAACTCCATTTATGAGCTTCTAAAGTTGGTGTATTAAAATTGCTAGAATTCTAGAAAATTTGTTGTCTTGGCAAAAACTAGGAAATTTTAATTAAATTATAATCCTAAATTAGATTACAATTATTATTTAATTAATACTAATTAATTATAATTATGTTATTAATCTATAAAATTTTATAATAAAAACTTTATTAATAAATAAAATAAAAAAATTGATTTAAAAATTAATTAAGATATCATTATATTATATTAATATTTTTTTTCTAAATAATTCTACTTATATTATATAATACGGGTCACAATATTACATTCGTCATCCTCCAGAGTTGGAAATCCAATTCCAGCGAGAAATCCCAGATTGAAAATAGCAAAATAGGGGTTGCCCCAAATGGGGAAACCAACCCATGAGATGTGTTCAGTAAAATTAGAGTGAGTTGGCCATTTAGGGAAGCCAACTATGTTCATATCATATCTAGACTCGAAAATAAGAAGAGACAAATTGATAGCATTAGAGAGAAATTGACTAAAAAAAAAAGCACAAAGAGTAGAACCCAGTTGTTAAGAAGTTGGTTTCTTGTCATCGTGAAATGGCGGTTGAAGTGGCTCCTCCACAATTCGGCACATGTACTCGGATTCATCGTCCTCGAACTTGGACACCTGGGTGTTCAGTGGAGGAGAGGATTCCATGTGAACATTAGTTTCTGCATTGGTGTCGTCCTCGTCCGAGTTGCTACTTCGATCACTACTATTGTTCAAGGCCTGTTGAACCGGCAAAGCCACCATCTTGCGAAGGGGAAAGGGAGAGGCAGGTGAGATGGTGGATTTACAAGGATGCTTCCTGGAGTGCGAACCAAAGCCAGAGGACCCAATGGAAGGCTCAGGAAGGTGCATTGACAGGCCGATGGAGAGGCTGATGGGATCCAGGACCTCTGGTTCATCCCAATCGATTTAGGTTTTAACCCTGAATAGAAATTATCTACAAACAAATCTTAAAACATAAAATAAACAATAGCGAGAGCATAAAACATAAAACAAATAAACACAAATATTTTCCCCTGGATCCCAAATCGCGATGACCAGCTTGATTTTTCATTATATTCCTTTTATTGTTGCAACACATATATATACATGCCGAAGCATACATAAAAACCAATCCATTAACTCTAGATTAGAACATACTCGTAGTTCCCTTGACCAGATCTATAAAATACCAGGGGCCTAAAACCATCATACCCCAAAACAATGTGCAAATCCATGCACAAAACCATGGGCGGGTCCGCCCACCGAAAAATAAGGTCCAATTTTTTTTTCCCGAGGCATTGCCACCCCCCTTGCTGCGCCCGGCGCAACGTACAGGGGCGGCTATCGCCCCCCCTATGACCCCTCCACGCGTGACCAGTCGTGGAAAGGATATAACACATATCCAAAAATCGATGTAGAAATTCACAGTTCTACCAATAGTGGCATGAATGGGAGGCTCGGAAGGGAGCTCGCGTCCACCGCTCCTACGGTGACGACAGGGCATGGCGGAGGTGAAGGTATGCAACTGAAGTGAGGGGGGAAGTAGAGCGTCGTGGATAGGACCCGAAGGAGTAGAGAAATGGAGCAGCGACGTGGCGGAGGCAGAGGCGCAAGGAGCGACAGAGCCAAGCCCGAGAGAAAACAAAATGCTGAAATGGGGAGTTGGATGCACAAATTTAACGTCCATGAATCATGACAGAGGGAAAGTTAGTGTGACAGGAAGAATGAATGTGGGCATGATGACATTAATGCTGGAATGAAGCTGAGAAGATGCTGCAGAGCGATCGAGGGTGGTGGAGTATAAAGGGCTCACACTCCAAGCTTTAATCAATTTGTTGTGGCCATGTGCACCCCTGTGAGGGAGATAGATGTCGATCGTCCACGAGGCCAAGTGGCGACCAAATTTATTGCACGTTAACACCCGCATCCATGGGTTGAAGATATTTGAGCACAAAATGGGTGCATTTTGTGCGTAGAGCTTCATCATCAAATGTGTGGAGCTTCCCTGAGGTGAGAGGAGCATTATGACCAATCCCCTTATTGGCTAGAAGATTCGTGACTGCATTGGCTGATCTTCGAATGTGTTTGAAGGAGACAACTTTATGAAAAAGTAACCAGTGCTTAAGGAGATCAAAGTGGGTAGAAATTCTCCAACTCTTGGATAGTTTGGAGGCCAAGGAGCCTAGGAGGAGATGGTGGGCAATGTCAATGAATATTTGGGAATCACCTTCAATTTATAATGGGAACAATTTTTTGTTTTGAGCCAAAAAGAGACCTTGCATGAGGCCTTCTAACTCTGTAGAATTGTTGGTATCCCATCTTATAGAACTAAAATAGATCATGAGGGACTCTCCTTCAGAGTTTTTGATTATGTCTTTGAATCCTATGTCCCCCGGATTGCCTTTTGAGGCTCTGTCAAAGTTAATTTTGAAAAAGCCAAGACTCAGAGAACTCCATGAGTTGGATGAGCTGGGAGAGTGGTTTGAAGGGGGCTCATTGTTTGGATGAGAGGGGATGAAGAGATTCCTATTGGCCCAGATGATGCTTTCAGGGGGAAGTGAGGAGAAGTCAAAATCCTTCTAGTGATGCAGTGCTAGAGATTCCCTGAGATTGTTGAAAATATTCATCTAGATGATTTCTGGAAGGGAGGCTTGATCTATAAAAGTGTTCCTATTTCGCTCTTTCAAAATTTTCCAAAGGAAGGGCCCAAGGAGGATGGCCCATAAGGAATTAAGGTGGTCGCTGTTGAAAGGAGTGGATTGCCAATGACAAATAGTATTGAGAATATCCCCTTTCTGCCTATCAATTCTTCTACTAAGCAAAGTGATTTTATCCCAAAGAGAGTTTGCCAGAGGACAAGAGTCGAGGAGGTGCTCTATGGATTCCTCTAAATTTTGGAAATTTGGACATCGTGAAGGACTGATGAAACCTTTTTTCAATAGATTGTCCCAAGTTAGGATGCGGTGTTTGCTAAGCATCCATAAGAAGGTGGAAATTTTTGGCCAAATTCATGGATTCCAGATTTGGGCCGAGATGGCATCTTGAGGGACCTGATGATTGGGGAGAAGCAAGTGATATGCTTCTTTGGTGGTGAAGGTACCATGAGAGGAGTAACCCCATCTTAAAATTTCCTCTCCAGCTATGTTTCTGATTTTTCTTTTGTGAATTTCATTATTGATATCCTCAAAAGTTTCATGATGCCAATCGTCTTCCAACGCTCATCTGGGAGCCATTGTCAGTAGCTCAAGTAGGTTTGGGGGGGTCCAAAACTATTCAATTTTTGTGTTCTCCCTGTTGTTAAGGACCTCCTGCCATCACGGATTTTGAAACAGAGTGGAAATTTTGGGTATCTGTTGCTAGGAGTCCTCCCAGAACCTTTCATTTAAGCCTGATCAGACTTCCCAAAAACTATGTTCCTGGATGATGGACCTGTGATGTTTCGCTACTTTCCAAATGAGGGAGCCAGTTTCTTCTGAGTTGAAACGAATCAACTCCTGGGGAGGCCAATTACCTGCATACTTGGAGATCCATAGCTGGGCCTAGGGAACCTCTGGATTAGAGACTCATTTCCACCAGATTCGCGCTCCAATTACTGCATTACTGTGACTGGGATCTCTGAGCCCAAGACCACTAGAGATTTTGGGGACACAAACCTCTGTCCACATGACTAGCGCCCATTTTATGTTGTCTTTTTTTCTTCCCCAAAGGAAATTTCTTTGTTGATTACGAATTGATTTTAGAACCAATTTGGGGGCAGCCAGAACATAGAAAAGGTATAAGGGCATGGATTGGAGAAAAAATTTGATTAGTACAAGACGTCCGGAAATGTTTAGGGATCGATGAGTCCAAAGGGAGAGTTTAGCTTCAAGTTTGTCCAAAATTTTCTGCCAGGATGAATGCTTGATGGCAGAGTCAATGAGGGGGGCTCCAAGATAATTTGAAGGAAGTGTGGAGATGAGGAAGCCTAGAATCCTCGCAATGTTATGCTGGGTGATGACAAGGGTGTTAAAAATAAGATCTGGGATTTCTCGGTGTTGATGGTGGTTCCAACAACATCAGAGAAGAGATCAAGGATTGATTTGAAGGAGCGAGCTTCTTGGACAAAAGGGTGACAAAATATCATAATATCATCTACAAATTGTTGGAGGGAGATGGGAGGACAGTGGTGGATGAACTGACCTTTGAGAGTGTCGGTGTTAATGGCATGGCGGATAAGCCTCCTCAATCCTTCTGCCGTTAGAATAACAATGAAGGGGGATAAAGGATCTCCTTGACGAATACCTCTTGAGGGCAAGAAAGTTGCGGGGGGGAGAGCCATTGAGAATAATAGAGAAGAAGGGGGAGGAGATGAGGCTCATGATCCATCGAACCCAGGTGGGACTAAAACTGAACACAAATAACATATGTTGCATGTAATTCCAACTGATTTTTTCAAAATATTTTGAGAGATCAATTTTGAGGAGCATACCTAGGATTTTCTCAATCTTCAGTGAGTGAGTGACCTCATGCATGAGGATGATGTCGTCAAGGATTTTTCACCCTCCCACATAGCCTATTTGTTCTGGGGAGACCAGCAATGGGAGAAGGGGTTTGAGCCAGTTGGCGATCACTTTGGAGATGAGTTTGTATATGACATTGCAAATCAAAATCGGTCCGTACTTATTGGGAGTGACTGCTTTCTCTTCCTTGGGAATGAGGGTGAGAAAGGTAGCATTGAGGGTTGGTAGGATCCAATGCATGCTCCAAGATTCCTTCACCAATTCCCAGGCTTCCAACTTAATGTCCTCCCAGAAGAAATGGAAGAATTTGGTGGTGAAACCATCTAGCCTAGGTGCTTTCCCAACCCTTATTTGTGACATGGCTTGGTCAACCTCCTGCAATAGGACCGGTCTCAAAATAATTTGATTGTGTTCCTCTGTAATTAGAGTGGGAATGTGATGCGTAATATTTCTCATGGCGGGTTTCCGCTCTGTAATAAGCTCCGTGAGTGTTTCCTTGAAGTAATTCAATATTTCATACTCTATGTCAGTGTGAGCTTCTAGGTTAACTCCCTGATCATTTTTTAGGACAGAGATGCGGTTGATCATTCTTCTCTGAATGGTGGAGGGATGGAAGAACTTGGTAAATTTTCCCCTTCTTTGAGCCATCGTATTCTGGATTTTTCTTCCAAAGAATCTCTTCCTACAATATTATGTCTTCTAAGTGTCTCATGATATCATGTTCTTGATGGGCTCGTTCCTCCGTGCGCCCTTATATTATGATTGTTTGCTAAATTTCAGCCATCTGAATTTCCAAATCCCGTTGATTTTTGAAAATATTTCCAAACGATGTTTGGTTCCAATGCTTAGGCGATTTTTCAAGATCTTCAAATTTTGCTGGAATTGGTAAATTTTGGAACCTTACGGTGGGGTGATGTTGCGCCACCAATTATTGACCATTTATTTGAAGTTGGGGTGAGAGAGCTAGAATTTCTCTAAACAAAATGGTTTGTTGCTAGTCATTATTGGGTGCGTCCATTGCAGTTGTATGGGCCAATGGTTCGAGCCTGAAGCAGGAAGGATTGTGGAGAAGATGTCACCCCCTATATTAATATAATTGTCTGAGATTATGAAATAGTCTAGTCTCGAAGCTATTTGCTGAATTCCTCCCCATCGATTGTTTCAGTGTGGAGACCATTGGAGGTTGGCAAGTCAACCAAATGATTTTGGAGTGTAAAGTCTTTAAATCTGTGGGTTTTTGCATCCAATTTGAGTCGGCCTCCTATTTTTTCTTTGAGATTGTTGATCATGTTAAAATCGCCTCCAAGGATCCAGACGAGGTGGTCTCTCTTAGAGTTGAGGAGTTCATTGGTGTTCAAGATGTCAATTTTCAGGGTTGTGGATTGAGTGAAATATACATTAGTGAGATGGCCATGGATGTTGGTGCCAATCAGATGAAAAGAGGCTTGAATGAAATTGTGAGAGGCATGAATATTGGTCACGAAGATGATGAGGGGGTTCGAGGCAATGGCAAGTCCTCCAGAGGCTCCCATGGCGTCTACCACAACAGTGTTGCATCCAGGCCACAGGCTGGATAAAATTGAGTGTAAGGTGGTACTGGTACATTTATTTTCCTGCATGAAGAAAATAGAAGGATTATCCTGCTTAATTCTATTCTTGATAATTCGGTGCTTTGAGGGGCTATTGAACCCTAAAATATTCCATTATGTGAGCTTCGTCATTCAAAACCGAGGGATGACCTAAACCTGGTCAACTTGGGATAGCGTCCCGATTCAACTAATTGAACTCCAAGTAAGATTAGGTGATGAAGATCTGTGCGTGTGCCCCTTTTCCTGGATTCTCTCAAAGTATTTGAAGTGTCTAGAGAGAAAGGTCCTCCTTGAATGCCTAGGCAAGGTATTTGTTGTGCTCTGGAGAGATCTTCCTCTAAGTTGTTGATTTTCCTTGTTGGGATGGTGTGATACTCTCGATTTTTGCAGGCGATTTCCAGTCTAGTGATTTCGAGGTCCCCGAAGTCTATGATTTCCCGCTCCTCTTCCATATAGGTGGGTTGATTTAGTTCTTTACCTTTGCCTTGATTATCTTTTTGTGTTTGGTTCCCATGGGTGTCCTCCTCGATATTGGTAGGTTGCTCAATTGGAGGCTCTTGGATCTGTATGATTATTGTGTTCTTTGGCTTGAACTCTTTCTGCTTATCTTTTAGATTGTTGGATTGCTCTTTGGATCCTTCATCATTTTTCAGGGTCAAGGTGGAGGGTATCAAAGGAGATGAAGGATTGGGGAGATGAGTGGTGATGGGAGGGGTTACTTCTGGGGTGGAGGAGGGGTCTATTTCCATCATTGTTTGAATGGCTAGAATGTTAAAGCTATTTCTAGTGGAGGGTTTTAAGGATTTGGGGGAGGAAGTAGGTTTTCTGGCATGCCTTTTGCTGTTGGAAACTTTGGTAACACCTTTAGGGTCAATATTCAGAGAGACAGGGGAAGATTTCAGAGGCTGTTTGAGGGGACAGTCCCTAAATAGATGCCCATGTTCATGGCATTTGTGGCATCGGAAAGGCACATGTTCATAATCAATCAATTGGACCCATTCGAAATCATCATGAAAAAGACTTACCGAATCCAGGAGAGTTTTGGCAAGATGCATGTAGATGCAGATCCTAGCATAGGTTGTGTATCGATTGAGCTTGGTTTCCTCACGATTTTGATGAAGGCTCCAAGGTGGTTGCCGATTTATTTGAGGGAAAACACGTCCTAGTATTCTTGGGGAAGGGAGTAGAGTCTGATCGACACTGGTGCCCAACTGAAATCTTCTTTGTTGGGGTTGAGACGCTTAATCCAGTTTCTTAAGAAAAGGCTAGTCACATTAAAGAAATAGGAGCCTCCGTCCATAACCCTATTTTTGTCCTCTATACAGGTGAAGATGATGTTTAGAAAACCTTTGGGACCTAGTTGTACCGTGACTTGTCCCTTGGGCTTCCACTTGGAGGCTATCTAGCCATAGAGAGCATTCTCAATAGGTTAGAAGCCGATAAACTTCCTAATGAGGGCATGATCTTGCAGGTACTATATTATGCCATTGATACGTTTAGCAGGTAAATGGATGTGGGGCATGTTGGCCATGATGGGAATGCAGGTAGATGAAGAGGCTTTTATCTATCCTTGATTTTCCTTTTCCATTTCTAGCTATGCTTCAGGTGTTACTGCAGGTTCAGATATGCTTGTAGTTTCATTGAGAGATGGGTGCAGAGGGTTAGTACACTTAGTGTCATTGTCTTTAGCAGATCTGCCAACAAGGGGGGATTTGTGCCTCCCCCACTTCAAGAACTGTCTTACCGTTATCCCTCTTCACGCAGGTGACTGCGATGGCTGCAGAACAGAGGAGAAGGGTCAAGAGCTCTATCGGCGCCAGTTGTAGGGGCGGAGGAAACCCTACATTTCCATGACCTAGGTCAGCTCATTCTTCAACTGCGCTCCTATATATTATATTAACATTATAATTTAAGTATATTAGAATTACAATATAATATTATAATTGTAATATAATGCATTATAATATTAATATAATCTTTAATCTTTAAAAACCAAACCATTGGAATCAATCATAAACAAAACAAAAAGAATTAAAACAATACCACATATATGATATGAGTGAGGGAGGGGAGAGTTAATGGAAGTGAGTGGAAAGTGAGGTGAGGGTGAGGTGATGTGGAGAGCATTGAGAATCATAAGGATTTTGAAAAACTTTATATTAAATTTTTTGTAGCCCATCGCATTTTCCAAATTGCAAAAATCATAAGTTCATAATTTAGGTGTTTTTTTAAAATTTGCGATATGAGATATTGCAATATCAAAATCACAATTTATTATTGCTTAAATTTTTTAGATCGTTTTTTTTTTAAGGAAGAGAAGGGATGTGAAATGGGGCCACGTGAATGAACAATCCTACAAATTGGACTACAACCACCTTGCAATTTTGGGATTCTAGGTTTGGAAATTTGTTTTAAAACATCAAATTGGAGTAAATTACAAAAATTATGAAACGTGTTTTCATCTGTTGTACAATTTAGTTGGGTCATTTTGTAGGACCGTTAGTGAAAAAATTAAAAATAGTAAAAATTAGCTAAGATTTAATATTTGCAATGAATGACTATTGTAATTGTGAAAATTAAAATACTATACACTTATTTACTTTTTTAGTGAAGGCAACAAAAATGATGAAACTTCAAAGGAGTGCCACTTACAAAACGACTAACCAAATGAGGGGAAACAAGTATCAATGGAATTCTTGTTAAAAATTGAATGCAATGAAATGATCAAAATGGAAATTTGATAAAATTGAAAAAAAAAAGGGAAAAATTGTAGGATAATTAACTTAATGAAAATCATAAAAGGTGTTTAGTAAAAAATTAATAGAAAGGGTCCCCATTATTTGAAGTAAATAATTCAAAATGTGGGGTTATGGGTTTTCCCCTACAACACATCCTAAAGTGGAAGGTTGAGTAGGTGATGGTGCAAGATCGTGCACTCCTCCCACAAAGGGTTGGAGGCTTTGAAGGCACCCAAAGTGGCGGGGAGATGTAGGGTCCCCTATGGTGCCCTAGTAAGTGTACTCTTTTTCAGAAAACAAAATTAGCTACACACATAAGTGAAAAATAAAAGGTCAAATTTTCATTTGAAAATTCTTAATTTATGGATCAGTTGAACCAAAAAAGTTTCACGTGATGTTTTTTCTATGAAAAATCCTAAAATACCTAGCACCCTTCCACTCGTAATCAATAATTGGGCTTTTAAAGGGTTTTACGAAAGTAGGGTCTGAGGCTAGTGACCAAAAAAACAACAAAAGTAAGGATGAAGGGTTAATATAATGAGGGGTATTGGGGGCATGTACTTGAAGAAGCTAGTCACACTTCCAGCAACCATTTGAAATATAGTTCAAGTTCAAGTGCGCCAACACCTAATACCTGTAGGGAAATATGTTTTGGCTTCTTACAACTAAGCTACCTCTCCCAAGTGGGGGTGAGAGAATCTCAACTTCTAGCTATCAGCATTGGAGGGATAACCCACACTAATAATTGGGAGATTCAAGGAGGCTCATGATAGTTTGCAATCTAGGCACTCGAGCTCATGATTTTCTTTTTTTTCCACTGGGTTGTGGAGGATCTCAAGCTCCCTAAAATTAAAACTTCTATGTTTCAATGTGAAATATCTAGGGGAAGTTATTTTGATGCCTACTCCCATGGTCCTAACTTAAACTATCAAATATTTTATGACCCCTATGGGGAAGCTAAATGAATTCAAGTTAAGGTTACTTTTAAGAATTCTTCCTTTCTCTTAGGGTGTGTAGAATGAAATTCAACGAAACCAAGCACAAATTATATTATAATTTCCTGCGTGATTGCCAAATGGTGCAAGAGGGAAAGGCACACTCTTTTTATAAAGTTTAGATGAACTTAGTGCCTCAATTATGTGTGTGTAACATGTGAATGGTAAACATATAAAGTGTGTTTGCAGAAAATATGGATATTGTGTGATTTGCTATAATTTACCCTTAATTATAATATGTATGTTGTACCTTGCAAAAAAATAAAATATTTTCATATAATGAGAAACTTACTCCTCCTTATTAAAGTATGTGTGGATTTCCAATCCTATAGGGAGATGGAAGGTAGTTATTTTAGAAGCATTTCAAATTCCCTACATGATTGCCAAAAGTTGTAGGCAGAATGAGAGTAATATGTTTGTTACTGACACCAGTTCTTTTCCTAATCTACAAACTTAAAGAAAACATGAAAGCCATATACCTGGAAAATAACTTGAAATTTTTCTCTAGTAAAGTGGCTAACGAAGCTAAAAAAAAATCATATCTAAAATGAACACAATTAGCAGGAGTGTATCTAGGTCACTAAAGGTTGCCTCCAACTCAGAAAGCAAGGAAAATACAATGAAAATTTATATTTTCTCTAATCTACACAGGTTCTAGGTGCATAGTGGAGGTGACAACAAGATTTATTTATTTGTATACCAACCACGACATCCCTAAAAACAAACGGAACGAAATTGAGGGGATATATGACCTAGAGGTGGTCCTTAAAGCTACAAAAAGTTAAATGGCTTCATTACAATGGACTCAATTGATAAGATGGGGCGTATCCCATTTTGTTAGTGGCTTAAGTGGATCCACTACGTAATCTCTCCTAACTACCAAGTTGTGACTCTACTTTCGATCTTCCATTTTTATTAATGCTCAATATCACTGCCTTATTTAAATTACAAATTGATGTAAATTTCATTTGTTTGATTTTGTAAAAAATAATCAAATAACGAATTACCTTGTTTCCAAATAACAAGGATGGAAACAATTAGGAAAATAACAAAGATGATATCTTAGATATATGAAATATAAATGAATGGATGCTATGATCTTTTATATTTTTCGGTTTTGTAGAGAAGGGGACAGAGTAGATATACTTCGACTGGTTCTCGCTAATTGAAGGGGGAAGTGAAAGAATAACTAGGTCGAGTGAGTAATGGAAGACTCTATGACTTATTTTTGTGTAACTAGCTCCAAAAATAGAAGAAAAGAGATATCAACGCCTTAGAAATATGTCACTTCGAGGGGGCAACCTCCAATACATTACATAAATGAACAATTCCTAGATGATACAATTTACAAAACCTCCTTTCTATATATAGGAGTCCATGGGGCCATAATGTAATCCTAGTGGGCCACAATGTAATCCTAGCCGACCTAACAATAATAATTTAAGGGCACAATAATAACAAAATGGGGGTTACAAGGGTACAATAACAATAAGGGGTTTACACTAACAATAATAAGGGGCTATACTAGTGATATAGGGACCTAACATGCCCCTCTCCTTCAAAAAAAGTGTTGTCCTCAACACTTGAGTAGCTCCGGGTGCTTCTGTATAAAATTCTCATCCTCCCATGTAGAATCTTCAGTGGGTAAGTTCTTCCACTTGATGAGATACTCCGAAATTGATTGATTCCGTAGCTGTCGAGTTCTTGTTTCCGTGACCGCTTCAGGTTCCAATATGATTTTTCCTTCCTCATCAAGTTCTGGCAATATTGTTTGAACTGGAAGATTTTCACCTATAACCTTCTTTAAGAATGAAACATGGAAAACCGGATGCACTCGCGAAGAAGCAGGAAGCTCCAATTTGTATGCCATAGTACCAATCTTTTGCAACACCTTGTAAGGACCATAGTACTTTGGTGATAATTTATTATCCTTCTTAGCTTGCTTGAGGGACATTTATTTGTATGGTTGTAGCCGTAAAAATACCCAATCTCCTACATCAAAACTTCTCTCGCTGCGATGTTGATCTGCCTGTTGTTTCATTCGATTTTGTGCCAAATTCAGGTTATCCTTTAAGAGTCGGAGAACTTCTTGCTGATGCTCGATGTGATCTTCCACTGCTTGAACCTTCGAATTTTCCCTTAAAGATGATGTGATGGATGGTGGATGATATCCATAAAGTGCCATAAATGGGGTCATTTTTGCTATAGTATGGAAGGAAGTGTTATACCACCATTCAGTGAGAGGTAACCACTTGACCCATTGTGTTTGTTTATCAGATACAAAACAACGAAGATATCCTTCCAAACATTTATTTACTATCTCAGTTTGACCATCAGACTGAGGATGATAAGATGAGCTATGAGCTAATTGAGTACCCAAACAAGAAAATAACTCCGTCCAAAAATTTCCAGTAAAAATGGGATCTCTGTCGCTCACAATAACCCTTGGGCTTCCGTGTAGCTTTTGAATTCTGTCCATAAATGTAGTAGCAACCGTACTTGATTTAAATGGATGAGATAATGCACAAAAGTGTGCATACTTGGTAAGTCTATCAACTACCACCATGATGACACTCTTTCCTTCGGACTTAGGTAAACCTGTGATAAAATCCATTGAAATCTCCTCCCAACGTTGACTTGGAATGGATAAAGGTTGTAGAAGTCTCGTGGTCTTAATTGTCTCAAATTTATTCTGCTGGCAAACCAAACATTCTGCCACAAACTTTTGAATATCAAATTTAAGGCCATCCCAAAAAATTCTTTCTTCACCCTGTGGTAAGTTTTTAAAAATCCTGAGTGTCCTCCTAAAGGAGAAGTGTGCAGTTCCAAAAGAATATTTTGTTTTAGTTTGGAATTCCTACAAAGATATAAGTGATCTTTGTACCATAAGGAATCATTTTTCCAACTAAATGTATCAGATGTACTAGGATATTGCTGCAACTTTTGAATGAGTGTCCATACTTATTTGTCCTTCTTCCATTCATCTCTTGCTTCGGTTATCCAATCTGGTTGGATAATAGAAATGGCACAAAGCAATGCTTCCACCTCTTCATTCTTTCTTGAGAGTGCATCTGCAACAACATTAAGCTTTCCTTTGTTGTAGATTATTTCAAAGTAATAACCCAACATCTTTGTGACCCATTTTTGCTGCTCTTCTAAAGATAGTATTTGTTTCAAAAAGTGTTTAAGACTATCATGATCAGTTTTTGCCTTAAAGTGTCTTCCCATTAGGTAAGTTTGCCATGTATTTAGTGCATGCAATATTGATAGCATTTCCTTCTCATAAATAGGTTTCTATAAATACTTTCCTTTGATTGGACGACTTTCAAAAGAAAAGTGTCTTCCTTCCTGCATTAAAATAGTACCAATTCCATTTCCTGAGCATCACATTCCACAATAAAGGTTTTTATGAAGTTTGGCATAGCTAAGATTGGTGCTCAACACATTGCCTCTTTAAGATGTTCAAAGGCCTTAGTTGCTTCAGGAGTCCATGAAAATGCATCTTTCTTCAATAATGTTGTTAGAGGTGCTGCTATTCTCCCATAATTCTTAACAAACTTGAGATAATACCCTGTTAACCCGAGAAATCCTCGCAACTGCTTTATGGTTGTGGGGACTTTCCATTCCTTAATGGATTTAATTTTGTTAGGGTCTACCTTAACACCTTTATGAGATACAATATGACCCAAATATTCCACCTCTTGTACTCCAAAGAAACATTTGGATGTTTTTGCATATAATTGTTTCTCCTCCAATAGTTTTAGCGCTTTATCAACATGTTGAACATGATCCTTCCAAGACCTGTTGTAGATTAGTATATCATCAAAAAATACTAGCACAAATTTTCTAAGGAAGGGTTTGAAAATGGAATTCATCAACCCTTGAAATGTAGAAGGTGCAACAGATCATATCTCTGAAAATGATCTGAAATTATCTTGTTAAATTAGCAACAGATCATATCTCCGAAAATATTGCGAACCAAGCTCTAAAATTTTTTGACGAGTTTCGTGATTTCGGTGCCTACACCCTAAAAATTCGCCATTTTAAACCTTTGTAGAAAAAAATTTATGGCGAAAATTCCACGATGACCTATTTAGAGCAGAGTAACCCTAGAATCCAAAGCTCTGATACCAAATGTTGTGTAACCAGCTCCAAAAATAGAAGAAAAGAGATATCAATACCTTAGAAATAAGCCACTTCGAGAGGGAAACCTCCAATACATTACATAAATGAACAATTCTTTGATGATACAATTTACAAAACCTCCTTTCTATATATAGGAGTCCATGGGGCCACAATGTAATCCTAGCTGACCTAACAATAATAATTTAAGGGAACAATAATAACAATATGAGGGTTAAAAGGGTACAATAATAAAAATAAGGGGGTTACACTAACAACAATAAGGGACTATAGTAGTAATATAGGGACCTAACACTTCTCGAGTTACATGTTTTCCTCCTTCAACCATCTACTATCATGTTTTCATTTCTGTAATTGTAATGGATTGATGGTGTGCAGTGCACCATTCATGGCTATGTGGCTTGAGGGACTGAAGAGGTTGGAACTTGAATGGGGATGGTGTTGCTAACACAGTGTTGACACTGTTAACACTGAAGTTATCGACATGAATTGAGGGTTCCTCCACGATTTTATATTTTTCAGTTTTGCAGATCAGGGAAAGGAGTAGATTCTTTGACTGGTTTACATGGGTAAACATGGGGGAACGTAATGTTGGAACGAACATGGTTGTGCACCATTCATGGTTGTGCGATTGGAGAGAATGGGGTTGTATTTTCTAACAGAGTGTTGGCGCCGCTAACACTGAAGTCCTAGACATGAATTGAGGTTTCCTCCAAACTTTTATATCTTTTCAGTTTTGCAGAGGATGGAGTAGATACTTCGACTGGTTTTCATGTATTGAAGGGGGGAGTGAAAGAATAACTGGGTCTATTTTTTCCATGTTGTTTCACTTTGGTTGGTTTCCTCTCCATTTGGATGCGAAGAAGAGGGAGAAGAAAAAGTTCTAATGGCCATATTTGTTTCAAGTACAAATTAACTATTTTTCAAGGGTCATCCTTTATGGTTATAACTACCCACCCAGATTTTTTTTGTCTACCTCCCGTTTTGCGGCGGTGGTATTTGTGGAGGTGACTCCAACCCTCATCGAGAGTTGGTGGGATCCTGTCGGGATTTTTTGTACTGGACATCATTTGAAGTGTGAGATGGCCTAACGAGGTCAGGGGATTTTTAATTTCTTTGGTGCAGTGGTAATTTCCCTACACCTATTATGTGTCAGAGCTACCTCACTAGGGGGCTATCTAATTTGTAGGAATTAGTCTCGAGGGTCATTTTTACAAGTGATCTAAATTTGGAAAATTTTGGTTGAAAAACATAATTAGTCACTATTAGGCTTATCACAAACACTTTTTTTGGTATAACATTAATATGGGAGCAGACGCGCAAATGGTATTTCTAAGCAGATTAATCGCTTTTTGGTTAATAGTTCTTTAGCCCTAAAAATGTTGGACGAATTGATCGCTTTTTGGTTAATGATTCTTTAGCCTTAAAAATGTTGGACGTAATGAAATTCATTATTTGTATGTGTATTTGTGATCTCTAGTGGGTTAGAGGTGGGTAGGCCATATCCCTTTAAATATAATCTTATATGGCTCATGGATGATTCTTTTAACAAGCTGTTGCCATAGGTTTGGGGATCTCCTAATTCTCCATCTGTGCTCTCGCCCATGGCAATTATATGTGAGAAACTAGAATCTTTGAAAGAAAGAACATTCTATTTGTCGATTGTATACAAGGATATAATCTTTGTTTTGGAAGGTCATGAGAATGTAGAGGAGGAGGACTAGGGGATGAAAATATGAAGTTCTTTCATAACCATATCTTCTTGTGGAAACATCCGAACTCCATTAAAATGATTTGTGACTCAAACGGGAATGTTTTTAATAGTAAGTCCTCTTCAGAATGTGTTTTTGTTGAGTATTAAAAGGAACAATTTCGAGATAGGAATCATGGTTTTGGAGCTCAACCTGTATACATTGAAATGGTACCTAATTTAGTCACCCTAGATTAAAATAAATCACTAGGATGTGCTATTAAGTGTGATGAATTATTATCAACCATGCAAGAATGTGCGAAGGAAAATTTTCTGGGGTGTGAAGGGTGAGGGGTGGAGATGTTTATACACTTTATGGATTTGATGCTTCCTTATCTGCTCACAATTGAAGAGGAAATTAGCAGGAAAGGATATATATCATGGGTGATCAATGCCACCTTTCTCTTGCTAATTCTGAAAAATAATAAGCCTTCAACTTTTGGGGATTTTAGACCCATATATCCTTGCAACACAATTTACAAAATGATATCTAAATTATTGGCTCGTTGGAGTTTTTGGATATTGATATGCTAGTTTTTAGAATTCCTCTATAGTGGAGAGTGTTATTAATGTATGGAGTAGAAGGGTGGAATACTATACACTTGTACATATGTTGGTCTATATGGGGAAGGAGGAATGATGCTAGATGCCTAGACATACCTTCACAAAATATTGAATAACACCAATATGAAAACAAAAGTAGAATCACTGCATTTTTCAATAAGGACAATGATTAGACTAAGAGTTTTGAGGAAATTTACACGATTTCAATAATATACATAAAAATAATAAATAGTATAGCTATCTTTAAAATATAAATTTACACATAATAGCATAGAAAAATAAAGGATGTTAACTTTAAAATATAAATTTACACAAAATAGCATAGCAAAACAAAGGATGGTATCCTTAAAATATAAATTTACACAGAATAGCATAGCAAAACAAAGGATGTTATCTTTAAAATATAAATTTACACATAATAGCATAGCAAAACAAATTCCTTGAATGTGGACATTAAATTAAATTAATCAATGTGATTGAACGATTCAAATCACAGTAATATGTTGAAAGATCTTGATCTTTATTCTCTTTAGACGTTACAAGCATTTCTAAGATTTATTTCTTAATTTTTTCATCTTGCTGCAGGATTCAGGCACTCAGGGAAGATATGGATTGCAAGCAGCACGGCAGACATACATTAGTGGCTACGACCAAGTACAACATGTAGACATAAATCTCCGAGGTTTCAGATTCATTATTTTCGTTGGTGGCATTCCAAGAGAAACTACAGAAAATGACTTGAGAGAATACTTTAGTAGTTACGACCAAGTGCAACATGCAGACATAAATCTCAGAGGTTTCAAATTCATTGTTTTCATTAATCCCACCATGATAGACGAGGTTGTCAAGATATCCAACCACACTATTGGTGGGAAAAGGATAAGTGTATTTTCTGTAAAAGATTAATCAACATGCAATTAGTAATGGGTAATGGCTAACACATATTTGTGTGTTTCTTAATTAAATAATTAGGTTCAAGTCCAAATGGCAGTTTTGACTGCCGAGATGTGGAGAGAAAAAATTATTTGTAGGAATACACTGAAAGAATACTTTGGTAAATTTGGCACAATCATTGAGGCTGCTGTAAAGTATGATCACAACACTAAAATATCAAGAAGATAAGGAAGATGACGTGTGTTTAGTTTTGCAAGAGATCCATCATGAGATCAACGAAAACGTCGTTCGTACATTTCTCGAGTGGCTTACACTTCTCCGCTGGAACGTTCCTCGACTATTTTATATAAATGCCTCTGACCTTCAAACTCAAACTCTGATGCTGCTACTCGACAAACTGAAACTCCTGATTGTAGTGGTGTTGCTGCTTTCGGATTGATTTGATTGTATAAGTGCAATCTGATAATAAAAGATGCATTATGGTAATTAATGATTTACATGTTTACAGTGATACCTACAATTTGAAAGATGGATTATGGTAATTAATGTTTTACATGATTATAGTGATACCTGCAAATTGAATGTTCAAGTAAATAGGTTCTTGTTTTCATAAATTAAATAATCTTTATTTTTTCTTTCTTCTTTTTTGGCCTTTAATAGATCATCATCTCATATATAGAAAGATATAAAGAATTTATTTATTCTTCAATTCATAACTTTGATATATTGATGAGTAAGATTATAATAAAAATATAAGAATCACATTGTATTTAATGTTAATGTAAACTTTATTATTATGATAAATTATAATTATGAATAAGATAAAAGTAATATTAGGGTTATTAATATTGAGTAATATAATATTCTTTTCTTTTTTCAGTTGTCTGGGTTTTAAAACATGAATATCATGGAACATAACACTCCATACAATTAGCATGATACTAGAATTTAAATCAACTTTCAATGATTTAGTTTTTTTGGGTGCAATCCAATCATATGGTTATGGAAGAGATTATTAAAAAGGATATTCAGAGGTATCTAAAGAGTTTGGCCTTTGAATAAAGGAAGGCATTAAGATATGGGGTGACTTCAATGCTATAAGATCCAATTAACACTGTTACCGATGAAATAGGTAACCTGACCTCAAAACGGGAAATCTAGCCCAAAAACTCTCAAAAAACATGAAAAAACACCCCCCCAAAAAAAAGTGTCTTCCAGAACGCACTTGTTTTTTTTTGAAGGTCAAATTTCAACATTTTCTAAAATTATGCTAAAAACAAAATTGTTTGTTGAAAAAAGGATTGAAAAAACACCCCCCAAAAAAAAAGTGTGTCTTCCAAAACGCACTTCGTTTTTTTTTAAGGTCAAATTTCAACATTTTATAAAATTATGGTAAAAACAAAATTGTTTCTTGAAAAAAGGATTGAAAAAACACCCTCAAAACAAAACCAGTTGATGCTGGAATAACAAAAAAAGAAATTGTGTCATACTTTGGCATTTTTAAAAATAGAAGTAACATTTTTTAATTTTTAAAATTCAAACATTAAAAAAAAACCTAAAATTTAAGAAAAAAAAAAATTTAAAAAATAAAAACATTTAAAAGCTTAAATTTAAAAATATATGAAGATAAAAAAAATAAAAATAAAAACAAAGTAAAAATTTTAATTCAATCATTAAAAAAAACCTAAAATTTAAGGAAAAAAAAATTAAAAAATAAACCAAAAAAAAATTAAGATTAAAATTTAAAAAAATATAGAAATTAAAAAATAAAAATAAAAACAAAATAAAAATATTAAATTAAAAAAAAACAAGTTAAAAAAAGAAGGAAATTATAAAAAATAAAATATAGAAATTAAATTTAAAAAAGAAAAAGAAAATGCTTATTAAATTTAAAAAAAAAAAAAAATTTAAAACAAATAATTAAATTTAAGGAAATATATTAAATTTTAATAAATTTAAAAATTCAAAATTAAAAAAAAAAAACACTATTCAAATTAAAAGGAAAAAATAAAAATAAAAATTAATTAAAAATAAAAAATAAAAATAAAATACAATGAAAATATCAAATTTAAAACAATATATATTAAAAACACAAATAAACTATAAAAAATAAATTAAATTTAAATTATAAAAAATAAAATATATATATATGAACTTAAATTAAAATTGGTATATACATCAAATTTTATTAAATTAAAAAAAAAGAGGTTAATATTAAAATAACAAATTAAATTTAAAAACAAAAATATTAAATTTTAATAAATAAATGAATAAACAAATAAATTTTGAAAGAAAAAATAAATTTTAAATATAAAAGAAAAAAAAATATTATTAAATGAAAAACTTTAAAAACTTTAAAAACCAATTAAAAATGGAAAATTGAAAAAAAAGAAAAAAAAATATTAAATAAAAAAAAAATTAAAAAAAAATTAATTTAAAAAAATTAAGTTTCATTAAAAAAAAATCTAATTTTAAATAAACAATTTTAATTGAAATAAAAAAATATAAAAATTTTATGTAATTAACAAAAAAATAAAAATAAAAAAGTAAAACATTTAAAAAAAATATTAAATCCAAATAAATTAAAAAAATATATATATAATTTATTGAATTTTATAAAATTATATTAAAAAACTAAGTTAATAACAAAGAAAAATTATGAAATTTAAAAAAAAAAAAAAATCAATTAAATAAAAAAAATGGGCAAAATTTAATAAAAATTATTAACAAAAAATAATAATAATAAATTTAAAACAAAAAAATAATAAAATTAAAACAAAACGAATTTTATTTTAAATAATTAAAAAAAAAATAATATTTTGAAATTTAAAAAAAAAATTAAAAATAAATAAATAATTTTTTTTTTTTTTAAATCAATTAAAAATAAAAAAATTAAAAAAATATCAATTAAAAAAAAAAATTTGCGGTGGTGGTCGGGGCGCGGCCCGCCCGCTGGGCGGCAGTGGTCGGCCGGGCGGCGCCACAGGGGCGGCCCAGCCGACCTCCCGGCCCCCGATGGGCGGAGGGCCGGGAGGGCGGCTGGGCCACCTAGTGGGCAGGCCGCACCCTGACCACCACGATATTTTTTTTTAATTGATTTTGTTTTTATTTTTTTTTTTAATTGATTTTTATTTTTATTTATTTTAATTGATTTTTTTTTTTCAAATTTTTTTTTTTTTTTAAATTAATTTTTTTTTTCAAAAAATTATTTTTTTTTAATTTAATATTTTTATTTAAATTAATTTTTTTTTTTTTTAAATATATATACACATCCATTTTTTATTTGATTTTTTTTTATTTTTTTATGTTTTTTTTAATTTTTAATATTTTTATTTTAATTTGATTTTTTTTTTTTTTGAATTTCAAAAAATTTAAAATTATTTTTTTAATTCAATTTTTTTATTTTAAATTCAATTTGTTTAATTTTTTTTATATTTAATATTATAGAATAATTATTTTTTTAAATTTAAAATTTAAAATTTATTTATTAAAATTTTTAAATTTTAATTTAATTTAATTGTTTTTCTTAATTTTTTTGTTTATTTAGTTTTTCATTTTTAAAATCTATAAATGGTTTATTTATAAAAAAAAAAAAAAAAAACACTAAATTTATGTATATTTGTTTTTTAATTATTTGCACGTGGTTTTTTTCATTTTTTTTGTTTTTTAACGATAGCTTTTCTTTCTTTTTTTTTAAATTTTTTAATTTTCTTTTTCTTTTTCAATTTTAATTGTTTTTTTTTTTTATTTGTTTCTTTTGTAAATTTTAAAATTTGTATTTTTTTCCTTATTATTATTATTTTTTTTAATTTAAATTTTTAAATTTAATTTTTTTTTTTTTAAATTTTTTTTTTCTAAATTTTAATTTTGTAATTTTAATTATTTTAGATTTTTTTTTAAATATATATATATTTTTTAATATATTGTTTTTTTTAATAAGTTAGAAAAAAATGTTTTTGATTTTTTTTTTTTTAATTTTTTGGTCAATTTTTGTTTTTTTTCTTTAAATTATGTGTTTTTTTTCTTCAAATTTTGTCATTTCCTTCGATATAATTTTCAAATATTTTTGTTTTTTTTATTTATTTTTGTTTAAATTTTTTATTTTTATGAGCTATTTTTGTTTTTTTTTACATTTTTATTGGTTTTTTTATTGTTTTTATATATTTCTTTTTATCTAAGTTTTGTGTTTTATTACCAACATGAAAATCACCACTCTAAAAAAAAAAGGTTGATGCAGCATCAATACGTTTCAAAATTAGCATGAAAATCACTGCTCTAAAAAAAAAAGGTTCATGCAGCATCAATACGTTTCAAAATTAGCATGAAAATCACCGCTCTAAAATATATATATATATATATATATATTTGATGCTGCATCAATACATTTCAAAATTAGCATGAAAATCACTAACATTTTAAAACAAATATTCATACTTCATAAATAAAAATTTTAGAGTGTCAAAAATGTGCACCAAAAAAAAAAATGGTGATTCTGAATCACCACTTTTCAAAATCGGGTGCTTTTTATGCTACCAAAAAAAAGTAGGTAACATTGCGGTTACCTATTTCATCGGTAACATTGTTAATTAGGTTTGTATGAACCAAGATCATGCATAGGATAAGGATGGTGGTCTAAACAAATATAGAAAGGGGGAAAATCTTTATTTTCTTTCTTTAAAAATTAACAAATTAGAAGAAAATATGGCTTAATTATAATTGAAATTTGATCAACACAATGGAGCAACAGTATGGTTTTTGTGATTGAGCAATGACAACATATTAAAATGGAAAATGTTTAAATTAGGAGCATATGGACCTAGAGCAAAAAAAATCAATAATATAGTGTTCATGCTACTTTATTTTCTTCTTCCTTTATTAATTTATTCTTCTCTTATACTCTTGTTGCTCCATATTTAAATGTTCAATTCCCTCACTAGGAGTTGATCATCTTCTCTATGGTGAACAAGAGGAGGAAGACATCTATGACACATTCAGGGAGATCAAGAGAAGGAATGAAGTGCTCAAGACCAACACCTACAACCAATTTTGGAAACAAACAAGCAGCTCCCAGAGTAGACTCCTATTAGCCTTTGTCTCAGAGAAGGGAAGAATGAGGATGACATTCTTGGAGGCACAAATTCCTCAACACAAAGGTGCAACGGACTACAAGAAGACATCTTTCGAGTATGATGCAAAGAAAATCCACCCAATAGACCAAATGGAGATGCACAAACAGACTAGGGAAATGATATCCTCCACCCTAACTAACACATCCATGAGCCTCTCAAAACTACAGGTGACTTTGTCCAATGCACAATCATAATTAAAGTTGGAAAAGGTCTCCGCCATGGCCAAACATTCAAAGATAAAATCATTGGAGGACATAGTGATACTTATCGGGTACAATCCATCAAACATAGCAGTGGCACAAACCCTTGTGAGGAAGACGAATGCATACATAACTTCTTTGAGGAGGCAGCTTAAGATGCCAGTAACATAAGATCCTATGGCCAAGGAGATAACCACAACTTAAAAAGAGAAGGCAGAAATATTGCAATTAATTGTTGAACAAACAGAGCAGATCAATAAAATGGAGGATGAGATGGGTAAAATGATCGAAGAAAGACAGAAAGAAATAAGAGATGTAGTGAAGAGGGCAACAAAAGAAGCAGCTAAGGCCACGATCCCCCCTAGAAGCAGTTCCTCTCACAGTGATCCCAGCAGCCACAACATCGACAAGAACACCGGGGGAGAGTACTGAGAAGCTAGCCAAGGCGATGGAGAACATGTCTTTATAGTCGACAGAGGTCAAAAGGTTGTGGAATCAACTCAGTGACCTGCTGGAGCAACTCAAATGGAAATCATCTACACATGCCACAGAGTTGCAGATTAGCAAAAATCTCAATGAGAGCTTGCATAAGTCTCTTTAGGAGTCCTCAATTGGCTGCATGATGGGAAGGGTGAAGCAAATTATATGGTTGGATATAATTGAGTCTATAAATGATATATGGCCCTCAATTCAGATAATTTTTGAACAAAGGGATCTAATTGAGGTAGTGAAGGTTGCCATTGAGATAACCAATGAGGAACTTGGAGATAAGCCCCAAACTGCCAACAAGATCATCAGATTCCTAAATTCCAAGAGAAGCCATGAATTGGAGCAAGTAGAAGTGGCTGGAAGAACAGCTTCTGTTCTTGAGGTTAAAAGGGTGTTGAATAAGAAGAGTTTGGTCACACAGCTAGAATAAAGATGCCATTAGCTAGAGATTTGGGTGATTAGGTTTTTAATAGGATTGAGCCACTGAACAAAAGAGGGTTGCCTTCCTTGTTTGTCATCAATGATAAACTGATGCCCAAGACTGATTATGTGAAGAAGATCACAGAGATCTCCAAAGACACGGCCAAGCTCACAAATCTAAAGAACACCATGACCGGGAAGGCATCCTATGAAGTCATCATTAATGATTTCTTCATACAGTATGAGGTGAAGCACATTTTTCAGCTGAAACCAATGTTCGTGAAGTACACCAAGACTGATGAAGTCTACAGGAAGTTGAACAGGACCAAGATCCCGACTTCAGAGAGTTGGGAAAATATATGAAGTCTTCGGGAAGGATGAAAACTCAGTTCAGTGACGAAGTTGGCAACTTAGTTAATCGTCAGTATCAACACATCCAGTGTATCAGATCCGCCAGCACAACAAACCACCATAGCATTAGATAATTTCTCCACAAGGATGGTGTGCACCTACCAAGAGGGTCGTTACAAGGAATGACACTTCCACTTCTACTTCAGACATCTGTCTAGAACAATCATAATGCATCCATGCATGAGACATGCAGACCCATTTTCAATTACTCTTATATTAAACGAACATATTACGCTTTTGATATCGGCAAGCTGGTGAAAATAGTTTAAATATAAGTTTTCATTCTGAACAAAGGTTGGACCTTGGTTTTGTAAGCACTTTTCATTACAAGTATTCGTACTTTTCATGTTGGAGCATCAATAAAGAGATCATTCTGCAAGATTCATGTGTGGTGTGTCCTGGTGATGTTTTTCCTCATTCATGTTTAATGTTTTTCCACTGTAATCTCTTCATGTGTTTCATTTATAATTCTATTTGTAAAGCAAGAAGGTTAGATTAATATTTGTTGTCTCAGAGTACCTTAATTCTAACTATCTTTACAATTTCAATGTTTTCTTCTGATATATGATTTAAGAATTCTTAGTTTCTCTTGGGTCATTGCTGAAAGCATTTTTCTCCATCCCATAATTCCACTCAGCTATAAACACCATTATTCGCAACTAGCTTACCTTGCATTCGCTCTGGGATTTGATGTGTACACCCAGCCTATTTTGACTCCATAGCACAATGGAAATTGTTAAGAAAATACCCTTTCTATCCAACCAAGAAAAATCAAACAAAGAAATCTTGCAATCAATTTAACTAACCTAATATCAGTAAAAACTTAAACAAATCTAAATCTAATAGAGAGATCCTCTCTGAGTCTAGGCGGGCTAGATCCTAGGCTTCAAGCAGTTTTGATGTTGCGCTTTGTTGTTTAGTCTTGCCAATATTCTAAATTATAGAGTGGTAATAGGTCACATGAACAATTAGAAAACATCTTCACGAAGCCATTGCCCCATCAAAATGTTGTTTATCTCAGAGATTGTTTGGGAATTGTCTATGGTGGTAGTTATGATTAAGGGGGAGTGTTGGAAAATTAATCTCAACCACCGCAGTTATTAAATTGGCAGCGACCATACGTGTGATACACATGTAAATTAATGCAATATTTCTAATTAGCTCATAGCTAATTAAGAATATTAAAATTTTCCAATTTTGTTTTCTTAAGCTTAGTAGGTGAATAAGAGGGTGAAGGGACCCATAAACCCAGTAGTTTGAACAAAACCACTTTTCTAGAGCTAATGTGAACAACAAAACATCTTGTGGGGCCAAGAGGCCAAGAAAACAGTGCAACATGTGTGAATTCCAAGGGGCCAAGTGATAACGCAGTTAATGAGTGGACCCAAGGTTGTTGGGGTTTCACAAGAATAAGAAGGGTGTGAGGGCAGCCATGGAAATTATTCTTGATTATTTTAATTTTATATTCTTTATGACTTGAGCATGCTTGAGTTTTTTAGTCAAGTCTGCAGTGTTGTTTAACACATCGGTGTCTCCGAGCAGAGATCCCAACCTCATCCTCGGGGGATTTCGAGGGCCCGCTCAGGAGAGGAGTTTATTAGGAAACCTCATTCAAGAGTTTCATGGAGCTTCAGGAGAGGATTCCCATTATTCATCATGAGCTGATCTTATTATCCGGCATGAGGCCACTTGCAGCCCCTCTATAGAAGTGCATTCACTCAGTGACTCACGTAGCCCAACAGCAGAGCATTCAAGAGAGGGTGAAATTCCAAGGCACTTCAGCTTGGAATCAAGTGAAGGGGCCAACCCTTCAATATTTGAGCTTTGGGGAGTATTTGCAGACGTTTTCTCTTTCATTTCAGCCCATAGCTCTGCATACCCAACATAATTCGAAATTAGAAGAGGGCCAAGCATAGAAAGGTCAAATTTTGAATATTAGAGTTTGGGGGAAAGCTTTCTGGGTTTTTCTGGCTTTTGTGAGTAGAGCCAGTGGTTAAAATCCCAGAATTTTCTGAGCAAGATATCAACCCATTTACGTAGTCCCTACTCAACCGACATTTATAGGAGTTAGGCAAAATTGACAGATTTTGAAATTTTGAATTAGATAAAACCATTTCTGGGTTTTTCGAGGTTTTTTGAGTAGACTCTGTCATTAAAATCCCATCATTTTTTGAGTAGCGGTTCATCCCATTTACCCAGTCCTTACTCATTTAGAAGCTATAAGAGATAGGCAAAAAGGGCAGATTTTGAAAGTTGGAATTAGAGAAAACCATTTTTGGTTTTTTCTAGGTTTTGGGCAAGGATCACCCTCCCAAATTCCTAGAATTTTCTATGTAGTGGAAGCAGCCCAACCAACAATCTGAAGTTGGCTAGCTGCAGCATTTCCAGTAGGGAAATGCATAGGAGGAGTCCAGCAGCAACAAAAGTAGAGCAATGTTTTAATGTGCAAACATGAGGGTCATTTCAGCCAGCTTTAGCTAGTTAGAGTGCTATCTATTTTTGGCACTGTTGTATTTTTTTTTCACCTCTAGATTTAATAAAATGGCTCAATAATTTTTGGTTCTTTTCTAGTGTTTTTAATGTGTTTTTCATATTGCTATAATTTTAGCCTATTATTTCTTGTATTACTGTCATTTTTCCATTTGGGATATTACAGTGGTGTCAGAGCACAATCTTGGCTCAACTTGTGGGAAACCCTCATTCTATGACAAGACTAGAATAAAGGTTAAACTCAGACGCCATGGCAGTAACCTTGAATGAGGTGATTAGGGTTCAACAAATGATAACTAATTCAAGGAAGGAACTGATTGATGCAACAATCATGGATCAAGACATTAGTGCAGCTGATGTGGAGTCATTAGCAGCAAATTGGCAGGCATACCAATCATTGAGACATGGCATTCAAGCGACCCTATTTTTTTGGGAGTACAATGAACTAAGAGACGGACACAGATCAGGGGGAATTCAGTGGGATTATGCAAGGATGGTAAGACATATTAAGGAAGAATATGAAAGAGTAGTAGAAGGGGCCATAGTTGGAAAGGAGATAGTTGGGCATACACTCACTGGTGAGACACCACCCATTGTTGAGGTATCCATTGATGGGGTATTTGGGTTTTTGACCAAGTTCTCTGATGATCACAACGCATCACAGGTTGATGAGTTGTCGAGAGACAACTCCACCATTGTTGAGGAGCCGATAGGTACAGAGGCCTCCAAGGGTATGACAGAATTGTCGAATGACACTCACATGTAGTTGACTAGTGAGCATGTCTTGCGTGTTGGAGTATGTATGGAGGAGGGTGTGCAACAATCCTTTGGGCTAGCCCCTGAGAAAGTGCTAAGAGATACACGGGTATTGGATGATGGTCGCACGCAATAGTGCCATCAGCTTCAGGCTGAACTTCTAGCTTTCAAAGGGAAGGCCATATCAGTATGAGAGCTTATTTTGTTAAAGAATGAAGAATTGGAGGATGTGAGAGTGGTTTGTGCTGAGTGAGCGGCCAAATTGGCCCACATTGGGGAACGGTTGGATTCCTTAATGATACAACTAGAGATCATAAGAGAGTTTCAGAGTAGCCCCCTTCAGGAATACATAGACAGAGCTAGCAGTACTCTTGGGTCACCTCTTCCCATTGGAAAGAGAGAGACTAGGCCACCTAGTCAGATCTCATATGTTGACCAGGGTGGTGAAATGAGGCAACATGAGCTCCACAGGGTGCAACATTCACAGGATGGAGGGGTTTTCTATGTGTATGGATTCTTGCATTCAACTCCTCTATCGAGGTTGGATGGTGAGAGGTACTGACCTGGTACCCCGTGGAGCAGGTTAGGCAGCTGGATACATCCATGATCACATTTCAGCAGAGTCCATGGATTATGAGAGGGACACAAGGGCCAGATTACTATTGGGATCCATGTGGGACTACCTACCATTTGTCATATATGCAGATTGACTATGGAATTGGTGGTATTGTTGACCCATCAGTCAAGTGCACACATTTTTTAGGGAGGTTTTAGTCAGCATCAATGGCTATTCACCTTGCAAGGGAACTCCATGGGTCATCGGGTTATGTTGTGTATGCATGGAGTTAGGAGATAATCAACACACTTTAGAAGGAGATTGTTGAAGGAGGTGGCATTGGTCAGCCACTAGACAGTGCGTTGTATGGGGTTTGGGATTCTCCATAGTTATGTGGGGCATAAAGGACATGGAGGAGCATAACAATGGTGGTATTGCTGCTGGTACCTAGGGAGATTGACTTCTTGGGTCCCTCTAGGAGGATTTGGAGGGGAGATCCATTCATCGGAAGGTATGATGATGCAAAGGTAGAGGTGACGATGACATTCGGCTACACACTAACACATATGGTCTCAGCTTTTGGCCATCACATCCAAGGATGGGTAGGAGCATACAGTAATGAGCAGTGGCCTATAGGGGAGCACAAACATCCATGGTTGTTTGTTGTAGAATGTTGGGGTGCGTTTTGGAGTAGGAGGAGAGATTCCCATCACACTGAGTACACGTAGGAAGTGCCAGGTATAGTGACACAGGAAGGATACGAGACAATATATGATGGTCCAGTAGTGGCACAAGGTATCCCGTGGTGTATAGGGATAGGTCGTAGGACACAATGGCATGTCATTGAGTATAGGGACACTTCGTGGTATCCAGTGGCATATGGTGCGACACATTGGACTTCTGAAGTGTTGTCTCCAAGGGTGCTTATGGACATAGCATTATATGGAGACAGTGCTCTCTCATTGGTGCATTGGGCCTTAGAGCTACCGAGGTTTGACATGGTAGCATTATTCCTGATTGCATGTGAGGAGTTGGGCCACTTATGTGTACCTGGGAAGATGAGGATGTGTAGATTACATCATGGTGGCTGCACTAACAGAGTGGTGGATGCGTGGGAACATATGGGATTCCCTATGGTACATGGTGGCACTGGCATCTAATGGTGCATGGAGTTGTTCCATGGAGTTCAGTGTTATGCAAAGGTGTGTAGGGGTACGTATTTGAGTGTAGCATAGGATGATGATGCAGGAGAGGTGGTTTCAGTGTTTCCAGTAGAGAGATCCTCGGACGAGGAGATCAGGCACACTATTGGGATTGGAACACTCATATTTGGAGAGCGAGTTGACCACAGCGCTGAATGTGAGCTTCTATTTATCACTCTCCAGCATTGCAACCTGACATAGGGGATTTGGATATCATCTCTTGATGCTCACATCACGAGAAAAAACACCTAGGAGGATGGTAGGAGACAGTTGGTTGATGGGACACTTTGTATTTTTATGAGTGGGATTAAGACAAAGAGTGACTCATATCACTCTTGGTTGGACATATGGTGGAGCACTGAGGCCTACGTCACATGGCAAGTCCAGTTTTCCTTGTTATTGCTCTAGACCAATGTTGTCAATAGATGGACATACATTTATATCATGGATATGTTAGGGCAAGATGAGCTTCGCCTTCATAGATTCTTCCCCATCAGGTTCCAGAAGAGGAAAATACAATCTTTTTATGATGGGAAGTATGTCATAGTTACAGTGGTGCAACGTCAGCATGGTGGCATGCTTCTGAGACTGGCATGGGATCTTAGCATCACTAGATTTCACGATTCAGCTACCCTTAGGGGTGATCTGGTTCCTACAGGGGAAGATCATTTAGATATTCCAGTGGTTTATAGGGATTCTTTGTTGGAATGGGGGAATTCACTGGCATGGAGTGATGATCAACAGGGGGAGTTTAGGGGAGGCTTGTGCAGGGAAGGATTTATTTCCACAGGAATCAGATTTTATCTTCAAGTTCCCACCCTTGGAGTACATGAGATGGATGACTTATTAGAGCAGTTGCACGTGGAGACATGTAGTTTATATCATTATGATGCTCTATTTACTAGTAGTATGCAAAAGGCTTCTCATACTTGTATCTGGTTGGATAGCGAGTGGAGCAAGGTGTGCTTCACATTGATTAGGATGGCTTTAGATCCTGGTATTGAGAGATCTATTCATATTAGGTCGATGCAGCAACCAAGGATGATACAATGGTGCATCTAGGACCCTGGAAAATTTTGCAGTGACCGTGTGGGAGTGTCAACTAGGGAGGATGCCTGTTCAGGCATTGCTTGAGGACAAGCAATTTTTGTTGGGGAGGACTGTAATATTCCTAATTATCTCATAGCTAATTAAGAATATTATTTTTTTCCAATTTTGTTTTCTTAAGTTTAGTAGGTGAATAAAAGGGTGAAGGGACCCATAAACCCATCAACTTGAATAAAAACTCTTTTCCAGAGCTAGTGTGAACAACGCAACATATTGTGGGGCCAAGAGACCAAGAAAGCAATGCAGCATGTGTGAATTCCAAGGGGCCAAGTGATACCGCAGTTAATGAGTGGACCCAAGGTTGTTGGGGTTTCACAAGAATAAGAAGGGGGTGAGGGTAGCCATGGAAATAATTCTTGATTATTCCGATTTTTTGGTCTTTACTACTTGAGCACGCTTGATCTATTTAGCCAAGTCTGCAGTGTTATTTAGCACACGGGTGTCTCCAAGAAGAGATCCAAACCTCATCCTCGGGGGACTTCGAGTGACTGCTCAGGAGAGGAGTTTTTGAGGATAATTCATTTAGCATTTTCACAGAGCTTCAAGAGAGGATTCCTAGTATCCATCGCGAGATGATCTTATTATTCGGCATTAGACCACTTGCAGTCCCTCTATAGTAGCACAGTTAGTCAGTGACTCACGCATTCCAGCAGCAGAGGCATTCAAGAGAGGGTAAAATTCCAAGGCACTTTAGCTTGAAATCAAGTGAAGGGGTCAACCTTTCAATAGATGAAATTTTGGGAGTAGTTGTAGACATTTTCTCTTTCAATTCAGCCCATAGCTCGGCATACCCAATAGAATTAGAAATTAGAAGAGGGTGAAGCATATAAAGTCCAAATTTTGAAGGTTGGAGTTTGGGAGAGATATTTCTGGGTTTTCCTGGGTTTTTTTAATAGAGCTCGTGGTTAAAATCCTGAAATTTTTTTAGCAGAAGATCGGCCCATTTACGTAGTCCCTACTCAATGAGAAACTATAGGAGCTATACAAAAAGGACAGATTTTGAAAGTTTGAATTAGAGAAAACCATTTCTGTGGTTTTCTAGGTTTTTTATTAGAGTCCGTGGTTAAAATCCAAGCATTTTCTAAGTAGCATTTCATCCCATTTACGCATTTCCTACTCAGCTAG
This sequence comes from Pinus albicaulis, assembly GCA_034641835.2. Lineage (NCBI taxonomy): Eukaryota > Viridiplantae > Streptophyta > Pinopsida > Pinales > Pinaceae > Pinus > Pinus albicaulis. Next base: position 655,979,848 of record CM076584.1, on the reverse strand, counting down.
AAGGTCTAGGAGCTAGGAAAAAGGGGCAGATTTTGAAAGTTGGAATTAGAGAAAACCATTTCTATTTTTTATGGGTTTGGGGCAAGGATCAACTTTGTTAGTATGATTCTTTCGTCGTAAAATATCACTTTAGCTATGCATATCAAGTAGCCCTAACATCAAGTATGGCTGCAAAATATCTTTAAGTTTGCTGCATACAATTAGATCTAAGCATAAAATATATTAAGCAGATAAAATGTAAAATGGCTCCATGTATCCAATGGACAAGACAAGAACAATGTATAAAAAGAGTCTTATATTATATTAAAGAATGGGGCACCTGAGAGGAAAACAAGAAAGGTGTTTTCCAGTTCTCCTCAGTGGGATGGGTTCTTGGAAGTCCTCAGTGTTTCAGATCTAAAATTCCTCTCTTTGGTTAATGTGAAAAACCCTAACAAACATGGAACTCAATGGGAGTTCAAAATGAAAACAAATGAAATTGGTGACCAAGAGTAGATCTAGTGTGATCTAATGCAATGGAGGTGACTAATGAATGGGGAAAACCCTTATATTTATAACAAAATATTGGGGTGTTCTAGAACTCGGTGCATGAATAAAATATTATTAATCACATTCTAGAATCACCCTTTAGGAATATTTTATTAGATTTGTTTGAGGGAAAAGGGTTTTTGACTTGGGTCAATTCCTTTATTTATAAATAATAAATAAATAAATGATTTATTTATTATTTAAGGGAAATGAGGGGAATATAATTAAATAAATAATAGTTTATTTAATTATTTAAAAATGATTTAGTCAAATTTAACTAGGAATAGTATTTAAATAATGATTTAAATAAATTATTCTTAGGAAATAATTAAATAAATAATGATTTATTTAATTGATTACCTTGTTTTGGGTTAAATATGACCAAGAAATGTAAACGAATGTGGTGAAAGCGATTTTACTTGGGGTAAAATTAGTCTTACATGGTGTGCTTGGGTTCATCTAACAATAATGGGTTAGATGACCAAAAAATGGTGTAACAAACTTCCCAAATTTCTATAATTTTCTGAGAAGTGGAAGCAGCCCAACCAGAAGTCTAAAGTTGGCTAGCTGCAGCATTTCCAATAGGGCAGCGCAGAGGAAGAATCCAGCAGCAACATCAGTAGAGAAATGTTTTAGTGTGCACACCTGAGGGTCATTTCAACCAGCTTTACCCGATTAGAGTGCTATCAATTTTTGGCATTGTTGTATTTGTTTTTCACCTCCAGATTTAATAAAATGGCTCAACAGTTTTTGGCTCTTTTCTAGTGTTTTTAATGTGTTTTCCATATTGCTGTAATTTAGTCTATTATTGCTTGTATTACTGTCCTTTTTCCATTTCGGATATTACAATTAACCAAGTAGATATTTTGCAGGTTGATGATTTTATTTGCAGAATGAAAGACACTGCTTCAATGAAGTTTTGAGCAGAAGTACAAATACCCCATTCCTCAACACATCATAGAATTAAAGTCAAATGACCATATAAGGGAAATTTGGTGAAACGAATAGTAAGACATTAATTCTGCAACTAATATAGGTACTCTGCAACATACAAAATTATTTTTGTACAATCTCCCATCCAGTGTTCTAATTTTTTACTCTATCATGAATTCATGTGTTGAAAATATATGTTTTGAATATATGTAGAAATATTTTTGCAATAGTGGCAGATATAAGTGTGAGAGGTCAAGAGAATAAAATCCTGGAGAAATTTGTGGTGGGCACGTAAAAACAATTAGTTATAGGTTTTACAGTGAGTTACTTCGCAACTCCGCGAGAATTGTAAATCTTAGTAAAACTCGTGTTTTACTTGGTGAAGAAGACACAACCTCCTTGTGTTCTGAAGATAGAATCCAAAGTTTTATTATGTTGCTCCAATTTACTCTCTTTTACTCTGCGTAAAATTTTTGAGTTCTTAACTTTGTTTTGTTTTTGTTGCGAAATTCAATTGCATGGTTTAATCTATTGCATGATATAATATTCGCTACTATGTTGTCTTATGTAATATATCTTTGTGACTATGTTAACTCTCTTTTACTCTGTTTAACTCTGTGTAAAATTTTTGAGTTCTTAGCTTTGTTTTGTTGCAGAAGTTAATTGCATGGTTTAATCTATTGCATGATTTAAACTCCGCTACTATGTTGTCTTATGTAATATCTCTTTGCGACTATGTCAACTCTGAAAATATATTAAAGGGAAAAATGTGATATGGTCTCCAAGTGCTCATAAGTCATACTGACATTTTGGAGGTAACAAGAAGTTGAATGGTAAAATCCTGAGAAACTGGGAGGAAGGCGAGTGAGATCGTAGCAACGTAGAAAAATAGTGGTGAGAGTAGTACATGAGAATAGGGCAAGGAGAGGTATTTCCTTATCCCCTGTAATATCATTATAACGATAACAATATGTATTCAGATGAAGTTCCTGCACATTACGCTTCACTGCAAATAGTACCCAACTACAAACATTATCATTACTAATATTCAAGAATGCAACTAATCCAGCATCGATATGAAAATCGCGGAGATCATTGGTATAGCTGAGCAGAAGACGAAAAATTATGTTTTCAAGCCTTACCTTAACATCAACCTTATCACAACTCTTGCCTAAAATTTCATAGGGAGAGAAACTGAGACGAGTAAGCATCGTGTACATTTGAGTCCATCTCCTAGAAAGTATGGAGCATCTCACTTCCCATTTTAGCGGTAATCGTGATAAAATGAGCTTGGGTTTGTGCATGGAACTGGGAAGTAGAGGCATTATGATGGTCCATTTGAGCAGAAATAGAGGAGAACCCCTGCTTACCACCTTTGTGTCTAGTGACAGGTCTTCCACGAGGTATAGTAACACAAAGAGATTGAAAGTAGGAAGGAGAAAAGTAGAAAGGCGCACAGTAAGTAGGGTTGACATGAAGGGACAACTAGGAGGGATATGGGTAGTGGGGTGACAGGGACAACCTGAGATAGGTGGTCAAGAAAATAACAGGGGAGTGAGATGAAAGAGTTAAAAGGAGAGAAGAGGAAACCTATATGGAAGGATAATTTGAGGTGAAGAGGGAGATGCAAATGTAACTAACAAGAGAACAAAGAAAAAAAGGTGAAAATATGATCTAAAAAAGGGCAAGGGAAAATGGAATACTAGGGTGGGGCACCAGAGATGAAACCTCGATGAAATTTCCAACGAAATTTGAGCCAAAAAACTAGTGAACCCATTATAGAGAAAACCTAAGTGGTAATAGATAGATAAACAGGATAGCTGAATTGAGAGAGGTTTTACTAAGATAAGTGTGACATATTTAAACATGTTGAGGCCAAAATCTCTCATGGAGAATAGTGAGGAGTAACTAGTGTATAAAAGCCCTATTCTAGCATTTCTCTGTAAGATCAACCTTGGATATAACACATTCTTTGGATTGCGAAGCATTGCTAAGGATAAGGATCTAAGACCATCAATATGAGGAATTAGAGGCAAAAATTAGTAATTACAATTGTAACAAAGACACCAAGGAAATAAATCGAGCTGAAATTCCAAAGGTTTAAATTTTTCTCCAATATTGAATGTCATATAGCAATGTAGTAACAATTCCCATGTTTGATGTCCTATGTGTTGAATGATATAAAAAAATTGAATACACTTCAATGTTAATTATGGGTTGAGCATGGCAAGGAACCACCATGAATGCTAATCGAGTCCTATAGGTCCTCCCTCTGTCACCTACAACATTCAAATGGCATTTAACTTTTGTGATGCATATGTGCCATGATCAATCAAGTGACATGGGTGCATGTGGTGCACCAAATATAGTGGGAACCACAACCTCATTTCATAATAGTTGGAATCATGTCAAGGTAGGGGGGAACACTTTGATATTGGGAGCCTGTTAGTCCTCTCTTTTAATAGAAATTTTATATTCTTTTGTATTGTTTTAATCAATATTTATGAAGGGAATGGAGTAAAATATATATTTATAACCAAAACAATGAGATACAATGAAAATTGACTTTTATTAATAAGTGGAAGGTGTAGAAACTATAAATATGCATAATGAATCACACTAGCTCGAATGATGGTAGCTTATCCTTGAGAAGGGATGTGATTGCTATGAACCTTCATAAGAGTGAGTGACAACGAGGCGCAAAGACCCTTTTTAACATCAAAACAATGGGTGCAAGCCAAGGAATGGAGGTATGATCAATTTAAAAACATTGTCACCCACTACCTTTGTGATTGTGTATGACCCATATAGTAGTTGTATGAGCTTCCTATTGGGGTCCATGTTGCACTCTTTTTGTAAATGTAACCATACTTATCACCAATCATAAAATTATGTGGAACACTATGTTGGTCATGCCATTGCTTGTACGTGGCATTGGATTTCTACAAGATATCGTGGGCTTATTATTAGAGGTGTTGGATCTTCTCAACAAATTTGGCTACCCTATCTACCTTGATCTAACAATGGCAGGACTTGGTTGGTGAAGATGAAATGGGCATAACCCAAAACATAATATGTCCAGTAGATACATGGAGAGATTTGTTATAACTATGATGTATAAATGGAAGGTTTTCATCCAATGTACATGGGTGCTTAGATTTGTACATCTGTAATATATGTATATTCATTCTATTGACCACTTCTATTTATCCATCTAATTGGGGATGAAAGGCAATCAATTTAGTTATCTTAGTATCCTTGAGACACCGTAGGATGGAGCAAAAGGTGTTAAGGAATTTGTTGTCCCTATATGAAATAATCACTAAGGTAGCCCGAAATGAAACTAAATGGTCCCAAAGAATATTTTAACAGTGCCTTCAGTTGTGGTACTCTTCTTGCATGGTGTCATAATGGCCAACTTAATGAACTGGGTGACCACCACAAACACATAATTATTTCCATGCTTGGTGGATGGAAAACCTGACATGTAACTCATGGATACTGAATCCCAAGGCTTATGTGGGCTATGTAAAGGAGTGGACAACCCCTATTTTTTTATGGTTGCTTTAGCAATGGCACAAGAATTTCTTGATCTGATATACCATTAGAAATCACATCAAAGCTTTGAATAGTATAAATACTATTGATGTACTAGAACTACCTTCTCCACACTAAAGTGACCTACGAATTGACTTAATACACCTCCCATATTAGCTTGTCATCCTTGCTTGAAGGAACACAAAGGTGGCCCAAGTAGAAAATCAGTGCATCCTGGAGGTGGAAGTATGGAATTTTCTTTCCTACCATCAAAATCTAGTATGTGGAAAAAAAATTCCAAGTCATTGTTGTATACTTGTGGCCACCCATATGTCTTGTGCCCACAAGCATTAAGAACTGTGGTTAGCACCACAACTCGGGGGAAACTGAGGTAGCTGCGACATGATTGGTGCTACCATTCTTATATTTTATGCTCAAATGGAATTGTCGCAGGTATGTGGACCATTATTTATGGAAATCATTCAATAACATCCCTTTTGTCTGCATAAATTGTAAAGGCCTATGAATAGTGTGAATGATGATCTCCTTCCCCAAAATATAATGCTTCCATTATCGATAGGCTTGTATGATGTAATGCATCTCCTTATCATAGGTGGGGTATCTTCAGACAATATGAGAGAGTGTTTCACTATGATAAGACACTAGATGTAATTGTTGAGTGAGGATTGCACTAATCAAATAGTCAAGGGAACTGTCTCAATCTCAAATAGTTTTTGCAGGTATGGTAGGGTGAGCACTGTTACATAGTAAAGGATGTGTTTTAGATAATCGAGTGCCTTCTATTATGACTCAAACCAAAAAAAAATTGAATTTTCTCCTCCATTGGTCACTTAACTTAAGGGACAATGGATATAAGAGAGCCCAAGCATGGATCATAAATAGAAGTTAGCAAGGCCCAAGAATATACAAAGCTCTTTTAGAGTGATCAAGGTTGGCCAATCTCAAATGACTTAGATCTTGGATGGATCCACATGCGCACCTTTCTCATAAATAATGTAGCCTAGTTATTAAACCACAAAATGTGAAGGACCTGTTGAATACGTTGTAAGTGTTTTTCCTAACTCTTGTTAAATATGAGGATAAACTCTAGATATACAACCAAAAAAGGCTGCAAGATATCACCCATTAGTCTCATGAAATTTGTTAGGGCATTCTTCAAACCAAAGGGAATAACCAACTATTCAAAAATACCCTCCTTGGAATTGAAAGCAGTCTTCCATACATCAATTAGCTCCATTGGGACTTGGTGGTATCTGGACTTCAAATTGATCTGATTGAAGTACTTGACCCCCTTTAGCTGGTCAAGAAGGTCATCATCCAAATAATTGGGTATCGTTTCCTAACCATGATTATTTTTAGGGCCCAATAATAAATGCAAAGCCACCAAATCTCGTCTTTATTCTACATGATTACAATTGGGCTTCCACAAGGTGAGGAAATCAATCGAATGTGGTCCTTTTTGGAGAAACTCTTGGATCTGGTGCTTTATTTCCTCAGGTTACACAATAGAGTGGTGACATATTTTCTCATTGGGTAGAGGTATGTTGGGGGTCAACTCAACTAAATTCTTGGTGAGATAGTGTAGAGGTACCCAAGTGGGTGAGGATAAAATGTCTTTGTACTCTTCCATGACCTTTTCCCCTTGCTTTTGCTATGTGGAAGGGCCCTATGTGGAGACCATGTATGTGGCCACATTCTTCTCTTTACTTTGAGAGTGAATTAGGAAGAAGACAATTTTCCTGATCTCGTAGATGACCTTACTGCATTTCTTAGTAGAAATAAAAGTAATAGTAGTAGGTAGAGCTACCTCTAGTATCCTATATAGTTGTCTACCCAATGTAATAATAACATAATGAGTTATAGACTCATATATCACATGGTGTTTTCAAAAGTATGGTTGGTCTAAAATAACATCACAAACTTCAAGGGGAACAATATCACACAATGCCTCATTGTTGAAGGGCTTGATACGATGGCGTAGAGATCTCACCCCTGATGGAGCCACCTGATGGTGTATGACTGCGATTGTGGTGTTAGCAGGTCCAACTACTTGATGACCTTGATTGAGATGAGGTTCTTTTGACTTCTACTATCAACAATAAAATAACAAAGTTATCAACATAATGGGAAATATACCAAGTTTTCTTTTTTTAGAGGTTGCAAAAAATCATCTGATTTTGAAAAGTGTTGATGCAGAATATACCTTTTTTAAGAATATTTTTGACATTTTAAATTTTCTTATGTATTAAGTATGTATTTTTTTTAAATGTTAGTAATGTTCATGCCAATTTTGAAACGTGTCGATGCAACATCAACCTTTTTTTTCAGGGGCTTATTTTTTATACTTTAAATTTTATTATACATTACATATGGATATTTTTTTAAAATATTGGTGTTTTTCATGTGAATTTTGAAAAGCTTTGGCGCAGCATCAACTTTTTTCTGGGGGGGCATATTTTTGACACTTTAAATTTTCTTATGTCCCAAGTACGCACAATTTTTTAAATGTCGATTATCTAACCATTTTTCAAGTTGTCTTAATCCTCTTCTTGTTTTTGTCCTAAGATGTTTGTTTTTCAAGGGTTTTCCAAGGTTGTGTTTTTTGTTTTTCTTTGCAATGTTTTTTTATAATGATTTTTTTTTTGCAAAGTATCATTAATTGATACTTCAATACACATAAAATAATTGTCATGAAAAAATAATAATTTTAAATGGTTGAAAAAAAATACACATTTTGGATATAAATATAATTAAAAAAATACATATATTGGGACATTTTCGCTAAAAATGGCATGTTAATTAAAATAATTTTATGAAAATAATTGCATAAAAAAAGTTGAAAAGATAAAAAAATTTATGAATTTTATGTCCAAAGATCATAACATAAAAAAAAAAAAAAATACAATTAAAAAAATGAAAGCTATAAAAATATATATTATTATTTTTAAATTCAAGAAAATAAAAAAAAAAATGCACGAGGTCTTGGATAGATGGTGATAGAGTGCTCTATTAAGGCACTCCTCCATGTGAAGTTACCAATTCAATTCCCTTCCCCTATTGGGGTGATATATTTGACATGACGATGATGTTGTCCCATCCAAGCATACAAAAAAAAATAAAAATAAATAAAAGAATTAAAAAAAAAAAAAAAAAAAATTAAAAAAAATCTTGTATTTCCACCAGGTGGGAACCACACCCTGGTGCGCCACCCCCTACCACCCTTACCTCCAACCCTTGGGTTGGGGTGATAGGGCGTTGTCTCATCGATTTTTATAATTGACGAGCCCCTAAACAACAATTGTGTAGGTGCTCGTCGATTTCGTGAATCGACAAACCACTGCTATGCTGCCCAATAATCGTGAGGGGGTTGGTTGGGTCCCCACCCCAGTGCCAAAAGGTCACATATGGGGTTGCAACCTATCCTTGAAATTGGGTGAAGGTTTCACCTGAAATGTTGGGCATAACAATGATCACAACACACAGTTCTCTAGATGTCCTCATCAACAACAATAATTTCTTTTAGTGTTTATTTTTAATGTTTTATTTTTAATTTTAATTTTTAAATGTTTTGTTTTATTTTTAAAATTTTAATTTTTATATTTTAAGTTTTTAATTTTGTATTTTTTTATATTTATTTTTTAATTATATATATAATATATATTTTTTATGTTTGATCTATATATATATATATATATATATATATATATATATATATAGTAAACTGAGTTTTAATTTTTTTTAATCTTTTAATTTTTGTTTTGTTTTGTGTTTTTTAATTTATTTATCTATTTATTTCTTATTTTTTTTTATTTTATATTTTTCTATAGGGCCTATGGCGATCATTGACTAGTAACTTGCCCCGTTATGTGTCCACTTCATAGTTTATTTTAAAGTTTTTGTTATAATGGATCAAGTGTGCCTCCATAGTGTGTCAAATTCATGGTTGATTTTAAAGTTTTTATTGCAATGGGTCGAGTTCTTCTTCTCTGCGTGTCAATTTAATGATTGATTTTTAAATTTTTGTTGCAATCTATCAAGTTTTCTCAGACAAAGATGCTAAAATATTTATACTTTTAGCATTTAAAAAGGAAATTACTATTGGTATAATGACTCTTTCATTGAGGTGTTCATTTTTTAAGTTTTTTTTAGTCATATAATTTTTCCATAATGCCATGGTTAAAATATTTTGAAAACTTAAGATTTTTTGGAGTCATGATATTTGGTTTTAATTCCATGGTTGAAAATTTGTCAAAATTTTAAGTATTTTTCGAGTCATGATATTTTATTTTTTATTCTATGGTAGAAAACAATTACAATTTTAGGGTTTTTTATATTCACGATATTTATGCTTAATTTTATGGCTAATTTTTTTTGGAATTTTAAGGCCTTTCAGTGATGTGACATTTTATTTTTAATTAAATGCCCGAATATTATTGGAATTTTAAGGTTTTTCATATTTTATGGGGTTTGTTTGGCTACAGTTCTCATTTTTAGCTCACAGTTCTCATTGAGTCGATAACTTTGTTAAATGTAATGGCTTACTTTTCGCCCACATGTGTGAGTGAAAGAGGGGCTCACCTTTCTTCGGATCTTTAGGCTTTCTTTGTTGGACGTTGGTGGTGGAAAAATGAAAAAAGATTCTGCATCAATGATTTTATTCCCCTTATTTAGGTTTGGTTCAAATTCAAAACCTACATCTAACTCTGAGGCTTTTAGCTCGACCACTAATGACTGTGCGACATTCATCTGTGTTATGAGAGGGGCTCTTGTGGAACTCACACCACTTTCTCATTTCTTTATTTGTCTTCCCATTACCATTCTTCATTTTTAGACTAGATGGGTTGGCCTAGGGTGGTCCACCCTAGTTATTTTCCTTTTTTATATGATTTTGGAATGCCCTTGTCTTGCTTTTGTTGTGAGGGATTCTTAGATCTAAAGTATCACTTATTTTATTTAAATTTCTTTTCAATTTGGACAACATATTGGTATGTTATTCCAAGTGAGGAGATGTCCAGAAACTCCATTTCTATCAAGAGGTATTTGTTTAGACAACCACGATACTTGAGCAATAGTTGTAACCCAAAGCCTTTAATACCTAGCTTGGTGCACAAAGTATGAACGATTTGTGAACTCTGATATTATTTGGTCCCTCTCCTACCATAGCGTGGTCCATCTCATCTACTGGAGTTTGTAACTTCTAACATGGTAATATTTTTCCTTAATAACATCCCTAAAAGAGTCCCATGTGGGTATGACTATAAAAATGTGGATTCCTACGTGGAATTTTTCTCACAGTAACTCTTGAACCAATCCTTGACATCGGGAGAAGCCTTAAGGAGTGGAAAGGAAATATTTTCTTTATCCTAAAAAATATTGATAAAAAAATACCCTTTTAGTATATTTAACCATGTGTCTAGAGAATTTTCATCTATCCGACCTTCAAATATAGGAATATCAAAATTAACATGTACCTTTGATCTGAAAATGGAATTACTTGAAAATGTGTGCAAGGTATCCATTTCCATTAATTAAATGTGTGCAAAATTCTCCATGTCTTGTTGCATAAAACAAAGTGTTTTTGGTAACTGTATAAGAGTTTATGTGTGAAGGCAAGTTAAATTAACTAATCTAAAAATGCAACTTCTTAGATCTGTTCTAGAGATTGACTGTAGGGGCATTTACTGGATATGTCACCTTTGATAAAAGGATGAGATCCAGAGGCTACCTAGCCCTTTATAGACTCTGTCTTTAGAACTTATATAAGTTAACACTCATGATCTGAAAATGAAAATACTTGTATTTGTTGTTTAACATATTAAATCAGAAATGTTTAGCAAGATAAATTCAACATAATATGACACAAATGTTTGATGAGCAGTTCACCCCTCCTAGGCTACGTCTGCTGGATCAAGCCTCCCAAAATGAGCTTTTCCTCTTGTATTAAAATGCTTCAAAGTGCTAATACAAGTTTAAAAATGTCTCAATATACAAATTTGAATGCAAATACTGATTCATAAGACAGTAAAAAGCTAAGAATGCCTTTCCAAATTCACTAAATAGTGAAGAATTACCATAAACAATGATTACTTCAATAAGGCCCTAACGGCTCTTTGAACTCCTTTGTAGCTTTTCAAGTTGTAGAAGTCCTCGAAAAGGTCTAAAACCTCTTTCATTAGGTTTAGAAGGTCTAAATTAGCTGAAAATAATCTTTGTTTCACCTCAAACAGAGAGGTACAACTCAAAACAGCTCCAACCCCAAAATGGCCCTGGTGGCCCTGAAAAACTCTCCTGAAGGTTTTCGGCCTCTGAAATTCTTCAAAAAATTATGAAACCTTTTCTAATAGATTTATAAGGTGGAAATTAGCTGAAAATGATCTTTTTTCACCTCAAACAGAGAGGTACAACCCAATACATCTCTATTACCAAAATGGCCCTAGTGGCTCAAAAAGCTTCCCTGAAGCTAAAATGGATGTAGAACACCTCTACTGCCTCTAGAACCAATCCCAATGGCTCTATAATGTTGAATAAAGTTTAAAGTGACTTTTGGTTTACCACAAATGGTTAAGCATAGCCCAAAACAGCTCCAACTCCCTCTTGGCCCTGATGGTTCTCATTGCTTCCCTAAAGCAAAAGGGACTAAATATAAAATCCAATAGCTTTGAAACCTATTCCAATGGATCCAGAATCCTCTGAATACCTGAAATAAAAAAAAAAATCATTCGAAAAGGTTTAGTAATGGAGAAGTTATGGCCAAAACAAGTTTGTGCCTAAATCTCCACAAAAACCTCCTCTAAACTTGGGCTAACTGTAGTTAGCCCCGCCAAAATAGCCAAAACCACTAATTTAGTTGGACCACACCCAAATTTGGCAGGAACCGCTAGCAGTTAAATTTAATGCTAGAAATTGAGTGGTCACATGCGAATCCCTCTCTATCCGCCGACAGTTACATTTATTATTAAAGTCAGCATTTATTGTAACTGCAATAATGGCCACATGTTGTGGTCATCCCACATGGTTAACCACCTAAACCCGCCATGGTTAGGCCTTAGGCCATGGTTCTTTGCACCCTGGTCATGTGGGGTCGGGCTAGCCCCTTTCGCTTTCTGCCCTTACATTTTTAAAACATTAAATGAAACCCGCCATTGTTTAATATTAAGAAATAACATTGGGGTCAAATGGTAAAACATTGGTGCCATAACTCGGAGGTCTCGGGTTCAATCCACCAGAACTACAAAAAAATTTATATTACAAAATTTCCATCAGCCTGGGGCCACGTGGTGGCTTTCGGGCCTACCACGTGGTAGCCCGTGATTGGCCGTGTATCACAAAAGTCAAACCAACTTCCAATACACACTTGATACTTTTCAGAACATAATTGGCTTGTAGGGTATATTCCAAGGAAAATTCCAAGGAATATTCCCAGAACATTATTTGGAATATTCTCGAAATATTATTTTTTTAATAATTGCCAAAGTCAAGTCAACCTTGGTCAAACTTAGTTTTTGCAGTTTACTGGAAACTTCAAAATTTCATAACTTTCACATACAATGTCGGATTTGAGTGTCGTTCATGGCGCCAGGATCATATCGTCGAGGCCTATCTGGTCGTTCAAGTTGCAAGTGATTTTGAACACTTTTCAATTTTGAGCTTTTCCATAGCTCGGACTTGAGTTCCTGATCACAACTCCCAACTGAGAAGATTTTGGACCCCAATAGCTCACTGAAATGATGAAACTGAACTGTAGTACAGAAAATGATAGAATAATAGCATCCTATTCTCTTCAGCCTCTAAAAACTTTCCTGACTTGACAACTGTCCTCATGGAAATTTTTTGCTGAATGAGCCATGTACTTGTGCCAAATCCCGACCAAGTTTTCTTACCATACTAATCGGCCATTCTAAAACCAGCAATGACCCTTGCTGAAATTTGTGCCCTTTTTGCTTGCATGTCTTTCCATCCCATGGAATCTTTCACTTCTTTGCACTGACACTTCGTTCTCTGCACCAATCGACACCAAAGGCACCTTGTGAAACATATGACATCAACAACAAGTTGACAATGAAATGTGCTATACAATTGACACACAAAATCTGTAACAAGTGTGCACACAAACGACACAAGTCGATAAACATGTATGACACAATCGACACAAGTCACTAAACATGTGTATGTATCATTTACAATGAACTATATACAGTTCGCTAATTACACATACAACCTCTATGTACATGTGCAACTTCAATTCTTCTTTTCAAATACCAACAAGTACATCATCCCAAAAATATGTGGGTGGCTAAGAGCTGAATTAAAATAAATTTCTGCAATATAAGTGAGTATCATACTCATCTTTTACACCTCCATGGCGAAATTTTGCAACAACAAAGAAATTCCTTCAACTGAAATTGCTTTTACATGCAATCTTGCATCAACTTTTCAACTGAAATACATGCATACCAATCTGAAATTTGCATGTACAAAATGAAGATGACTTACTGCAATAAGAAGTTAATCCACTTCCTACCAGGCCAACTCCATGGTGTCTTTTGCGATTGCAATACACCTTCATGTGAATCTTCCATTTCCACATCGATAATGGACTCCATAGACCCACTTACACTAAGCTTTTTGTCGTCTAGTTGCATGTGCTTTGGACGATGAGTTGGATGCAAAGTCCAAAAATGAGAGACATCATGTCCCTTCCTTTGAAAAAATGTGCAACTCTTAAGCACTTTCTGAGAAAGTTCTCTTTTCCTTTTCTGCTTCATGTGTGCTTTCTTTTTCAACCAGCATCTTGAAGCAACATGGTTAAATCCACCACAAAATGTGCAACAAAAATTTCTTTCATTTGAACAAGAAAAATTATCATTCTTTGCTGAAACATAATCAAATTTATCATGTGAATAATTATACCTCTTTTGCTGCATGGAATGTCCATCCTTTTTGTCTTCGAAAGACGATGAACTAGTAGAGGAGACAAATTTCCTTTTCAGACTTTCATCACAATTCTTGTCTTGAAAATTGTTTGAACTTGAAGGCTCACCATAAGCAACATGTTTACCCTCTACTTTCTGCAATGATGGCTTAAAATAATGGCAATCATCCTTAAAACAAATTTGACATATATGCATAGAAGAACTTGGAATAAAGGTTCTCTTTAAATTTGCATCACATTCATTCAAGGATTTGGAGTCTTCGCCATTAAACTACACATAACCAAGACCAACATTCTTGGGTCACTCCACAACTGAAATAGGGTCAACCTTGCCTTGTGCATGCTTTCCCAAACCTTTGCCTTCATGATATCCCATTTTAAACATTATTTTGGACCCTATTCCCCTTGTATGTTTTTCAAATGAACCAACACACTTTTCAATTGAGGAAATTGAAGACAAGTTGGAAAGGTTTACCTCATCCTCGTGCTTGTTCTTGGACAAATCTTCTTGAGCTTGAAGGAGTTGTTTCTCCATGTCATGCAACCTTTGGAGAATTCCTTCCTTCTCATCCTTCATAGCCAACAATTGTGCATGAAGCTTAACACTTTCTCTTTGATCCTCAATGAGAATCTGCACCATGTCCTTCACCTTAATGAACTCATTCTTCATGTCATCATTGAAGAATCTTGTGAAGGAGGAAACTTCACTTGTAGAAGAAGTTGACATTATGTAAATGGTAAAATTAACAAAAGGAACTTCAAAAAAAAATTTCAAAGCTTTCCAACAAATGACAAGCTTTTAACCAAATGTCTTTAAAGGCCCCTTCTTATTCAAGCAGCCATAAAACAAAAACTCCAATAGCTTTTGTAGCAAACAATAATCAAGTGGGTTTGTTTTCCAAATATAATCTTGAGGTAATTTAGGATAAGGAAATAGCCTACAATTTTTTTTTCCTTTCAAAGACTTAGCGAACATCGGCTATCTTTTCAACTCAAGAAAACTCAACAATCAACCATTTTGCAACCAATAAAACAGTCAATATTTTACATTGTTTTAATACCTTTTGCACAAAAAAAAATTCTCAAGCTGAGCACAACCAAGCTTAACCAAAGCTCTGATACCATCTGATCTGAAAATGGAAGTACTTGAAAATGTGTGCAAGGTGTCCATTTCCATTAATTAAATGTGTGCAAAATTCTCCATGTCTTGTTGCATAAAACAAAGTGTTTTTGGTAACTGTATAAGAGTTTATGTGTGAAGGAAAGTTAAATTAACTGATCTAAAAATGAAATTTCTTAGATATTTTCTAGAGATTGAATGTAGGGGCATTTACTGGATATGTCACCTTTGATAAAAGGATGAGATCCAGAGGCTACCTGGCCCTTTACAGACTCTGTTTCTAGAACTTGTAGAAGTTAACACTCATGATCTGAAAATGAAACTACTTGTATTTTCTATTTAACATATTAAATCAGAAATTTTCAGCAAGATAACTTCAGCATAATATGACACAAATGTTTGATGAGTAGTTCACCCCTCCTGGGCTACGAATGCTGGATCAAGCCTCCCAAAATGAGCTTGTCCTCTTTGTATTAAAATGATTCAAAATGATAATACAGGTTTTAAAATGTCTCAATAGACAAATTTGAATGCAAATACTGATTCAGAAGACAGGAAAAAGCTAATAATTTCTTTCCAAATTCACTAAATAGTGAATAAGTACCATAAACAGTGATTTCTTCAATAAGGCCCTTACAGCTCTTTGAACTCCTTTGTAGCTTTTCAGGATGTAGAATTCCTCATACAGGTCTGAAACCTCTTTCATTAGGTTCAAAAGGTCGAAATTAGCTGAAAATGATCTTTGATTCACCTCAAACAAAGAGGTACAACTCAAAACAGCTCCAACCACAAAATGGCCCTGGTGGCCCTGAAAACTCTTCTGAAGGTTTTTTGTCTCTGAAAGTCTTCAAACAGTTCTAAGACATTTTCCAATAGATTTTTAAGGTGGAAATTAGCTAAAAATGGTCTTTGGTTCACCTCAAACAGAGAAGTACAACCCAATACAACTCTATTACCAAAATGGCCCTAGTGGCTCAAAACGCTTCCTTGAAGCTAAAATGGTTGTAGAACACCTGTACTACCTCTGGAACCTATTCCAATGGCTATGGAATGATAAATAAAGTCGAAAATGACTTTTGGTTTACCACAAATGGTTAAGCATAGCCCAAAACAACTCCAACTCCCTCTTGGTCCTGATGGCTCTCATTGCTTCCCTAAAGCAAAAAGGACTGAAGATAAACTCCAATAGCTCTAAAACCAATTCCAATGGATCTAGAATCCTCTAAATACCTGAAATCAAAAAAAAAAAATCGTTCCAAAAGGTTCAGTGATGGAGAAGTTATGGCCAAAACAAGTTTTTGCCTAAATCTCCACAAAAACCTCCTCTAAACTTGGGCTAGCTGCAGTTAGCCCCGCTAAAATAGCCAAAACCGCTAGTTTATTTGGACCGCTCCCAAATTCGGTGAGAACCACTAGTGGTTAAATTTAATGCTAGAAATTTAGCAGTCACATGTGAATCCCACTCTATCTGTCGGCGGTTACGTTTATTATTAAAGTCAACATTCATTGTAACTGTAACAATGGCCACATGTCGCGGTCATCCCACATGGTTAACCACCTAAACCCGTTGTGGTTAGGCCTTAGGCCATGTTTCTTCACACCCTAGTTGTGTGGGGTGAGGCTAGCCCTAAGGGGCTAGCCCCTTTGGCTTTCCGCCCTTACATTGTTTAAACATTAAATGAATCCCGCCACCGTTTAGTATTAAGAAATAACGTTGGGTTCCAATGGTAGAACGTTGGTTCCATAACCCGGAGGTCTCGGGTTCAATCCGCCAGAACTGCAAAAAAATTTATATTACAAAATTTCCACCAGCCTGGGGCCACATGGTGGCTTCTAGGCCTGCCATGTGGCAACCCGTGATTGGTCGTGTATCACAAAATTCAAACCAACTTCCAATACGCACTTGACACTTTTCAGAACATAATTAGCTCGTAGGGTATATTTTGAGGAATATTCCCAAAATATTCTTTGGAATATTCTCAAATTTCTTTTTTTTTAATAATTGCCAAAGTCAAGTCAACCTTGGTCAAACTCAGTTTTTATAGTTTACTAAAAACTTCAAACTTGCATTACTTTCACATACAATGTCGGATTTGAGTGCCGTTCACAGTGCCAGGATCGTATTTTCAAGGCCTATTCACTCATTCAGGTTGCAAGTGATTTTGAACATTTTCAATTTTGAGCTTTTCCATAACTTAGACTTGAACTCCTAATCAACCTTGAAGGGGGTGTCGCCTCCAATATGGCTTCTTGAAGATGCATCACCTATTGGAATTCATTGAAGGATATGGAAAAAATTATCCATTATCACATTCTATTGTCACGTGAGGGATTCCTTGAGACACAATTTAATATTATCTCCTACTCCGTAGTTATTTTCTTCTTCCATGGGAAGTTATTGGGATCAACATGGATGGTCTTGGAAGGGCTCAAGAAGTTCGAGTCCTAATTTATTATACCTACACCTCATTGTGGACATGCATATAAAAGAAGATAAAGAGCACATTTTGATATCAATGATCCAAATTTATGAAGGGAATGAAATGAAAGAAAAATATACAAGAAAAACATAGAGATCCACTAAAACTTGACCTATATTAACAAATGGAAGGTTCTAAAACTATAAAAATGAAAATTAAACAAAGTAGCTTGAACGATGGAAAATTATTTCTGTGAAGAGATGTGACAACTATACACTTTCACTAGAATGGGTTATAATGAGGCCCAAATGCCCTTTTCAACATCATAAGAAATTAGGAAACCATATACATCCAAAAACATAACCCTAGGAGATAAAACATCAAAATGTTTATGTGACCCACTAGGGTTAGTTGGTACACCAAATTTACAGGGTCATTACTTTTGCATACAATATCCATTTGGTGGGCTCGGTAGTCCGTTGGAAAGGTCTAGCCTATAATTACACATTTAAATTGACCTAATATTTTATTATGGCTATAAATTGGTTCCTTTACACATTAAAAGAAACATCATTTAGTGCATCAAAATGCCCCGAAAGTTTAGAACATGAAGAACTACCAAGATGGAGAATTGTTCTTTGAGCCAGTGGAGTAGGTGGATGGCCACTGATATCCACCTGAATAATTTTTGGCCTTGGAAATAAGGCCCTTAGTCATTTATGGTAACTTTTTCTCACTATCCATTATAATCACTTTCCAAAGTTATTTTATTCATATTTTTAATTTTTAATTTTTTATGTAAATTATTGCACTGTAAAATAAATTTATAGATTTCAGTAGAGTTCGTAAATTGTAGGGGTGGTATGATAAGGAGGGGTCATTTTATGTCCTAATGAATAAATAGTTATTCAATATGCGTGGAGATTGGGCATCAAAACTAATAACCAAGAATAATATCTAGCACTATGTCAGCGTCTAAAAATCACAATGACAAAAAAATGTCAAAATTAATAATATTCGAGGACTTAATGATAGCGATTAAAAAATTATGGAAAGACACATGAACATTAAGCAGAAACTCTCCTTGTATTATATATAGGATATTTGTGGAAGCAAAACTATTCGATCAAATCAGTTTTTTCCATGAGTTACGACACTTGAACACAAGAATGGATTAATTGGCCAATAAAGGAGTCACGCAAGAACAAGGGAAGCTAGAAATGGATCATGGGTTAACCCATATCACCCATTCCATTAATTTGAATTTAAATATAAAATCATTAAATCTCAAGTTAATGTAATTCAAAATTGGATGTTTAAACACACACTATGGATAAGGTCACCCGAACATTCCTTATGTCAAGTCAATGGAATACATCCTCTCAAATGATATATATAATCGAGACTTAGAGGAATATATTAATTACTTTGCCATGCAATTTCTTGGATCCAAGCTCCTATATAAATCTATTAAATAGCTATTGTACCCCAATGGTGAATTGCAAAAACATGTGGAACAAAGTATTATTACTTCAAGGAGGTAATCCATTCACACAAGTGAAGGGAACCTCAGCCTCGGTTGAGAATTCGATCTACTATAGTATATCATTAACACTCCTCAAACTCTATAGAATACGAATGTCACTTCGAAGAGAATGGCGAGATTTAGTTATGGTTTTGGAAACTCCGCTTTTCACTACTATAGGGAGGCAATGCAGAGGAAAGTTTGATTATAAACCGTATTGTATGGTTCTTCAATTATACTTCGTTATAATACTAAGAATTTCTAGAATAGATCAGAGGAGGTTGTTATCTTATAAAACCCGAAATAGAGAGAACCTTGTTATTGTAATGGAGAACAAAGGTGATTAGACACAGGAGGACAAGTAGGCCAAATGCAACAGGATGTTGGTGAGGTTACTAGAATTGGTTTAAGGATTGGTAGGTGCCCTTGAGTTGAAGAATTTAACGAAAGAACAAGATAATTGGTCTTCCAAACTTCTTATAAACACTAAAATCAAATTGATATAAGGGGAGATTGAGCAATTTCAAGTGTACATCAATAAGGACTTGGTCACTCTTGACATTCGGGTGACATCTCTGGAGGAAAGACTCAATGATAGTGTCTGGGCAACTATAGAGGAAAAATATGGTGGTGATGACTTGCTCAACATCGAAGAGGAAGGAGCTATTAATGAGTCTGACATGAAAATTTCCATCCATGTTGGGGATTTCCGAACAATAATGATCAGAAGATAGAAATGAAGCACCATGTAGAATGGGGAGATGGGTGAATTTGAACTCTTTTTTCTTATGTTATGTAAATTTTTATTTTTATTAGAAGAATTTTTTTCATGATTATAACCAATACATATTCTAAACAATAGCATAATTTTTCCACGATTGTAGTTTTTAAATTTTGTAGATCTATCATAGTGAATTTTTGTTGGAGCATGAAGAAAATTATAAGGGACCTGGCCTATGTTGGCCTATTTCATAAAGGCAATTATAAATCCAAAAATACATAAAGTGAATAATGTAAAGTTAGGATAAATATATTTATTAAATTATAATATTTAATAAATATTAGAGATACTTAGAAATAGTATTTTGTTAGTAAAAATAGGACTCTAGAATTGAGTTGTTTCCTAGGCTCTAAAATAGGAATAAAGTTAGTAGAATGGTTAGAAGCTCATTTATTGTAAATGGACACTTGTTGATTTTCCAAGTGATCCATAACTAGATTAAGTTAGAACATAGAGCTTATAAATAGGATTGCTTCCTAATTTCATTGTGTAATGTGAGTGTAATGTGAGAGTGAGAGTTTACATTTGTAAACTCCTGCAATTTGATATGTAATAATTTTTTATGACCAATAAAGGTATGTGTCTGAGGACACTTCTGCATTTACATGTGGTATCAGAGCCACGGTAATGCTGTGAGGAGGACATTCCAGCTCTACCAAGTCGTGGAAAACTCAACTCCGTTGAATCGATTAGCAAAATATTGGTATGAAATTTGTCAATTTTTTTATTGATTTTAGACTTGTAAATTCTAAAATCATTAAAAAAAAAAAGGCAAATGCAAAATCTGTGTGAATTTTCTATTTCAAATTATTGGGGCGACTTTTTTTATAAGAGAGATGTTGCAATAAATAGAAATAGGAAGAGCGTTGTTAACATCGTGCATCTGTGCTGAATGAGCCGTAGAATTTTACCGTTGTTTCACAAATTTGATTTGTTCAACAAATTTGCAAGTGTTGTTTTAAGCAATCTTGTCACAACCGTGCAAAAATAATTTCATTTATCCGCAACTGTTTTTAATCTTGATCTGAATCAAGACAAACGGCATCGATTCTGCATTTACATGTGGGTCGGTGGATGCTAGAAAACACACTCCAGGACGTGGTCTGGAAGGCCTTTGGCTTCAACGAGCAGCTTATCTGTTTCCATGCAAAGGGATTCTTTCTCATCTAGAGAGAAGTCCAACGGCCATATCGTTGATCATACGCTTAAGCCCGCAGCAAATATTGTGCAGAAAACGGGGGATTTAGCTGCAAATTTGCAGCGCAAGGCAACCCCTGAGAGGAAGGTGACCCTTGAGAGGAAGTGGACCCCTGAAAGGAAGAGGACGCCCCGTAGACAAAGTACTGAATCTGAAGATGCACGGCCTATAGATAATTCACACTCAAAACCGGATCAACATCATTGGCCAGGAAAAATTAGTGTTTAATTGCCCCCAATGCACATCTGCATTCAAATTTGCGGTCACATTTAGACAGATCTATCATAATCGAACCCTGGAGGATTAAGCGCCCGACAATCTGCATTTAAAAACCATCGTTTGCAATGTTTGGATCTAATTAATTCTTCAGTGTAAATAGCTGTAAAGACAGGAATGCTCGTGCAGTCTGGACAATACGCTGAGTATACACAATTTGTTGGCTTCTAATGTGTCCATTGAGAGTTGAATTAGAGGTCCAACTTATACGGATATTTTAAACTTACTGTTTGATAATTCATCATTTTAGATGAGAAAAACGGAGAAAAATGTGCATTATAGCTTTCTAGATCAAGTGACATTTTCATACGCTACATATTTGGGAATGGGTTCTGCTGCGGAAAAGGTCAGGTCTTTTCTGAAACTGCTGTCACACCAAAGTCGATATCGAACTTCATGCCTACGTTGTATTTCCCTCTGAAATACAGGATTGTCACCATATCCGTCAAGGATTGTGTCAAAGCTTCCAAAGGTTTGATGAATGTATTTCTTCTCGGATCATCCTGGTGTACCCAAAGCCTACGTGGAAAATTCGATGCGCTACCTGCATTTACATATATATGTGGTAATCTGCGTTTAATGGAAGCTGTGTTGAAAGCATTGAATCGCATGCAAAATTAGCCGAATCGCATCCAAACTTGCAGCGTTGAAATGTTGAATCCGAGTTGAAGTATGTAGAGTTTTCTTCTAAAGCTTGACAACGTTGAATAGCACGAAAGGTAGCCACAGTAGCATTTACGACATTCAGGCCTGGTAAGCTACAAAGTCCGCCCCCTTTTTCAATTTGATACAAAAGCGTTATCTGTAATAAGTGAGAACATATTTTGAAGTGCTTTTATGGAGTCATAAAAGGATAAAAGAGATGGAGTGTGCTTTTAAAAAAAAATCAAAAACAATTCACTTTTCTAAAGTGATTTCCATTAAAATGTTTTTTTATGGAAAATTGAAAAGGGTAGTAAAGTGATTTTGGAGAGATACTGAGTGGGGATTTATATTATAATGTAAATTCACCTTTTGAAAATGACATTAAAAAACAACAAAACTTTCAATCACTTTAAAGTGACTTCATAATGTTCATTTCATTATTTTAATGGAAATTATGTAAAAAGCATGATTATAGTGACTCTTTAAATATTGATTGGAGAGAGATAAGAAATGGCAAAAATATTTTTGTGAGGAGAGTCATAAGGGTGATGTTTTAAAATCCTTGGAGTGATAATTTGTATCTTGTAATTTGGAGAGCTAAGGAGTGTTTCCATTTGTATTTGGAGTGATAAGGAAAAGGCATTGTTGTAATTCAAAGTATTGTTTTACTTTGAGAGAGATCGTGTCACTATCCAGTCAGATTTTGAAGGCGCATTGTTTCAAAGGGTTGTCAGCTTGGCATTACCATTTCTTCAGATGATGTACTCAGTGATTAATAAAGATATCATTTTTTTTGGTGTTGATGTGTCCTAGATCCGCCCGAAATTGAATAAGGGGATCTTAGGTACATCATGTGTGTTTGATGGCGTATGTTTTTTATGGCTTCATGTTGTTGCTTTTTAATTTGTGTCTAGTTGTGACACATTAATAATTTCATACATAAGGTTTAAGCACAACACTTATAACGAAATAGCTGCAAGATCAACACATGCATCTGCACAACTATAACATATAATTGAAGTTGTCTACATCAGCATTCTACATGAAACAGCCAATTCACTATCAAGGATAATGATTTTCACAGCAAAGTCTTCATCAACGTTCTTGAAAATCCATTTAAAGAACTTGTAATCAAATTCATTTATTTAAGTGAATCATTAAAAATTCATTGTTAATGAATTTTTAAGAAGACAAGTGAATTAATTATTTTAAAGTGAATCATTGTAAGCTTTCTTGGGTGCATTGTCGACAGTGTTCGACACCCTTCCTTTACACAAAATCAATTGAGTGCATGATTTTTTTCAAACAAGAAACAAGTTTACATCTCCAAGCGGGCATGATTTCAAGAAATTTGCGTCAAGACAGTACAAAAATCAAACCATCAAGCAAGCCAAAGTGAAGTTTATTGCAGCGACCATCAAAAGCAGCCAAACAAGTTCAACTCTGACATCAATCAACCAAGTTGACATCAACATCAAGCAAGCGTGGTTATTCATTCAAGTGAGCAAGTAAGTCAAGTGCGTGCTTAAACAAATGCGATCATCATCAAGCGAGCGTGAATTCCAGAGTTTAAGCAAGACAATTCTACAACTCTAGCAAGCGCAGTAAGCAACAAATCAAGCGAGCATGCCATTCAAGCCACATTCAAGCGAGCCTGTCCTTCAAGTACAAAAATCAAGTGAAACAATTCAAAGTATGACATCTACAACAAGAGAGCCTGATTTCAAGTGCGCAAGTTCAGATGGCGCGACATATTCAGTTGTTAAACATTCTTCATAGCTTGTTCATCTCCAGCAATGAAGACATGGTGCACATCAGTAAAGACACTCTTGCTTATCTTTCACGACATCTACAACAAACACATGAAACTATTGAGTTTCTTAAGCTTGAATCACAACTTCAAAGGATTGAATTGCAAGAAAAGAGTGATACTGTCAAGTCTTTGAACCATCCAGATGATAAGTCATTCATTCCAATAGCTTCAAGTGTCGAATTTGTTCCAGATCCAATTTCTTCCAAGCCCATCATCAAGCCCTGGGAAGAAATTCAGAATAACAAGAATCGACGAGGCTTAGGATATGTCCAAGATGACGCCAACTTACATATTCTCGATTATTCCAAGCCCATTCAATTCGTCAGTGCAGGATTTCTTGAACAAATCCCCTCAGCACATTCAGAGACAGTTGCAGACAACCATCAATGCCCGCAACCCAAAGTTGCAGAAAAACATAATTCCACACAACGTGAAGTTGAATTCAAACCGAAATGTTCTCATTGTCAGAGAACCGGTCATATGGAAGATCAGTGTTTTGATCTCCATCCCTGTTGCCATTGTGGCCAGTGCAATCATTCCTCAGAAAAATGTCGCAATCAACACAAATCAGCCAGATTAAAGATACATTATGAATGGATCGACCCTTGGGAATGGTCATCCATAGTTAAAATATTGCTTCAGTTCTACAACTGCATACGATCACACATTGTGCAGCCAATAGTGAAAAGATGATGGTACTCTCATGCAGTTGAATGGGGGAGTACAACAGTGTAAAACTCCTACACCTGAAGGGGGGGAGTTCAGGAATATTTTCCAAAGAAGTGTCTCTCCTTTCAGCTGACAAAGGGGGGAAAATGTCAATGAGATTGACAATGGTTGTCAGACTGAAAGTCTCGACAAAACCATCAAAAGCAGCCAGCGAGCATCTTCAACAGCCAGTGGGCATCAAAAAAATTTCCAGTGGGCATCAAAATTTTTTCCAGTGGGCAGTCGACAAGACAGAAGCAGTGAATAGTTTTCAGCATAACAAAAGCAACAGTGAGTTGTTTTTGACATCATCATCTAGTGGGCTTTGAACGAATTTTGATGTTAATTTCATGCAAAGGATAGATGGATCCTTTTGCAACTTGGCACTTGATGGAGTTGTCAGCAACATTCAGAGATGAATCATACATATAACTGATTCATGTTCTCTTGAGCTTGAAGATTTTTTCAGCATCAACTTGAGAACTTGGAAGATGGTTCCTCGTTCTTCTTTTGGATTTATCCTTGAAGGGGGGAATGTTGGCCTATTTCACAGGGAACCTTCACCATCTTGAGATATGTTTTTTTCATGAATATCTCAAGATGGTGAGGTTCCTATTCAGCCAACTTGATATGCTCCAAAGTATTTGGTCAATGCGCAGTCAACATGGGTACTTTATAAGGTGAAATGCAACACAAGTTGGGAAATTAGCTTAAATATGATTTGTCGAGATCCAATCCGTGATTTGATAACCTAAAAAGGTTCAATTGATCAAATCTCATTTCTAGAACAAGATGTAACTAATTGTTTGTAGGATTTTTGGGCATTTTTTTAGGTTTTTTCCTATAAAGGAAAACAAACCTTGCTTGCCATTACATGTAATTATTGTTGATATACACTTTGTAATCTTACTTGATAAATTATAATTTTTTTCCATTTTTTTATTATTATATTTTAATGAATTCATGGAGTACCTTTGAGTTCCAGTAACTGATAAAAGCTAATTTTTCTTGTTGAGTTGTGGAAGGGCCCTCACCACTCAATCCAGTACATTAAATTTCAATGTTGTACATAAGTATGGTACACATTTGTTTCAAATTTTGTATATTTTCATATTTCTCTTGTTTATATGCTTAGATTATATTTTCCGTTTTCATGTAATATTTTATCATAAACTGACATCATAGTTGAATATTTATGATTACAAGCTAGTTTTAAATCCACCATTTTAAACTTTCACCGGTGAAGATTTGTTGAAGTAGTGATCTAGGGTTTATCAATGTCGTCTCTTTTGAATCTCCTTTGGGTTGGATATAGCTGGCTAGACAACTGCCTTCTCCTCGACAGTCTGATCTGGTTCTTCCGGTCTGGTGCTGCAAGGGGTTTTCTCAATGAGCAACCACTCGCTTAGGAGAGAGGGGCGTCCATCCTTCAAGGATACTTTCAATCAAACACCTCTTGTTCAGGGATCCAAGCCCTCCGCAGGTGTTGTTGCCTCACTCTCAAAAATTGTAGAAACCTCAGCTATGGGAGCTTAGTGGCAGGCTAGAGAAGGGAAAATTCGTTGTTTTCGAAATTCAGCCATGAATCCTAAATTTCTGATCCCCAACAATCGGTTGGAGAAAACTCAACAATACATGAAAGATCATGCAATGTTTTGCAAATTTATGGGAATTTTTCCCAGGGAGCAAAACATATTGATGTGGATCCAGAATAAGTGGGCTCTCCGGGGACAAATCAAACTTTGCATTAGAGCCAAAGGGTTTTTTATAGTCATTTTTTAAGATCTAGAGGATAAGAAACAAATATTTGAGAATGGGTTGTACCTCATGGGTAGTGCAGGTATGTTCCTAAGATATTTGGAGGAATCCTAGAATTTGGAAAAGAATAATTTCGGCGGCCCCATTTTAGGTCTGATTCTACGCCATATCGGATGATTTTTAGGAACCAAACATCCTGGATGCCATAGTAATTGCCATCGGGAAATTTGTTAAAGTATCATAAATCACCAAACAACATCCACACATAAAATTTTCTTGCATCTACGTGCACATGAATATATCGTAGCCACTTCCTAAATCCATCGATATGATCTATCACGATTCAACATGGACTCTGTTATCACTCAGAAAAATGTGAAACATTACTTGACATGGTCATACAGTTTATTTATCAAAGTTTTCCTTAAATATTTCAAGTTGGTATAGGAAAACTTCATTTTTTACATGTTTAAGCTATCCTAAGGTTCAAGGCCACTTTCATTTAGGTCATGTCATGTCCCATAAGTCATCATTTGGTGTCATTTTTCATTTCCCAAGCATTTAAATTTAAAAAGGACACTTAAGCCAGTTTTACATCTTTTCGTAGCGTTTTATACTCTGAAATAGTAGTTTTCGCTACGAAATTGCCTATTAGTTTCGTAGTGAAACTACCAGAGAATGAACTAGCTACGCTACGAAATTTTTTTTTCCTATATGTCTTGTCAAAATCGAAACAAAGTGTCAATTCATGATTGGAGTACTTAGGGTCGAGGTCATTCGAGTCTGTTAGGGTTAATTCAAAACTACAAGATCATGTATGAGGTCATCATTACCATTTTTAGCATGCATGTGTCATGATTAAGGCATGAATTGTCATTCAAACCATAAAACATTACCCAATTATTCTTTTTGTCATACTCCACTTTATCTTTGCATGTTATTGGATTTCTGGAGAGCTGCTTCATCGAGCCAAGAAGGTTGTTGGTAGATTCAAAGGTTGCAGGTGTCATCAAGCAAGTGAGGCTGAGAAGATATAAAGCCACCATGGCTGCAAGGAAGAAAAATAACAAAGGTTGTCATTGCCACAAATATGAGCCCATGGACATGAATTTTGTAAATGAAGACCCAAATACCTTGGAGGTATTCAGAAGAATAGGTTGCTTGCAATTCTGTCAAAGATTGCAAGGTTGCCATCTACAGGTTTCCAAGGATTTTGCTAACAATTTCACTGGAACAGCTTCAAAAGTGGGAATGCTAAACCTTACTGTGACACCAAACAACATTTCAGCAGCAACATGAATCCCTATATGAGGGGAATAGTGATTTAAAGGCATCAAGTTCACCATGCAGGATTGCAAAGAGTTCATTAAACCAGAGCATAGTGAAATTGATCTTACAAATTCCATACCTAGGATTTTCATGAGGGACAACTATTCAAAGTTGTTAATGATCATCTAGTAGTATTTCACCTATGAAGGAATATTTCACTTGGTCTACTCCTACCACCTCAGGCTTCTTCTACATTTTGCGGGTAAGAGGTCACTAGAATTTCCTTTTTATTTATACATAATTCTAGGTAAATTGTCAGATAAGGTTCAAGTTAAAACAGAAGGAAATGAAACCCCTCTCTTTCACCATGGTTTGATTAAGTTGTTGGTGTTATAGGAGTTGAAGAGACTAGACACAGACTGGACATCCTTTCTGTTCATGAATGGTTTTGAAGTTGATGCTGTCACTCCTAAAAGGGTTTCCAAACCTAGAAGCATTTCATCACCAACAGTGGTAGAGGAAGTTGAAGAAGAGAATAGATCATCCCCACTAGGACCAGTGAGCATGGAGACAGAGCCTTTGCAGAATATTGACACACCTAAAACTACACCTGCAAAACAGAAGAAAGCAATCAGAAAACAGAGCAACAACAGAGTTACTGGAGCCAAACAATGATTAAGGGTAACTTAGAGGACATCTTGCATGCAATTTACATTAAAGAAACTCCCATTTTTCAAGTTGAAGACATAAAAGATGGAGGAAGAAAGCTTAATGTTACACCATTTTTTGGTCATCTAACCTACTATCATTAGATGGACCCAAGTACACCATGTAAGACCAATTTTACCCTAAGTAAAATTGCTTTCACTATGTAAAATAACTTAATAAACCACATTTATTAGGTTGTTTATGGTCTAAACAGGAAACCCCAAAGGAAATATTAAACAAATCTATATTTGTTTGATTTTCCTCATGGAATAATTAATTAAACAATAATTTAATTATTGTTCCTCATCATGTTTAACCCAAAACAAAGAAATTAATTAGATAAATCTCTATTTATCTTATTATTTTCTAGGAATGATTATTTAAATCTCATTTAAATAATATTCCTTGTTAAATATGACTAAATCACCCACAAATAATTAAATAAATCACTATTTATTTGATTATCATTCAACCACTTCCTTAAAATGATAAATAAATCATTTATTTATTTATTATTTACAAATAAAGGGATTTGACCCAAGTCAAATACCTTTTCCCTCCAACAAATATAATAAAATATTCCATAAAAGGTGGATCTAGATTTGGTTAACGTTATTTTAATCATGCACCAAGATCTAGAATGACCCAATACTTTGTTATAAATAGGAGGGTTTTCCCTACCATTCTTCACCTTTTGTTGCCTATTAGATCACTCTGGATCTAAACTCTTGGTCTGACTTTGAGCCATTATCATTGTCATATTTTCCATTATTTGCTGTGTGAGCTCCCTTTGAGTTCTATCTTTGTCTGGGTTTTCTACACCAACGGGAGAGAGAAATGCTAGATCTGAAGTGCTGAGGACTTCCAAGAACCCATCCCATTGAGGAGAATTGGAAACATCTTCTTGTTTTCCTCCCAGATGCCCTTAATACAAAAATTCTTTCAAAAATTGTTCTTGTCTTGTCTATTGGATATATGGAGCAAAACCTTCTTTTTATTGCTTAATGTCTTTCTATGCATAGATCTGGTTTTTTGCAGCTCTTGTCTTGATCAACTAACTGCAGATCTGAAGATATTGGCAGCCATATTTGATGTTAGGGCTATTATTTATGCGTAGCTAAAGTGGTCTTTTTTCGTACACTTCGACAAAGGATTCATACTAACAATTGGCGACTCCACACGGGTTTTCAATTACGACCACTGTTGTTTTTCATATTCCTGCATATCCAGCTACTTCAGACCCTAGGGTTTCTTTTCAGCTTTTTTTTTCCTATTTTCATGTTGTTTTTCACCTATAAAACCCTAAAACATTAAAATTTCTAACTTCCGCGTGTTTCCTGGCCCTATTTCACAGGTGACAGACATCAACCGCAACTCAGACGGCAACTTTTCTGCAAATCTACCGCCGAGACAACCGGAGTTGGAGGTCGCACTTTTCAGCCCAAAAAATCTAACCTAGACTCCAGGTCGCACTTTTCAGCCCCTTTTCTGTGACCTAAACAGGAAAACAGGTCAGAACCTACGACCTGTGCTTTTTTCTGTTGTTTTTCTGCAATTTTTCTGGGTTTTTCTGAAGCTTCTGTCAGGGTTTTCCAGCCTCTGTCTCAACCCGTTTCGACCTGGTTCTGATCTGTTTTGCTCATCTACGTGGGAACATAACCCCCTAGGGCTTGAGTACCCTCCACTTTTTGTGGAAGAGTTTTTATCTGTTTCAGGTCTGCTTTTTCAGAGTTTCAGCCCCCCTTTTTCCAGATCTGATACCTCCTTTTCAGACATCTTTTAATCAACTCTTCTCCTTTTCAAATCACCTCCTGAAGGTTTGTTTGGATCTAATTTTAGGTCCTCCTCCTTGCCCCTTCTTCTTTTTTCTGATTTCCTCCTTTTTTCCAACAACCTTGCCTTTGCCTCTTGGCTGTGATCTGCACCTCTTTTCAGCAGCTTTCCCCTTTAGATCCCTGTCCCTTTCGACCCTAGATCTATTGGCCTCTTTTTAGTGTTTTTTGACTAGATTTTTTCCCTCTTTTAGATTAGTTTTGAGAGACCCGCCTTTTTGGGTTGAATTGATGCACTAGTAGCTGTTAATTTTCTGTTATTTCAGCATTATATACTGTTTTTGCATCATTATTTTCAGTTACGCACCACACTTTTTTCTCTTGCTCTCAAAACGAAAAGGGTTTAAAAATTAAAATTAACGCACGCCACACACTCACCCTAAGCGAAGAAGAGCCTGGTTTACACCGCCAGGCAAAGACTTTAAAATCAATTGACACTGCACCTCTTTTCCCTTGTTTCGACATTGTAATCACTTGATTCTGCACCTCGCTGCCCTTGTCGGTCATTCTTCTTCCCCTCGTGACGTGTTTGTGTTGTCACCATTGCACCCCCAAAGCGCGCCTCCCGGAGACTTCTTGGCCTTCACCCTCAGTTTCTGGTCGGTCGACCTACTCTGTCCCGCCATCGTCGAGCTAGTCCTCCTCCGAGTCCGCATTCCAACTCCTCTTCTGATTCATTGGGTTCTCCTTTTACTTCTGGTTCTCCCCCTATCACCTTCACTATGTCTGGTCCAGGGCCTAACGCTAGCGGTAATCCCAGCCCTAATGCCGTCACTACTACTAGCAGAACCACCACAGGAACTACCTCAGCCGCACCCTTGCTACCGTACATCGCAGGCCTCAGCCTCCCCGATTTCAATCAGTTGATCAATGACCCTATCTGCCACGATGTTGATTGGCCTGCTATTCCAACCAAGCTCCCCTCCAACATCCCTAAGTTCGAAGGCCTTGCTGGAGACGATCCAACCAACCATGTCCGATCTTTCCACATTTGGTGTTCCTCCAATTCCATTACCGATGATTCCATCCGTCTTCGGTTGTTCCAACGCACGCTTACCGGTGAAGCTTCTAAATGGTATGTTCACCAAGCCACCTCTTCCCATACCACCTTTGCGACCATTTCCAAAGCCTTTTTATCTTATTTCCAGCTCCCTCTCCGATACGATACTGGTACGGAGCTTTTGACCTCTTTCAAGCAAACCTCTTCGACCCGCCTTTCCACTCATGTCCAAGAATGGCGAAGAAGACGAAGCTTATGTTGAGCCCCCCCCCCTTCGAAGATCAGGTTTATATGGACTAGTTCCTTCGCACTCTCTTAGCTCCCATTGGAAAATATGTCGCCTCCCATTTCCCTCAAACCGAAGAAGCCGCCCTCCAAATAGCCTTGAAATATGACCTGATCTACGCTCAGTCTGGTTATGTTTATACAGTCCTTCCTGACCTCCCCAGGCCCAGAGGCGCTAACACCCCGGGGGCATCTCATTCCGCCGACGGTATCATTGGAGCCCTTTCTCATCCGTATTCTCAACCTCCTATGGGCTATGGTCTCCCTCAGGGAGGGGCCAGTACCTCTAGCACTTTTCCCCCTCTAGGTAGCATGTATCCAGGATACGGCATGCCTCATCCTTTTGCCCAACCTCCTGCTTACCTCAATGTTGCCCAACCTAACCATTACCCTTATCCGCAGCCTGGTGCGCCAGCTCCTCCAGCATATGTGCTTCCTTCTCCCTTGCCTCCTCCAACCCCGCAACAGCACCTACAGCCCCCTCCAGGGCAAGTATTTGCACAGCAGGGCGCGACTAATCCCCCTTCTTCTCAAAGAAGGCGGAGAGGCAATCCAAACCAATCTGCCCCTGGTACTCGCGGGCCCAATCCTCAAGGTATTGACCCTAACACTGCTAAGCAGCAACAGGGCACTCAGCCCAAGCCGGACAGGCCTCTTCGCACAAATAAGCCTTTTTTGTGTTGTGGTGTTTATGGTCATTACACCCACGATTGTCCCCTCTTACCATAGATGCGGAAGATGTGGGATTCTCAAGCCACATTGTGAGGACAACATGCCTCCCCTCATGCTCCCCCTAATGTGGCCACTACTCAACCAGCTGTGTTTACTGATCCTTTCCCTCAGCAAGGATTCGTGGCTGCCCAACCACCTGACAGACAGGTCACCACTCAACCTTCCCCTTCTAGTTCCTCCGATTACCAGATCCTCATGATGAACTCTGATCCATCCCCAACCGTCGACCTTCACCTTCAAACTCAGTCTCGCCAGTACCCCAAGCCTCCCGCTTAGTCTACCCCCGAGTCCCCTTATTCAGGTTCTACAGAGCCTCTTTCAACATCCAATGGCCCCCTACATATCCCTCAACCCAAAGTTGAGGTTCATACCAAGATTCCTAAGGGACCATTACGTCGAAATGTTGCTTCTGGTCGAGCTGCTCATTCGTATAGCATAGTAGATGATTTGGCGCAATCTCCTACTGCCATTTCCACATTAGAACTCCTACAGTCATGCCCTTCCCAAAAGAAGGCTCTGCTATCTTTCGTGGGCGCTGTAGATCCTGCTAATGACCAAATGATTATTTTCGACGCTCATCAATCAGATCAACCTCCTCTTCCTGCTTCCATCGCCTTCCAAATCCTAGTCAAAATCTGGAATTCCAACATTTCTCGGTGCATAATTGATGAGGGGGCATCCACCCGTGTGATGTCCACTTCGGTTTGGAAGCAACTCTGATCTCCTGAGTTGGCCCCTTCCACGATCACCCTTCGAGCGTGGGACGGCCACGCCTCCCAGCCCATTGGCCTTTTCCGTAATTGTCCTATCACCCTTGCCGATAAGACCATTTGCGTTGACGTCGAAGTCATTGACGCCCCTATAGACTACAACATTCTATTGGGGTGAAGCTACACCTATGCCATGTCTGCTGTCCCATCCATGGTTTTTCACAAGATGTCTTTTCCTCACAATGGAAAGATAGTCACCATCGACCAGTTGACTTACCATGAGCCGCCGTCTCAGACCTCCCCGGAGATGACCATCTCTTCTGTAGCCAATAAGCAAACCATCGATTCCTTGACCAGTGTCTCCCCTGGCGTCTACAAAGATTCCTGCCTGCTTGGCACTTTTCTTGGTCTCCCCCCTCCTCATATCTCTGATCCCAGCTTATCGAATGTTTGCATGATGCAATCGTCTCGGGCTGCCCTTAAGCAACCCGATTTGGCTATTCAGCAACCTCAGCCTCAACCTCGCCCACCGCAACCCGCTCCTAGCCCTTCATCTCCGCCAGCCGGACCTCCTCCTTCTGGCCCTTCTCCTACAGCTAGTATCCTTGAACCCCTTTATCCCCCTGGATCGGTTCCCCTAGGCCTTAACCATCTCGGAGCCATCCCTCCTGGTCATTATCCCGCTAGTCAGATACCTTTCCTGGCTCCCCCTCCCGGAGTCTATTCAGTCCCCGTCATGGCCACCCTCTCTCTCCCTAACCTGACCCTGGGTATACCCGTCTGGTACCTTGACCCTCCAGCCGCTACCCCTCCTGGTCACCCCAAACCCTATCTTGCTTTGACACCGGTTCAACTGGTCCCCCTCGCTTCCTCCGTTTCTACCATGCCCCCTGCACCTCCCCAGGACCCTACCCCTGTAGTGACAGCTCCAGGAAAGAAAGGCAAAGCTCGCTAGGGGGCATCCAAAGACAAGGTCACCCCGACTGACCCAGTCCCTCCTCCGCTCGCAAAGCCTTGCGCCTTGTGTGATGTCGTCGGTCATGCCACCCATACTTGTCCTGAATTGCCCCGCATTCAACCCATGGTTAAAGTTGCGTTCCCTGAGTCTACGGTCCCTGACCCCTCTCTCTCGTCCTCGTCCGTAACCAAGAACCCAAAAATTATTCGCACGAGCAAACCATGTGCTTTGTGTGGTGTCCATGGCCATTATTCCCACCATTTTCCTCACCTGACGCATTACCGTGCCTCTTTAGAAGTAGTTCGAGAGTATGAGGTTGAACAAAATCAGTCCGCCTCTCCCATACTTGCACAGTATGCTTCAGGACAGCTTGAGGATCCCCCCGCTCCCATTGACATCCCCCCCCTGATGTCCAAATGACGGTTTCTACTACCACCATCCTCTACCTATCATCTTCTATGAGACCCTTGGATAACATTCCCCTTGAATCCTCCCCTGTTGTTTCGCTCGATCCCCCTTCAGCGACCACCCTGGGCTCAACATCTTTTAAACATTTGTTTCCCTCTTCTTCTATCATTCCCCGTGACGATCCGTATGCGAGCCTTTCTTCCCCTACGGATGATTTAGGTAACTTTGCTGTGTCATGTGGTGTCTTTTCCACCTTTAACCCCCTCTTTTCCGCCCCTACACGAGATAACTCCACCCGTATCTCTGTTGACCTCCGCAGCCCGAGTCCCCGCCATACCTCCTATAGCCTTCATATACCACCCTATAATTTGTATATGATTCATAGCCATCTTGCTCATCGCACTCTCTCTCGCAGTTGCCGCTCGATGTCTTCTGTACACTCACGCTGCCCTCATTGTCCCTCCTCCCCCCATTTTTTGTCTTGTCACACTATTCCGCAGGACCTCCCATCCCCACCCTATATCGGTTACGCCGATGGTGCAAGTTGTTACTCCCGGAATCTAGCCTCAGCAGGTTGGGCCATTTTCACCCCCTTGCATGCCCTTGTTCTCTCAAATGGGGTCTACATTGGTACTGCCACCAACAATCAGGCTGAATATGATGCAGTGCGTGGTCTCTTAGCCGATGCCCTCTTTCATCACATCCTCCATAAGCATGTTCGTTTGGATTCCCTACTTCTTTTCATGCAACTAAATGGTGTCTATCATGTGCGTAACCCTGTGCTGTTTAGATGATATTTACGAGTGCAACTCTTGATACGTGAATTTGAAATCATAACTTTCAACCATGTACCTCGAGAACATAATCACTATGTAGATAGTATTGCAAACCATGTTCTAGATTGGCATTTATCACACGCATTTCATACAAGACAATAACATTCATAATCATTAAAAAAGATGCATATCCATAATATGTGTCGCAAAACATGTGTTTAGAGTCCATCTACTCTAATACATATGACATGCCCATCGCATGTTACAAAAACTCAAAACTTGGGGCACCACCTGCCCCTACATACACACTAGGGGGCACCACATGCCCCACACCTAATCACTATCTGGCAGATCCCGAGCCAATGGCTCTGCTCCTACAGCTCGTAGATCACGTATGCCTTGAACGGCCATCGCCATGCGCCGCATGACACCTCGCCATTCCGAGGGTAGACCAATACATGGCTCCACGTACTAGTCGTCTAAGTCTTGCCATCCACGCTCTGAAACTCCGATCAGCAACCTCTTGCATCTACGGCGGATGTCCTCCAGAAGGGCGGCCGCATCCTCATTGCACGTTGCTCTCGACCCACTCGGCCCTGTAGCTCCAGATGCTGCCGGTCGTCCCATATATCCAGCCAGTTTTACCGGAGCTATATCTGCATACCCAAAGTACATGAATCAGTACCCTATCTACTATTCAATAACTTTAACATGCCCATACAAGAATAGTAATTTGTCACTTACCATCGGGCCCCCATACTCGACCAGGCGGAAGTGGCAGGTCTGGATCTCCACAATAACTCATCCCACTATAGGGATAGTCGTCTATGTATAGCGGCATCTGATCCCAATGGGCAAAAAACTCAGGACGAAACACCCGTCTGACCGCCCCTCCTCCTCCTCTGCACAGTAGGCGCCCCCACCGGTGCATCCTGGGCTCTCTCGGGCCCCCATCTGGGAGTTGTATATGAGGTCGTAGGGTCGGGATCTTCTCAAAAAAGAAGGAACACAATAAAGTCCCATACGAGCAATCGTGGTTCACTTGCCGCTTGCAAAGCGACAGCTGTCGTTTTAAAGACACCAACATCATTTGGGCCCACCCATAGTAGGTCCCACTCAACACACTCTCTACGATCATCATCTACCCCCAGTGATGTGATGGAACGCCTGGTTGCCCAGGATCCGCAGCACTGTTGCGGCCACTCCCTACGTCTCCAGTCTCTCTAGGTCCCCGATCGGTATCCGCGTCCCTTTGACTTGGAGACCCAGTCGGCAATGCCGCTCCACATACTCCATGATGTTCCGCCCCTGCGGTAACACTGGCTGCGTATTTCCCACCATCCCAAGTGGCGGGAGACCTGTCAGGAAATACACATCCTGGACTGTCAGTTCAATCCTGTGCCCCTGCACTACAAAGACCTCATGCTCTGGATCCTAATAACTGATAATGCGGGCCAACAAGGGCTCTCCAGCTCTAATCAAAGGGTTCTCCAAAAACTTCAGAACCCCAAACCTGGCCAACACACGACGGACACCCTGATCTACCTGGATCTCTGCCCGTAATGTACCCAGGTCTCTCTCTCTCCAGTTCACCCGTATATCTGCCATATCTGCACAAAAACATCATCTTTGTCAGCCTACAGATAGGGAATACTGTAACCAAACACAAAAAACCCAACTCTCAGCCATCAAACAACACTAAATTCCCCTCATCTTCCAGGTCACACTTTTTTGCCAATTCCCGAGACAGGTCGCACCTTTTTGCCCAAAACCTGCGTCCCAGGTCACAGATTTTGGCCCATAAAGTGTGACCCAGCCGAAAATATGCAAGGGGGTCTGTTCCTGAGATTTTGGGCCCTAATCTGAACTTTCAATCCATCAAAATGAAAGAGTAAGGTTAGGCCTCTTACCTACAACTGACAGATCTCAATTCCAACGGTCGTTTTGTCCGCTACGCTTGCCGCAAGATTTAGGGCCTTCTCTCCTCTCTACATTCACCACAACAACACTAGCAAATGAGCGGATTTGGAGGGAAAACTGCCTTATTAAAAGAGAACCCTTGTTTCTTCTTTCGCCTGCTGCGACCATACCAGAGCTCCGTTTGACAAACCATCTACACCGTTGGAAAGCTCTCACCGAGCCCTCAAATGGGTATCTGTTAGTTTTTTGTGATTTGATACTTCACCACGACACATTTTTTCCAATATGGGTCACTTCACCTCTCCTTAAAATCGCATTTCTTCACTTACAACACTTGTACTTGGGGCACCACTTTGCCTCCTTACTTGTCTTTGTTCGTGTTGATTTTCGTCGTGAGTTACCATCTTGTACTCATGTTTTCATGGTCCCCCATTGGACCTTTACTGTGTGGCAGCACCATCGAGTCGCCCTTGTTTAGAGCATCCAAGTGGAGTCCTCCTCGCATTCATGGAGTCTATCCCGCGTCCCTTGGTACCCCGCTATAGTCCTCCATCCCTCATTGCTTGGTTTCTCTCTTGTGTCGCACATTATGGCCTTCAGTCCCACTTTCCATTATCCCTGATGATATTGTGTCATTCGTTGCCATGTCATTCATGCCCTTTATGCTCTAGCAAGGGAAGTCGCCCATTCACTACTCAGTCCCCTCCATTCCACCATCGTCATTGGTATTAGTCTGTCTGTCACTCTACTATTTTATCTCGTGCCTTAGTTGAGGATCTCTCATTGCCTCACCTATGGCGGACCTCCTTCTGTCGACATCAGCTCCTTCATTCTAGAAGACAGGTCTAGGGGGCGGTGTACCTTGGTTCCAGCTTCCACTCTTGTTCGGTGCCTCAGATCAGGCAAAGGGATCTCTCATTTCCCTTTGACTTGATTGTTTCTCCACTCCAGCTCCTTTCAGCATGATCGAGATCCATATAATTGATGGTTCAGTGATGCAGCAGCAGCTCTTGGTGATTCCCGGGTGTGTGTGAGATGTCTGAGCCCTCAGGAGGGGGTGGCCCTGTAGGTAGCCCCCCACATGCCTGGATGACCTCTTTATTGCAGCCCTTGATGCAGCTCCATATATTTGATGATGTTGACCTTAGCCGCTTGCAGCGCCTTTTTTATTTTCATGTATTAGTCAGATTTTGTGAGCCCTTCCCCGATTATAGGGGGCATTTGGGTTGTATTTGTATCTCATGTAC
Source organism: Pinus albicaulis (assembly GCA_034641835.2). Lineage (NCBI taxonomy): Eukaryota > Viridiplantae > Streptophyta > Pinopsida > Pinales > Pinaceae > Pinus > Pinus albicaulis. Next base: position 655,941,808 of record CM076584.1, on the reverse strand, counting down.
TCAGATATTATAGTATAAGTCTTGGCTGTTATCCCAGGCACAACATGTATGTGGGATCCCTCATTGTATTTTTATCTGGCTCATGTTTATGCCGGCTGTACTTTATGGTTCGGTCCCTTGTTTACTGGACACACTATTCTTTTGTACTTTGTCTCGGCGGGCATAGGTATGCCTCCCCTGCTACCTTTAGCATAGGTACCCTCTCATAAAAAGAGACTTGTTGCACCTGCAAGTCTCGTCTCCTCAGGGTCTAGTTCTTCAGCACATTATTCTACCTTACATTTCTCTCTCTGACTTCCCTTTTAATGTCTGGTGATTGAGTTCTTACAACGTACTTCGGTCATACGATTTTCTCCTAACACTCGCACGCTAGGGGGAAATCTGTTACACCATTTTTTGGTCATCTAGCCTACTATCATTAGATGGACCCAAGTACACCATGTAAGACCAATTTTACCCTAAGTAAAATTGCTTTCACTATGTAAAATAACTTAATAAACCACATTTATTAGGTTGTTTATGGTCTAAACAGGAAACCCCAAAAGGAAATATTAAACAAATCTATATTTGTTTTATTTTCCTCATGGAATAATTAATTAAACAATAATTTAATTATTATTCCTCATCATGTTTAACCCAAAACAAAGAAATTAATTAGATAAATCTCTATTTATCTTATTATTTTCTAAGAATGATTATTTAAATCTTATTTAAATAATATTCCTTGTTAAATGTGACTAAATCACCCACAAATAATTAAATAAATCATTATTTATTTGATTATCATTCAACCACTTCCTTAAAATGATAAATAAATCATTTATTTATTTATTATTTACAAATAAAGTGATTTGACCCAAGTCAAATACCTTTTCCCTCCAACAAATATAATAAAATATTCCATAAAAGGTGGATCTAGATTTGGTTAACATTATTTTAATCATGCACCAAGATCTAGAATGACCCAATATTTTGTTATAAATAGGAGGGTTTTCCTACCATTCTTCACCTTTTGTTGCCTATTAGATCACTCTGGATCTAGACTCTTGGTCTGACTTTGAGCCATTATCATTGTCATATTTTCCATCATTTGCTGTGTGAGCTCCCTTTGAGTTCTATCTTTGTCTGGGTTTTCTACACCAACGGGAGAGAGAAATGCTAGATCTGAAGTGCTGAGGACTTCCAAGAACCCATCCCATTGAGGAGAATTGGAAACATCTTCTTGTTTTCCTCCCAGGTGCCCTTAATACAAAAAATTCTTGCAAAAATTGTTCTTGTCTTGTCTATTGGATATATGGAGAAAAACCTTCTTTTTACCACTTAATGTCTTTCTATGCATAGATCTGGTTTTTGTAGCTCTTTTCTTGATCAACTAACTACAGATCTGAAGATATTGGCAGCCATATTTGATGTTAGGGCTATTAGTTATGCGTAGATAAAGTGGTCTTTTTTCGTACACTTTGACAAAGGATTCATACTAACACTTAATAATGGTAAGACAGCTAAAAAGTTAGAGTTTGTAGGTGATGATGTTGGTTTCATGTTTCATCCTAGCAAGCCAAGGACAATATATGCTAGAAAGGTCATGGAAAACAGTAAAGAGACTCAGAAGGTCAATGAAACTGCTCAGCCACCACCAAGCATCATAAATTTCTCCTCACCTACAAAAGAGGATCTGGTTATCAAACAAAAGAAGGGTAAAGAGAAAATCATTGAAAAATCATAAATTGAAACCCTTAAGGAGAAATGGAAAGAGGCGGGTGAAGAGATATCAGCCTTGAAGAAAGAGGCAGAGAAGCATAGAGATGAGAAGGTTCACTTTGAACAAATGAGGAAAATATGGGAAGACCAAGTCACAAGTTTCTCAAAGACCTTGGACAATACAGAAAAGCTGATAAAGTGGACTCGGCCACTAAGAGGAGAGGTCAAGCACATAAAAATGGTCAACTTGCACTTGCAATCCAAAAACATCGCATTAAAGGACCAAGTGAAATATCTAGGGTAGCAATTGGATCTAATTCATGTGGAGCTGCAAAAGAAAGGCTTGAAGATGACAGTGGTAGAAGAGCCCATTAGCCAAATAATTTTTAATGAGGAAGAAACACCATAGGAGTAATAACTTGAGACGAGATATGCCTTAGGAGGTCCATAACATGCATAAAATCAAAATTTTGCAGCTGAAGGTCAATTTTTGAAGACAATTTTGAAAGGGGCAATTTCTAGGTTTTTACATAGTTTCGTAGCATACCTCAGGCTTGAAGCCATAAATACGCTATGAAAAAACCTGTAGGTTTCTTTTTTATTTTAAAATCAATTTTTGCATGTTTCAAGGAGGGGGATTCATGGTGGTAAGGTGTCAAACACGATGGAATAGAAAAGGAGTGAAGTAAATGGATGGAGAAGCCATTTTTCCCATGCTACCAAAACTCGCTACGAAACTGTCCTATTTTTGTAGCAAGAAATTGTTGAAGGTTTTGAGAATCTTAAGAACAATTTTTTCCAGCTCGAGACCTCCAACATGTCAAGGGAGCTAATCATCAGATATTTATGACACAAAGGGGGTTCCATGAAGAAAATTCATCAGTCAAAACAACGTTGGAGATAAGCGTCATCCATTCCTAAAAAACAGGGTTATGCTCCACAAGTCTAGGGATGTTTTAAATATGTAAAGTGGAAGTGAACTTGGTCATGTGTCTTTTGAGCATGTGTTATTTATTTTGTAACCATCATGTAACTATTTCATAGATAGGATAGATCAATGTAATAAATAGGAGTTAGAGTCCTATTAGGAGATGGTTTCTTTAAAAGGTAGTTGTTAGTTTTCTGTTAGAAGTTATGTATTTCAATTATGAAAGGTGTCATAGGAGAATTCAAGGATCTAGCCACTAGACAGATGATCCTTGTTGTAAAGAATGTCTATTTAAATACAAAACATAGAAGTAGTAAGGGGTTGGAGGATATTAAAATACTACTGCTTGTATGTTTTTGACCAATATCAGTAATACAAAGTGACATTCTTCTTTCCAGACCTGACATTATCATGAGGTTTTTGATATCTTATTGATATATATCTTTATGTTTTATCAATTGTGGTAGATTTCCTAATTACTCAGAATTCATAATATTATGCTCTGACTTCCTTTAGTGATGAAATGATTGAGTTTTCTTATGTTGTATGTTTTATTTGCCTCTGTCTAAAACCTCTATCTACCTCAGCTTCCATGTGAAGAACCATTGTCACTAAGGCCACTGATTGTTGACTCCATAAGCCTAATGGTAGCATGCCTGCATTTTTAAACCTGCAATCATACAAAACAAGTTACAATTTTATAGAGTTAGCCATCTAATACTATCATTATTCAAAATCATAAATCCCCCCTTGAGAGAGCCCTCTTAGGCTGAAGAGGCTAATCTTCAGTCAAAAGCTGGTTTGAAACAATTACACTAAGTTGTTTGATGAGAAGCCAATCAAGTTCAATTTGGTGATAACAGACTCAACCCTTGGAATATGAACATGCTTTTTTCAAATGTCAGCGGTGTTATGAGTATGGTCATTTATTCTGAGATTTCCCTCAGACAATTTCTGAAGAGGGACACCTTTCTTCCCAATAGAGAGATGATGATGGATTTTAACAAGTTGGTGGAATATTTTCCCGACGAATTCGTGCACAATGAGGCCCTCGACCGGCCCGACCCCCTCATTCATTGCCTCCCCAACCCAGATTTGCTATTGCACCCCAATATTAGAGTAAACCCCAAGCCCTAGTGATGAAAACCGTTTTTCTATCCTAGAGACCCATGATCAAGAGATGATTCAACCCGTGGAATCCCAACCCCTACTGCAAAAACTGCTCCAAGCTATGGAGGTTGATAAACTGCTTCCCCTCTAACGGTACAAAAAGGCCTCTAAACATAAAATGTCAGAATCTGATGAAAATGATCAGAAACTGAAGGAAATATTGTATCAACCCAACAGGGTCTTCGAGGTAGAATAAAAATGCAATATATTGGGACCTGGCAAAGGAAAAAAGCTACATATATATTGAGAATATATATCAAGGCTGACATCAATGACATCCCCACAAATAAGTTGACCCACTTTGGCCACATCTACAACCAGTGGAGTGCTAGATCAGGAAAGCATGAACCAGATCCGAGAGTGACACGAAAGGAAAACAATGTTCTACCCCTAACTATCCCTGACTGAGGTTCCTAAGAAAATTGAAATAATGGACATAATGTGACAAAGGAAGTAATAATAGAAGTTAGATAAATTCTGCTAAACTTAGGAAAAATGGGGCAATTGACAAATTACTTTCCCAGATTTGCCCCTCCTTCTCAATGAAGATCATCTCCTGGAATATTCGAGGCTTAAATAGAAAATGTAATCTCAAATATCTCAAATAAAATATAGATAAGTACAAAACAGATATAATTCTCTTACAAGAGACCACGATGAGAGATCACAAAGTTATACCAGCCAGTCATCATTAACTCTTAGTCTGCAAATTTAATTATTTCTGGCCATTATGAATGCATAGCGAGGGGTGAGGAGCTATACTTGAGCTTACCAGTTGCTGTCAAGGCATTTGCAGGAGCTGGAATTTATATACAAGCCTCTTATATGTTGTGTTCTTCCTTATTTTCCTATTTTCTGAGTCAGCAGCTTGCTGACTGAGAAAATATCTGAGTGAGTTGCTGATATTTCTTTATGTTTCTTCCCATTGTAGATGTTGTGTGGGGTGCTCCAGATGCCATGGGTGGCACTCTTGTATTTCCTGGGGTTTGCTTTATCAGCTCCTCTCTTTGTTTTTTCTTGCTGTTCATGAACAGGTTTTTGCGTTGTAGGAATTCCCTGATGTCTATAGCAGTCTGTGTTTTTCCTTCCTCGCTACATTGTGCTCAAGAATGGAGGAATGTGGTATATGGAGGTGATGGAGGAAGTTATTAAAATGAATGGAGTGAATGATGGGATGGATGGTAAAATAGAAGAAGGGAAAATAAGATGAACGCCTCCCTGTGTTTCCAAAAACCATTAATAACCTGCAAACACAGGAAACACAGAAAACACAGAGATGCAGATATATTTTTTGTTGTTGTTGTTGTTTTTGTTTTTTGAAATAAAGTGGGTTGCCTCCATGGAGGTTTTCAACCCACAAACTTTCCTTGGGCACCTCAGAGAATTTTTCACCCATGGATCTTTATTCTCTTTTTCTTCTTTTTCCTCTTTTTTTTTTTAGAGCAAGTGAGCTGCCTCCATTGAGGTTTTCAACCCACAAGCGTGCCTTGGGTGCCTCAGAGAGGTTTTCACCCATGGATATTTATTCCTTTTTTCTCTATTTTTTTTAGGAGGTGTGGGAAACTATGGAGTTCCCCGTCACATACACCTCTCTTCTTATTTAAGTTATGAAATCTGTTGGGATCCTGTGATTTGGCTCACTGGAAAACCAAATGACAAGGTAACATATAAATCAATCTTTAGAGCTCTAGGATCTAGCCCTCCTAGTCTCAGAGAGGGATCTCTCAATATGTTTGCAAACATATGACATGTTTGGTTGTAAAAAGGTTGATTTTAGGCTAGCTATTAAGCATGAGTTTGTTTGATTGTTTTTTGGGACATGATGATCTAGGCAGCATAGATAGAAAAGGGGAAATATCTAAGTCATTGGACAATGGAGTCAAGTAGAAGTTTGTAACAAGTTTGTAGATGAATTAGGGATATCAAAGGGAAAATCTAACTTAGCTGTTTGATCTAAAAATTTCTCAGGTGAAATGAAATGAAAATTAAGGGTTTAGAATGAAAAGTAGAACTAAGGGCAGTTAATAATCCTTAATTATATGTACTCTTCAACAAAAGGGACTTAAACATCATTTTAACATGAAGAAGTATTTTATAGATAGGGCTAACCATGAATTCTACAAATCACACTTCAGAAAATAACAACTTCAAGACAAACTTTCAAAATGAATTCTAAGAGTCGAGGAACGCTCTATTTCATCAAAGATTTCACTTTCAAGGATAAGAAAACATTCAAGGTTCACAAATAACTGCATTCATAGAAGAGGGAACTCCTAAACACCTGTGATTACAGCTATAAAGACCTTCAAAACAATTTTTTGAGCAAGTACAAAGGATATGATAAAAACATACCTCTTTGGCAGACCTTGGACAATGGTACTTTGAAGAGAGACTTCAAAAAAAAATTTAAATAGCAACAAGCAAGCAAGGAAAACCATAAATCATTCTTGAGGCCACTGTATTGAACTATTTAAGAAATAAACAAGCATGAGGGTTGAAAAGTAGTCAAACTACTTAATGAAACCTTCAGCAGATGAAAACATAAAGACAGTGAAGAGTAAACAGGTCTAAGGTGCTTCTAGGAGACATTTCTTAGCCTAAAACTTTTACTCTACTGCAAGCAAGAAATGATGAAAATAGAATGGAAAATAGGAAAAACATAAATAGATTAGAATACTTCACCAATAGCCAAGCTCAGGGATCCAATGACAGAGCTTTCTCCATCAACAAACAGGTCAAAACATCCACAGGTTCCAGTACATCAATTTCTTTTCAAACTCAGCAGAACTATGTATTACTTCAAAGAGTTATCAAATCCCCCCCAATCATACAATGAGTTCGAATGCAGTATTTATGCTGCAAATGAGGAGGTGGAACTGTCTAGGGTTCAAAATGTTATTAATGACATAGTAAATGCACTCCTATCCTTAAAAACCATGCAAGGCATAAGGTAGGAATGTCTCTCAAATACTTCTCTGTGTTATAAAAATTTCTTTACTTCCTGAGGATGAACAACTGAAAAGATTGACTTTGAGGCCTTTTTCTGTCCTTACAATAATTGTCTTGACAATTTAAAATATCTCCTTTTAGTGTAATAACTGTTTATTTTTCTTTTGAGGCATAAAGTTAGTGAAAGGTGTCATTTTTTATTTATCAAGTGAATAACTGCTCCTTTGATGTATCCGGGGCTGTCTCTAAGCCTATTTTGCCTTGATTTCATCATAAAACTATGTTTTAAGGCCCTCTAGCCTTGATCTGCTTTTTAAATTAATCTTCTTTGTTGTCTTTTGCTTTATCACTTCTTAAATCATTTGTTCTATTCCTTTATCTCCTTTTGGACCCTTTAAACTTCTTTCACCTGTCTTTAACTGTGTTTTTCTTTCTTAATCTACCTTTAAGCCTTTAATGTCTATTTATTTGGCCTTTCTTCCTACTTCACTGATTTTTCTTTGTTTTGTTGTGTGCAGGGTTTCTTTTGGTGCGCCGAGGGTTTGATTATATAACCCATGCTCATAAGCACTGATCAAGCCATGAAATGAAACCGTGGCAGTCCCTTTTTTCATTATTTGGCCTATGTTTGGACTGCGAAAGTCATCACCTTCTAGCTCGTCCTTTTATGGATGGTAGGAGGGTTTTTGGCTATAAAACCGCCATAGAACCTGAAAAAAACACAAAATATGTTATAAAATCCTACGTGAGGGCTTAAAAATGCTTTACAGAGGTTAATGGAGTGGCGGAGGAGAAGTGGAGAAATGTTGCAGAGGGAGGAAATGAAGAAAACCATGAAAAAGAGGGTTTAAAATGACTTTGGCACAAAAATGGGCACAAGTGGTTTTGGAAAACCATCGACGGTTTTTGCGCGACAAACGAGTGGTAAGTGGTTTATTATAAAACGAACATGATTGAATCATTTCACGACACGCGTCCTTTATGAAACTGGTGGTTTTGCATGGAAATGAGGTGTTAAACCTTTGGAGGCAAATGCACGCGATATGCACTCCTGACCGTTGGATGAGGGGGGGAGATCCGACGATGCAGAGAGGAGCACGATGGAAAGGTGCGCGGGTGGGAGTTTTAGTGGGAGACAGGTGGCAGCAGGGGATTGGAGGGGCGGGTCTATGGAAGGAAGGTGGGCCATATGGTGACGTGGGCTATTTGTCGTGGAGTGGTAGTGTTTATGCGATGGATTGGATGTCAAGTTAAACAACGACTATTATATCACGTAGATCGACGGTGTAGATCGATTTGCGGGGATGAATGGGTGGGAGGTTGGATGCTGAGGGGGGAGCGCAGAACCGTTGGATGGTCGGGATGGACGACTGAGATCCAACAAGGAATAACATATGCGCGGGGAAAAGAAAAAGGAAGGGGGCTAGAGAAAAGGGGTAGGGAGTGGTTTTATAGGGGAAGGAAGACCAGGAGCAAAGGAGAAAAGGGGTAGGAGGAGGGATGAGGGAGGAGTGTCGACAACCGTTGATCTTGGCAGATCGACGGTGGGGATGGGTCGAGGAATTCATAGCGCATCAGGAGATTGGTAAAAGGAAAAGATAAAGGGGAGGGAGAAAAAAGGGAATGCTGATGCGATGGGGGGGCTAAGAGCTTGGGCTGGGGCACGGTCCTGTGGAGGAGAAGTGACCAGGGGCCAGGGAAAAGGAGTTAATCAAATCGGCGGGGAAAATTTTGTAAAGGAAATGCGGGTTCATAGAAGAAATGCCGACACGATGGGGGTTTGGGCACTTGGTCATAGCGCTCGGACACATGGAGAAAAGGAGCGAAAGGCTTAAGCCCTCGGGGACTTAAATCATACATATAAAAAAGTCATAAGAAGCAAGAAACAAAGGTTTTTTAAGCCTTTTTGGATGTTTCGATAGGGAAAAATGAGCATTTTTGAACCAAACAAAAGGGTTTATAGGTTTAAAAAGGGCGTTTTTTGGGGAAATGAGGAATTTTAGTGAAGGAAAACGTGGGGTTTTTAGAGTTAAATGAAGATTTGATAAAGGGAAAATGGGCTATTTTTCAAAGGGAAATGGACTAATAAAAACAGGGATAAAATAGCCTGAAATGAGCTTTCTTCTTTGAAACAACAGGATAACCTTTTAGGAGACATGGATGAAGGTTTTGGTGAATTGACAGACTCAAAATGATGAAGGCAGTGAGATTTCTAGAACTCATAATGCTTCTTTGAAATATTATTTCTAGAAATCTAGGATTGGCAATTTAGTCATCTTTGGATATCATCATAATTATGGATGACTAACAGTGGCATCACTTGGGGAGGACAACTGTCCTTTTAGGTGTCCGGAACCTCATAAATATTCGAGTTTCAGCAGACCAGTGCCTCATCCATTGGGAATATTTCTTTTTTTTCTTGCTAATCTTTCTTTGAAAAGGATAACTTTTATCAATCTGCCATATGTAATTTCTTCAAAAAGCATCTCTTCCTACCCAATCCTACTTGTCCTAGCATTTTTTCTTCCTTTTTGAGTGCATTTGAACTAGCAAAACTCTTTGACATTTTATTCTTGAAAACAGAAACAAACTATCTAATCCTATCCTTATTTCTTCCAAGAGTCCAGATTAAACTGTTGAACTCTTTATTTTCTACCTAAGCTACTATCTGTCAAGATTTAAGCTTTTTGACAGATTTTATTCTCTATTTCTAAAACAAGAAATTTAAACATAGTCAAATCAGGATTAGACTGTCTGATCTGCTATGTTGTCTATGGATTTATGTACAAGCTGCACATAGACTTTATTTGCATAAAAATAAAACAAAATTGTGAAGGCTTAAGATCTGAAAATTAAATACATCCTTCTTTTCATTTTCCAGCTCTTGATTTTGATCTTTTGAGTTGTCTTCTTCTTCTTTTCCTGGTTCAATTTTTAGCATATTAGAACCAGCATTTCTCTTTCTCTTTGGCCCAATTTTTTATCATGTTAGAGCCATCTTTTCTTTTGATTCCTAGTTCATATTTTGAGCATGTTTGAACCATTTTTCTTCTATCCTAATCTACTCTCCTGATAAGCAAATATTAAATTGTTTGGAAAATATGATTCACTAACCTATCAGCAGTAAATTGAAAGTATGTTCAGCTATGTTTAAGCTAGATGACTGAACAATATATCATTTCTTAATCAGCAGTGGCACTTAGATTTTCTCACTTTCAGAAAATTCTCTTTTTTGGGTATGGGGCTGTACCTCTTTTGAATCTGCCCTCTTTTCTTTTTCCATTGTTTTTGTGTTCTTCTTTTTTCAAATTTGAGAAACAATGTTATATACAGTAAAAAATAAAAATAAAAAATAAAAGTTTTGAAATTTAGGACTCTTGGCAGAAATAGTGTTTAATAATCCTGCCATTGACAGAACCTCCAAATAAATCTTCCCCATTCAGCTCTTTCAGAAAGAATGCATTGTGACCCCTGATAGAATGAATAATGTAGGGACCTTTCCAGAAATTTTCAAATTTTCCATGTTTTCCTTTCTCTTCCCTTCTGGAATCCCATTTTAGAACAACATTTCTAACTTGGAAATCATTTTCTCTAGTCCTCTTGTCAAATAATTTCTTGATACTCTCTTGGACTGTTTGTGTTATGTTGTACACTTCCTCTCTGGTCTGTTGTAAATGGATGGTCTGATTTATCCTTCTCTGCAAATAATTTTCCTCGAATTGTACTTCTTGGAGGAGTTTCATGATTGGAACTCCTAAAGAGGTTGGGAAAACTGCATCCATGCCATAAACCAGCTTATAGGGGGACATATTTATTGAATTTTTGGTGGTTAATCTATCAGCCCATAAAGCATGAACAAGCTTACCATGCCATGATTTCTGATTCTGTTCCAACAGTTTTTTGATAATATTGACAAGGCTTTTGTTGGAGTATTCAGCTAATCCATTTCCTTAGGGATAGTAGGAAGTGGAATGACCTAATGTAATATGATATTTATAGCAGAAGTCAACCATTTTCTTGGATTTGAAAGTAGCAGCATTGTCTGTGACAATTTTTCTTAGACAACCAAATCTGGATAGTATTTTGGTTTCAAGGAACTTGATAATGACAGAGTTAGTAGCATTCCTGGAGGGTATGGATTCTATCCACTTGGTAAAATAATTAGTGGCAGTGAGGATCCACTTATGCTGGGCTGAAGAAGATGGATGAATTTCCCCAATGAATTCCAAGCCCCATTGTTGAAAAGGAGCTTCAACACTGATGGGATGTAAGGGTAAGGGTAGGAACTTTCTTTTTCCATCAAAAATTTGACACTTATGGCAATACATGACAATTTTATGAGTATTTGGGAAAATGGTGGGCCAATAATAACTAGATCTGAGGATTTTATTTGTTGTAGTCTTCTAGTACAAATGTCCTCCACATTCTCCCTCATGCAGCTCATGCATGATTTTTCCTGCATCAACCTCAAGTAGAAATTTAAGCAATATTCCAAAAACATTTTTCCAATATAAAACCCCATCTAATATGCAATAATTGAAAGCCTTCTGTTTCAAAAATCTAGCTTTAGTTTTGGACAAAGAAGGAGGGGTATTTAGATAAAGCAGCACATATATGATATCAGCATACCAAGGTGAATTCACAAATTTTTCTTCAATGAATGGAGCTGTGAATTCTTATGTTTCTTCTAATACATCAACCATATTCATATCTAGTGCTTGGAAGTTTGATTTAGCCATGAGTTTTGCTAATCCCTGTCCTTTGATTAGTTTGGTAGGCCTAATTTCTAAGTCGTATTCTAAAGTAATAGCAATCCATTTTCCCCTTTTACCATCAGGGTCTTGACTTAGAATATCTTTGACAACAGTATGTGGGACAAAAGCAATGATGTGAGAATGCAAGATGTAGACTCTAAAGTCTTTCAATGCTTTTACCAAGGCTAAGGCTTGTTTCTCCATGATGTTATACTTGAGTGGAGCATCTCTTAAGGCCTACTAAAAAAGGATATTGGTTGTTCATGCCCCATGTCATTCTTTTGCAGTAACACTGCAGCTATTGTATGTTTAGATGCAAAGGAAAAGATATAGAAATCTTTGGTGAAATTGGGACTTATGAGAACCAGTGTTTGAGTTAAAGCTTGTTTTACTAGTTCAAATGACCATTTGGCCTGTATCATTCATTTAACACCTACTTCTTTCTTAAGCATGTTTTTGATATTTCTTAATAGCTCTGCAAGGTTGGGGATGAATCTCCTTAAAAAATTTATCTTCCCAATGAAAGATTGTAATTCTTTAAGGTTTCTAGGATGGCTGATTTTCAATATTCCATCAATCCTTTTAGGGTCCACTTTGATTCCCTCTTCAGAAATTATGTGGCCAGGAAGCTTTCCTTCTTGGAGACCAAAGAGTGTCTTTTTTGGATTCAAAGATAATCCATATTTCCTACATCTATCAAAAACTTTTCTTAAATGAATCAAGTGTTCTTCATCAGTTTTAGAGAAACAGTAATGTCATCAAGGTAGATGATTATAAAATAGCCTATGTCTTCTAAAAAGGCTATGTCCATGGCCCTTTGGAAGGTGGCCCCTGCATTAATTAAGCCAAATGGAATTTTGACATACATGAATGTACCCCAAGGCATAGTAAAAGCAGTTTTATGTTGGTCACTTGGGAATACTAAAACCTGATTGTAACCTGAGAACCCATCCAACAATGAAATTATTTTAGACCCAACCACCCTTTGAAGTATATGATCCATTTTTGGCAAGGGATATTTATCTTTAAGGGAGGCTCTATTTATATTTCTGAAATCAATGCAGAGTCTAATTTCCCCAGTATTTTTCCTAATAGATACTAAGTTGGAAACCCATTCTGAATACCTGATAGGAACTATGATCCCCGCATCATACATTTTCTTAATTTATTTCTCAACTAAAGGCAATAAAACAGGGTTTATCCTTCTGAGGTTTTTTTTGAAAGGTTTCTACTTTTCCTTAAGAGTACTTTTGTGTTGAATGATGCTGGTATCATATGATTTTAGATCCTTGTATCCCCATGCAAACACATCTTTTAATTCTTTGAAAAGTTCTATGTATTGCTGTTTGATATGAGTTGGAAGAGTGCTGGATAATTTTATCATTTTGGGTTTTTCCAGGTTGCCTATGTTATGTTCTTCTATGTTTGTTTCTATAGGGTCCATCCTTGGTTCTTTGGCAACATCATTGAAATCAAAAAGTTGTTCTAATGGTATAAGACCTCTTGGAATTGTATCATTTTTACATTGTAAAACTTCCAGGTTTTTCTGATTTGTATTATCAACTATTTTTGTTCTAAAAGGATGTTCAAAATGGTTTATATTAGCAGAAAAATATAGCGTTGTTTTAGGGGTTTGTTCTTCATTAAAATAGTTTTCCTCATGGCTTGAAGTAGGTGTTGGTATAGCAAAGTCTTTCTTTTATTGCAGAAAATCATCAATGTGTTTGTATCCTTCAAACACTTGCCAATAATCTTCATTTTCTGGTATTGCAGGTCTGTTTTTTACCTTTATATCAAACTGTTCATTTGCCTGTGGTATTTGGAATTTACTAGCAGCAAAGGCAAGTTCATTTTCTAGATGATTTTGAGCTCTTGGGATGAAAATGAGTTCATATTTTTCAAGGGTTTTTAGGAGATCAAGGGCAGCATTTCTATATTCTCTGAGTTTTGGGTTTCTGGTTGAATACTCCCCTTTAATATGTCTGATAATTAGCTCAGAATCCCCTTGGACTGATATTCTTTTGGCTCTTAAATCTTTGAGTAAGTATAGGCCAATAAGGAGGGCTTCATATTCAGAAATGTTATTTGTGCATGGAAAATATAGTTTATAGGAAAATCCTTTGTTTGTTTTCTGTATCCATACACCAGCCCCTGCACTTAGTTTGCTACAAGAGCCATCAAATTTTATTTTCCAAGGTATTTCAATCTCTTTTTCATTTTCTTTTTGCTATTCAAGGCTGCTAAAATCTGGGTTGTTCTTTTCTTGAGTTGATGGCATATTTGACTGTTTTGGTAGACTAATTTATCCTTTGTTTTCCTTTTCTTGTTGGCTGATTTCATCTTCATTATATAAGATAAAGGAATCCAAATTTGAATGGATGGAGTAGATAGGAGAATTGTTTGGTCTATCTATATTGCTCACCATGTATTTCATGTGGGATTCCCTATATAATCTTCTAGTCTGGTTAAACACTGGGATGGTGGCATAAGACATGCCCATTTGAAGGCTCCCCATGATATAGATAGAAGCATGCCATACTTAGGGGGGAATTTTAGCTACCACTATGTCCATTACTAGGCTCTTAGCAGGAATTTGAGACAAGTTAACACACAAATATTTAATTAAGCCTAAGCATTTGACCCTGCTAGAATCAAAAGAATACAGGTCTTTGTATGGTTTAGTAATTTCTAAGCCTAGGCTTTCCATTACTACTTTGGGCATAAGATTGTGAGAATCACCTGAGTCTAGCATGCCATTGTGCAAGATTTTATCATGTATATTCAAGCTGACATAGAAGGGAGGGAAAACCCCTTCCTGGTATTTCCCTTCAACTTCAGGACCAAACAATAATTCTGGTTTATCATCTGCCAAGTTTAAAGTATCAGTGTCACTGCCCATATTCAAATCTTTCAAAACTTTTTTCTTATATACATCCTAAGTTAATAGTTTAGCTAAGGGTATGGTGATTTTAATCTTGGCAATTTCCCCTTCGAGGTTGAAAGGAACTATTTTTTTTTACATATTTACATCTGTTTTGTCATTTACAACTTTTTCAACAATTTTGATTTGCTGAACTTTATTTGAACTGTTATTTGGGACAGATTTTTTAGGGCCATTAGCAGAAGTACTAGGGAAGCTTTGTTTAACACTTTGCTGAATGATTTTGTCTTTATTTTGATCAGTTTTCTTGGCTAAATTGTTGGTGTTACTTGCTGACTTCTTAGGCTGATTTTCTGAGGTTTTCTTAACAACAGTAGTAGTGTTTTTGTCACTGGAACTCTCTGGGCTATCTTTGCTTCTAAGATTGTATTGTTTGTGTACCTCCATGATAGGATTTTCAAACCCCAATCTGTAATCTTCAAAATCCTCATTATTGTATTCAGTTTGTTCTGAAGAGAAGAATCCTTGTTCTTCTTCAGTGAGAAAAACATCTGTCTCACTGTCAGATCCTATCAAGTTTACATGATTTTCTTCTAATCTTTCAACTTCCATTTCTTCTTCTTGTTAGCCCCCCTATGAAATTCTTGACAAGCAAGCTGGGGGGCTAGATTTTTATGGAGCCTTCAAGGAATGCCTCTCCCCTGAAAACTCATCCTCCTTGAAGTCTCTATGAGCTGTGCCCAACACAAATCCTCTCTGCTGATCCATTGCTCAAAGGGACCTATTACTCCCTCTTTTACCCCTATATCCTGGCAAAATTCCCCATCACAACATCTATTTTCCCTTTGTTAAAGTTTCCCTTTAATCCCTCCATTATCCCCTTAAATTCCCCCTAAATCCTATCTAAACCCCACCATCACTCTTTGTTCCTTCGAATTTCCACTTCACCCCCTATCGTTACCTCCCCTGGGCCTGGAAATGCATTAAAATTGAAAAAAAATGATAAATTCCACTATATCAGGCCTTAGCCCCCTCAGCCGCAGCCCCACACCTCTTTCCTCCATGAGACCTTACGCTGGAACCACCCACTGGCAGGAAGGTGCTTATTTCAAACCATTTCGGGCGCAGCCTCAGCCGTAGATCTTATCCGATCGAACGGTGTTAGTTAGATCCCCAGTGCCAGGTTTTCTCCATTCATTTCCCATATGGCGCCATCGCCGTCCATTTTCATGTCAATCTGACGGTCCACATCCTCTCCGCCGGTGGACCCTGCCCCGCACTATTGCAAAAACAGCCGGTGTATTCCTCACCGCCTTTGGGCGAGGGGAGGTTTTTCCCGAACACAGAGCGAATCCATACAACTATCAACGCGTGTCTTTTGTACGGTGGCAAAACTGCCCTTTCCCCACGCATTATTGTCCGGTCCATGCCTCGCAGCGGAATCGCACTCAGCCGTCAGATCTCCACTCGCCTATCCAACGGTTGTCATTCGTCAAAGTTGCACGCTGTTTAGCTCCCACTCGTCGCACCCCTGGTCCACCGTTGGTCATCTTCTGCCGTTGATCTCCGCCACGATCAATGGTCCTGATTCGTCCGCCCACCGTTGAATATTCCACGGTCTCCCGGTCCCACCACGTCAGCTCCACGTGCACCCTCCATACTCCCTCCCTGTCCATGACCTATAGTTGGTTCTTTTCACATTGTTTAACATTGTCATTTGTTTTTCATGTAGTTGCTCTGTGTTCCGCCAAACCTCCACCAGAGCGATATGTCACCGTTTTTCATGATTTTTCCCCAGTTCTTCATCTGTATTGCTATTCTTTGCATCCATGTTGCGTCCTTGCCACCTCCATCATTCACATCCATGGTTTCCCTCACAGTGTTTTTGTTTTACAGGGTCTCTAAAGGTAAGAAGACCGCCATGATTCTACATGGAAAGCTATGTGGACAGAATTAAATCCGAGAGCTGGTACTGCCATGGGATAGTCAAAGAAAGCGGCTGGCAAGATTCACATTAAGGAAAAGGAAAGTTTCGAACACTAGAAACCTTTCAACGCCATTAAAACCCGAGCTACCCTGTCAGAAGAAAAATGGAGCGGCAGAGTGTTTCAGTACAGAGCAAAAGGAAGATTAAGGTGAGCTAATGACGATCTTGAGCCTCTAATCAGAGGTTTAGAAGGCAAAGCAGCAGTTTGAAGACCCCGAGGATCGATCCAAAGGATCCTGAGTGCAGTAGCAGGTACCATCTGGGTTTATTCATCAGCAGAATTCTTTTCTCCATTAGGTACAGGGCGCCCATATAGCTCTTATTATGCAGAATGTCCCTGAAAGAATTTCCGCCCTAACTACAGTTCAAAAACAGTCAGACATTTATGAAGCAGACCTCTTAGCAGTTATGCACCATTTGTTTATTCCCCACAAGTACAACAAAGTATGGCCACCAGAGTGCATCAAATTCATAGATAGAGCAAAGGTAAATCTGAATAAGATCATCCCTACATATAAGAGGTTAAAGATATTAAATACTCAGTATTCAAACAGAATGGGCCTCGGCCCTATCTCTCTGCTTTGTGTTTAATGGCACATTCAATGTTCACCTACTCCCTCAGTCAATCTTAGCTTCATCCTCTATTATAAAGCACAGGAGGAAACGTTGTTGTTGGTTGTTGATGAGATATCAGTGAAATGCAAGCTTTCTCCTCTTGAGACGAATTCTCTGTGTAATATTGTAAGATAGGCTGAGATTTGATGTATTCAGGCTGAATGTTCAAGCTATGGGCTATGATGTACCTGATTGGTGTTGTTTTTAATATGACAAGCATATTTCTTTGGATCCTGATCTAAAGCAGCTGGTGATGTTTTCCTTTCTCTGTATTTGTGATTGACTTGCTTTCATTTCATTATGTTTCTTCAGGCTCGCATCAGAAGTTTGGCATAAGATTTACCCCTGATAGGTACCTTATGTTGCTGCTCTCCCAGCCTTTATGTTTTCTGCTTAAATGTGTATCTGAATATTGATTTCAATTGATCTAACCAGTGTAGTGGATGTTATTGCCTACTCTCTGATGTATGAATTAATGAAGTCTATGTTTAGGTGTTCTTGTTAGGATTTAGTTGGATGTGTTGAGAATACTGGGAGGCCTAGAACCCCGTCTCTGCCTCACTAGGATCTTTCCACCCCAATTAACCATTTCTAAGAATCCTTTGTCTTGCCTCTGATTTTGTCCAAGCAGGTCTGGAGTTAAATGACCTCTAACCTGATCTATAGACAGGATTGGATGTTTCCCCCTCTTTCATTTTCAATCCTTAATGTCCCATCCTCCATATCATCTTTAAGATCCAATTGCTCTAGATGACCAGCCCAACTAAAAGCTTGCACGTTGATTACAAATAAATCCTTTCTTGACTTCATTGCCCAATGGCCTTGATACTCCCTGAGTTGTCTGTCTCAGCCTAATCCCTTCTGTGATCATCCTTGTCTTATATTGGACCTTCCTTCCCTGGTTCCCAACAACCAAACACAAAAAATCAAACAAACAACCCTGAACCTATAACCAGCCTAAAATCACAACTTGGAGCTTCAAATACATACACTTTGACTCATATAGAGATATCCCTCTCTGGACCTAGGAGGGCTAGGTCCTAAGGTCTGAAAGTGGTTCTATGTTGTCTCATATTTTGGTCTTGTCAACCTGGCCAAAACATGGGAACCCAAACATAATGGCGACTCCGCTAGGGATCAGTGCATTTCACCTTAAACATTCTTAGAGACTCAGAAACTTAGAACTCCGGTTAGGTCGACAGTAAGTCACTCCTTTCTTGAATCGACCTCCATTACTAAATAACCACCATACTCTTAGACGGAGCCTGGACAGGGCCAGGTAGCCTCCAGATCTCATCCTCTTTAGGAGGTGACATATCTGGTAAATGCCCTCCCACTCGATCTCTGGTGAGAGTTTGTTGTGTTCTGAGGTTATTCTTGAGAGGTAATAGTGCATGAGCACTGTGGTGGATAGTGTAACCCTTTCGACATACCCTAAATCATCCACCTGGCGACTCCATAGTTCCTAAAAGATCAAAGACTCCACTGGTGATCAGTAGGCCTGCTGATTGTCTTGGTTTCACACTAGACTCCACTGGGAGACCAGCCTCTGAGACAACATTAACTACAGAAGAAGTAGCAAGAAGGGTTAAGCTGCTTAGGTAGAGGTATAACATTCTGGCTTTTAGAACCGTTCACACGAGAGCTTATCCCAACCCTGACCCACCTGAAATAGTTGACAACCCGGAGAGTATCCTCAAGGGAGCTCCTACACTTGAAATACCTACTATTTCCACTCACATCCATAGAGCTAATTCTGCACCGGAAGACCTAGCAGCTCTATCACTTTCTCTCCTTGACCTAGATCCTCCAAACAGATTACCCAGAACTAGGTCATTCAATCACCTAGACCAGCAAGACCTTGAGCCTCATAGTACACCATCTAACAGTGGTCAAAACACTAGGAACAGAGAAACCCCTCCATCTACACCACCTGATTTCCACTTCCTTCAAAACCTGGGGCTCTCTCACCCTAGATCTGCTCAACAGACTTCTGCTGGTCCAAATATCCCTGTCATCCAAATACCAGCTATTATCACTCTGTAATTAGCAAGATTGGCAAATTCCAACTGCAGAGGTAACATCAAACCACTTTGGGATTCAAGGATCTAGCCCTCCTGAATCCAGAGACGGATCTCTCTATAAATGAGTTCAAAGATGTGATCTTTAAAGACTGGAATTATGATATTAGGCTAGTTATGAAGAGCATGGGTTTGTTTTATTTTTTTTTGGTTGGGCGAAGACATGGTGAAGGTGAAAGCAGTTCAAAATAAAGGGTGAAGAGCCTGCAAATGAAGGAATGTTTCAGCTGATAGCGAAGGACAAAGACAACTTTAACCCATTGGGCTATGGAGTCATAGGAGGATTTAATTGGATAGAAAATTCAAGAAGGATCCATGTAGCAAGTCATGTACATCAAAGGATCTCTTAAGGTGATTAATGGAGTGAAACAAATAGGCAGTGAAAGATTTAAACAAGTGAAAAAAACAAAGCACAGTCTAAGATCAAGTAAGTACTTTTAAACTAGCTTGCTTTCAACATGTACTAAAGGAGAAACATAAAAGTATTTCTGTTGATTAGGTAAGTGCTTTTAAACTAGCCTGCATTGAAGTACTTTCCATCAGAAACATTTAAAAACAGTTCAAACAGCTTAAGATCAGGTAAGTGCTTTTAAACCAGCCTGCTTCAGCATATTCGATGAGGGAACACAGATGATAATCACAAAGAGCAATCTAGATCAGCTAAGTACTTTTAAACTACGCTGCATTGATAAACTCCAAAGATAACATAGAAAACATTAATCTCAAAGAGCTATCTAGATCAGGGAAGTACTTTTAAACTAACCTGCATTGATAAACTCTTCGAAGAGGACATTCAAATGAAGAAAACATAGAAGATAAAGCTTTCAGTAAGAGTAGGGTACCGTGGAGAGTATATCCTAACTCTATGTTTGCTGCTCTTTATCAGAGAAAGTGAACAGAGTGAAAACATTAAGTAAAACGACAATTGACAGTAAGGAACACATCACCATTAACATAGTTTCAGAATTCCATGAATCAGCAGCTTGTATTGATGTTCAAACCAGTTACAATCAGCAAGCCCGGTGGGTCTCTACAGCTTTGAACTTCTCATATCAGCTTATGTATCTTTCAATTATAGAAAAGGGCATCAGTGGCTTCAGAATGACTATTACATGCGTTCAGATGTCCCGAGACCAACCATTTGCTCATCTTCTACAGATATATTTATAGAAGAATGAGGCAGTGGTCAGCTATGAAAAGATCTGTTTGGATCAATTAATACAGAAGATGACTCTTCGGTGCTTTGAGGGCCTCAATCAAGAAATCTACAGGTGTTAACCTGCATTAATTGAGTTACAGTTGAGATTAAAATCAGTGGGAAGTATGCTATCCTTTGAAGCTTAGTGTCATGCTGGAGTGACTTTATTTCTACTTCCCGAGATGAAATGATCTAAATATCTGCTTCTGAACTGTTCTTTAATCTTCTCGAATGGTTCTGCCGACAATTAGAGATAAGATAGCTCAATTAGTATTAATTGTTCGGCGGTCTTTGATCTCAACGAGACTGCAGGTGTCTTTGGAGCTGTAGAGGGTTCAATTAGCCTCTTCTTATAGCGGTGGGGAATTTCTCAGCTCGACAGATGTCTTCGTCGTTTCCTAAAACACTTTAAGTTACTTGAGATCTATGTTTTTGGGTCTTCAAACTCCGGTTCTGATAAATTTTGTCTTTGGCACTGATACTCTTTAATAAATGATGATTTCTGCTTGTCTTCTGGTGCGCAGGGCAGTAGCGGGGTCGAATGGCATCAATGCATCATGAAATCACTAATAAAACATAAATATAACACCCCTCGAATGATTCTTTATGAACTCAGAAGACAGAGGATCGTCACCCTCGGCCTTTGTGGTTTCTTTCAAAAATGGCGGAAGAATTCATTCGAAAACCTGCAAAATACAAAATATTTGTTATAAAATCCTGCGTATTTGGTTTTACTGCTTCAGAGGCATAGGAAGAGAGCAGGACTGTTGGATGGCATCATCCAACGGTGGAGATTAACTGAGAGGAATTTTAAATGACGCGGGAGGAAGAATAAAACAGAATCATCGATCGCGCGATGAGCAATGGTGGGGGTGATCTGGGACCATCCGATCTGGACACGTGGATGGCCCGGATTTTAATCGGAGGATCGCAATCGGGGAGGGCAGCAAAGGGGATGCGATTGAAACATTGCGATGCGATTGAGCGCTGTCCGTCCGATCATCAGGGAGATGGACGGCCCGGATTTAATCAGAGGATCGCAATCGGCAGGTCACAACAAAGCATGCGATTGAAACATTGCGATGCGATTGAGTGCTGTCCATCTGATCATCAGGGAGATGGACGGCCCGGATTTAATCGGAGGATCATAATCGGGGAGGGCAGCAAAGGGGATGCGATTGAAACATTGCGATGCGATTGAGCGCTGTCCGTCCGATCATCAATGAGATGGACGGCTAGGATTTGATCGGAGGATCGCAATCGGGGTGCGCGGAAGAGAGGATGCGATTGGGCAATAACCGTTCGATCTGCAGATCAGATCGATGGCGGGGAGTAAATCGGAGGGGTGGGCCGATCGGGGGAACGGATATAAAGTATGCGATTTGAAACTTGTGATTCTGCGCGGGTCGTTAGATCGGGTCTAGATCAACGGTCTAGATCCTTTGTTTTCTTGCACCGGCGGGACCCTTATACTTTGTAAGAAACCCAC
Source organism: Pinus albicaulis (assembly GCA_034641835.2). Taxonomy (NCBI): domain Eukaryota; kingdom Viridiplantae; phylum Streptophyta; class Pinopsida; order Pinales; family Pinaceae; genus Pinus; species Pinus albicaulis. The sequence goes on along the minus strand of CM076584.1, from coordinate 655,920,055 downwards.
AAATTTCAATAAAAACCAAGTTTTTGAGTGGATCGGGCAGAATATATATATGATAGGCTGGCTCCCGATTGCGGGGCCACTGGGTGTATGGAGTACCATGGGCCCGGGGCTTTATATAACTAGGGCCAATCACAATCGGAACATTCGGGCTCGGTCTTTCAATCAACCCATTTGTAACTTCTCCGACGCGATTGCGCATTGGTATTTTTGATCTACCCATTGTGAATTCTCCAATCGCGATTGCGCGATCAGTCTTTTTGATCAACCCATTTTATTTAAACACGTGATTTTGGCATTTTGAAACAAACTTTGGAAAAAATGGGTTTTCAAGTTTTACAAAGAAAAATGTCCATCGGATACGATTTTCAAAGAAGCTTAGCGCCCGATTGCGGGCTTATGCGGTAGATGAAATGATAATACGATCTTCGGTTTATGACAAAGGGGCTGATCGCAATCGGCATTTTGAAATGGCTCACAAACATGCACCCTTGAATCTTTCCGATGCGATTAGCGCTTCATGGGTTTGGCGCTTGGTTTTTATGATGAGGGCGTATTGGGGAAGTGGTTTGGAAACTCAGGCCAAGGGGCTTAAACCCTTAAGAGAGAAAAGGGTTTTTTACACAGATTTTCAATGATTTTCAAAGGTTTCTGAGGGTTTCGACAGAGTTCGAAAGAAGTTTGGAACTCTGCAAGGCAATTTTCATGAAAGAAAGGTGAGGAAAATGGACAAAAAAGGAAAATGATGAAAAATATGAAGGTTAGTCTCTGAGAGGAAAAAGGGGAAAAGAAGGAGGATATTGCAGCAGTCTTCTCATGGAATTTTTAGCAGAATTTTGAGTTTCTGATAAATAACAGTGAAAACCTTGAGACATGAGCATGAGATCATCTACAGGCTTCAAGAGATAACATTTTGGCCAGGAAAGTGTTTCTTGAAGGCTGAAAACATGTTTTGGCCACCTTTTGATAGACCAAAATTTACAGGTGGCCAACAGTGTCTCCACTTGGGGATGGTGCCTTCTTGAAGGCATCAAGAACTTCAGAACTGCATTTTCTGGGAGGCTGATCAATGCCTCATTCTTTGGGCTGCTGTCTTTGCTGAAATGATCTTATTCTGGCTGAAAAAAATGTTCATTGAAAAACGATGAATTTTCATCAACCCAAGCTTTCTACCTACCCAATCCTATTGATCTAACATTTTTTCTTCATTTAGAGTGCACTTGGACTGGCAAACTCTTTTTCAACATTTTATTCTTTTGAAAACAGGAAATCTAATCTAATTCTGCCCCTTATTTCTCCCTGAACTCAGATTAAACAGTTGAGCTCAGATGTTTCTCTACCTGATATACTATCTGTTGGGATTAAACTGTCCAACAGATTTCATTCTCTAGATTCTAAGACAGAAATTCAAAAACAGTCAAGTCAAGATTGAACTGTTTGACTTGCTGTGATCTATGGCATAAAAAAAAGCTGCACATAGACTATTAAAAATCAAAAATTGAAGGTTTGAAATATGAAATTTTTTTTGAAGCATCCTTCTTCTTATTTGTGGCTCAAGTTTTGAGCTTGTTAGAGCTACTTGCTTTCCTTGATTTCAGCTCTGGTTCGAATTTGTTTGAGCTGTTATTTCTTTCTTTCTGGTTCAGATTTTGAGTTGATTAGAACCAGATTTACAACTTTATGACTTAGAAAAAATAAAACAGATTTGAGTCATCTCTTGCTTGGAAACTTTAGGTTCAGGTTTTGGGCTTGTTTGAACCTTTCTTTTCTAGCCTAATCTATCTACTGATAAGCCAAGTTTAAATAGTTTGGCAAATCCAATTCACTATCCTATCAGCAGAAAAATTTAAAGCTAATTAGTCAAGATTAAACAGTTTGACTAACTAGAAGTGTGTTTTTTGAGGAGTGGCATTTGAGCTTGCACACTTTCAGATTTATTTCTCTTTTTTGGCATGGGGCTTTGCCTTTCTTGTTTTCATTTCTGCCCTCTTTTCTATCTTTTATTGTTTTTGTATTTTTTCTTTTTGTTTTTATGAAACTAATGAAGCAATGATATTTACAATGGAAATGAAACTTGAAAATTGAACTCAGCAGTAGTAATGCTTAAGGACCCTGCCATTGACAGGACCCCCAAACAGATCTGTGCCATATAACTCTTGCAGAAAAAAGGCATTTGGACCAATGGTGGACTGAATGATATAAGGGCCTTGCCACAAACTGTCAAATTTTCCATGTTTACCTTTTTCCTCTCTTCTAGAATCCCATTTGAGTACCTTATCTCCAATGTTGAAGTCACAAGCCTTAGCTCTCTTGTCAAACAACTTCTTGATGTTTTCTTGCACTTTTTGAGCTCTTTTGTAAACTTCTTCCCTCGTCTGTTGGAGATGTATTGTCTCATTAATCCTTCTTAGCATACTGTCTTCTTCTGACTGAATTTCTTGGACTAATTTTATTACTGGTACACCCAGGCTGGTAGGAAACACTGCATCTGCTCCATAAACAAGTTGGTAGGGGGAGGTTCCAATGGATTTCTTTGTGGTCAACCTATCTTCCCACAATGCATGCACCAGCTTGTTATGCCATGACTTTTTATTCTCTTCAAGTAGCTTCTTGATGATGGTCACCAAGCTTTTATTTGATGATTCAGCTAGCCCATTACCTTGAGGGTAATAAGCAGTAGAATGACCCAATGTAATCTGATACTTGTGACAAAAATCAATCATATTTTTAGAATCAAAAGCAGCAGGATTATCAGTAACGATTTTCCTAGGGCATCCAAATCTAGAAAGGATATGGTCTTCAAGAAATTTTATAATGACAAAATCTGTGGCATTCCTGGTAGGGATGGCCTCTATCCACTTTGTGAAGTAGTCAGTGGCTGTAAGAATCCATTTATGTTGGGTAGATGAAGCAGGATGGATTTCTCCTATGAAATCTAGGCCCCATTGTTGAAAAGGAGCTTCAACAATGATAGGTTTTAATGGTAAGGGAAGGAGTTTTCTTTTGCCCTCAAAAATTTGGCACTTGTGACAGACAATTATCATTTTATGGACATCTTGGAAGAGGGTGGGCCAATAATAGCCAGCTCTAAGGATTTTGTTGGTTGTGGTTTTCCAGTAGAGATGACCTCCACACTCTCCTTCATGGAATTCATGCTTGATCTTATCTGCATCAACTTCAGGCAAACATTTTAGCAATAAACCATTAGCATTTTTCCAGTATAAACATTCATTCAAAATGCAATAATTCTTAGCTTTCAACTTTAAAAACCTTGCCTTAGTTTTTGATAAATCAGGAGGAGCATTAAGATTTGTAAGTACATACAAGATGTTGGCGTACCAAGGTGAGTTTTGGAACTGCTCTTCCATAGTGGGAGGGGGTAATTCTTCCTGCTCATCCAAGGCATCTATCATGTTAATGTCTAGGGCTTGTAGATTAGATTCATCCATTAATTGAGCCAAGCCCTGACCTTTGATGAGTTTGGTGGGTTTGATCTCCAAATCATATTCTAATATTACGGCTATCCATTTGCCTCTCTTTCCATCAGGGTCTTGTGACAAGATGTCTTTTACCACAATGCTGGGTACATAGGCAATGGTGTGGGAATGAAGAATATACACCCTGAAATCCTTTAAGGCCTTTACTAAAGCATAGGCTTGTTTTTCCATTATGTTATATTTCAAGGGTGCATCCCTTAAATCCTTACTGAAAAAAGCAATAGGCTATTCCTGTCCTTCTGATTTTTTCTGCAACAAAACTGCAGCTATTGTATGTTCTGAGGCAAAGGAAAAAATAAGAAAATCTTTTGAAAAGTCCGGGCTGATGAAGATTGGTGCTTGGGTGAGTGCATGTTTTACTAATTCAAAGGATTTTTTGGCCTCTACAGTCCATTTCACTCCTACTTTCTTTTTGAGCATATTATTCATGTTTCTAAGGAGCTCTGCTAAGTTGGGAATAAACCTCCTTAAGAAATCAATCTTTCCAATAAAGGACTGTAGTTCTTTTATGTTCCTAGGGTGGCTAATCTGTAGTATTCCCTAAACTCTTTTTGGATCTATTTTAATCCCCTTTTCTGATATAATGTGGCCAAGGAGCTTACCCTCTTGCAAGCCAAACACTGTCTTTTTGGGATTTAAAGATAGCCCAAATCTCCTGCATTTCTTAAAGACCTTTCTTAGATGTTTGAGGTGCTCTTCATCGGTTTTGGAATAAACTATTATATCATCAAGGTAAATTACAATGAAGTGTCCTATTTCCTCTGAAAATGCAATGTCCATGGCCCTTTGAAAAGTGGCCCCAGCGTTCATTAGTCCAAAAGGCATTTTCACATACATGAAGGTGCCCCAAGGAGTGGTAAAGGCTGTCTTGAGTTGATCTTCTGGGAGTACTAAAAGTTGGTTATATCCTGAGAAACCATATAACAGAGAAATCCTCTTTGAACTAACTACCTTTTGTAGGATGTGCTCCATTTTGGGTAAAGGGTAATTGTCTTTTAGGGAAGCTCTGTTAAGGTTTCTGAAATCAATGCACAGTCTGATTTCTCCTGTCTTTTTCCTCACAGCTACAAGATTAGAAACCCAATCTGAAAACCTTACAGGCACAATGATTCCTGCCTCGTACATTTTCTTAATTTCCTTTTCGACTAGAGGCAGTTGTATTGGGTTGATTCGGCGCAATTTCTGCTTAAAAGGTTTTTGTTTTTCTCTCAAAGGGATCTTGTGCTGGATGATTTCTGTATCGTAAGCTTTTAAATCTTCATAGCTCCAGGCAAACACATCGGCAAACTCTTTAAACAAGTCAATGTATTTCTTTTTCATGTCTGGTGGCAAGGACCTAGCTAATTTAATCATTTTAGGTTGATCCTTTGTGCCTATGTTTCATTCTTCAACGTCAGACTCTGTATATTCTACTACAGGTTTCTTAGCCACGTCATTAAAATCAAACAGGTCTTCTAACGGTGCTAGCCCCCTGGTATGTTCTTGTCTCAAGGTGTTAATACCTCAATGTCTTCGTTTTCTGAGTCTTCATACTCTTCAGCATGAGTTTCGAGTTTTTGAGTTAACATGTTGATATCTGTAGGACTAGATGGTTGTTCTTGTTCAGGGGGTTCTTCGTTTAGACAGTTTTCATCGGATGTAGAATATGAATTGGATGATTCAAACTCATTCTTACCGAGCAGGAAATCCTCTATCTGTTTATCATTCTCAAAGACCTGCCAATATTTTTGATTATCGGGTATGGCTGGCCTAAATTTTACCTGAACGGTGTTGTCCTCGTTTTCATATGGTGCTAAACACGTTCTAGCTGTAAAAGCTAAATTGTGAACGGCAATATTCTGTTTTCTTGGGACAAAAATCAATTTTGGATCCTCGAAAATGTTTAAAAGATCCAGGACGTCATTTCGGTAGGCTCTAAGTCTGGGATGATTAGCAGTGTATTCCCCATTAACTTGCCTAATGATTAATTCCGAATCGCCATATACGTGGATTCTTTTGGCTCCTAGCTTTTCTAACAGATGCAAGCCCAAAATGAGAGCTTCATACTCGGCAATGTTATTAGAGCATCGAAAATTCTATTTGCACGAAACACTTTCTGTATGGCCGTTTTCGGTGTTTGTTAACCAAACACCGATGCCAGCACTATTCTTAGTACATGACCCATCGAAGAACATGGTCCATAGAGGATTATTTTTGGTTTCGCCTTGGTTGGTAATCTCGCTAACTAACATGCTATCTGATTGTGGTGGTATGTCAGCACTTAGTCGAATTTGTGTCTCATTTTCAAGTTCCTCGCCATATTGAAGGTTGTTTTCCTGAGTTTCAAGTTTCGAGAGCCGTGGGCACATGACTTGTGGGTCGAGACTTTCATTTGTTTCGTTAATATATTCAAATGCATCAAACTGTTTTGATACTTGTGAGTTAGGTGTTTCTTGAGCTTCATCGGTGATTAATCTTGTTGTAGTGACTTGCTCGCCAACTGTTTCAGCGTCATGTTCTGTTTTAAGGTCAACAAGTTGTTGTACTGGGCCTCGTTCCTTAGGAATTTCATGGAGATGAACTCGATGGGGCGTTTGTTGTTGGCCATCTTGGCCATATTCATTTTGCTTTGTCATTTCAATGCATTGTTCGAAAGTTTCCCTTTCGTTTTCATCCATGTCTAGAACTGCATTCATTTCTAGATTTGGGGCCTCTAACAGGTTATCTGCGTTACTGTCTTCTGGTTCTGACTTATTCGAAGGTTCATCATGGTAAAGGATAAAAGAGTTTAGGTCAGTATGGACAGAGTAGATGGGACAGTTTTCAGGTTTTTCTGGGCTACTGACCATGAATTTCATGTGTGCCTCTCTGTATAGTCTTCTAGGCTGGTTAAAAACAGGAATAGTGGCATATGTCCCGTCCATCTGCATTGTACCTTGCAGCTTGGCACCCCACGATCTATACAACAACATGCCATACTTAGGAGGGACATCGGCCACCACTACATCCATAACTAGGCACTTGGCTGGGATTTGAGTCAAATTCACACAGAGGTCCTTAATTAGGCCAAGACATTTGACCCTGCTTGAATCAAAGGAATATAAATCCTTGTAAGGTCTGGTTATTTCTAGTCCTAGCCTTTCCATTATCACCTTTGGCATAAGATTATGTGAGGCTCCGGAATCATGCATAGCAGTGTGTAGAATTTTGTCATGAACATTCAGACTAACGTACAATGGAGATACTATTCCTTCTTGAAATTTCCCTTCAGCTTTAGGACCAAAAATGAGCTCTGGCTGGTCATCATTATAATTTATTGTGTCATCCTGGTCCTCTATGTTTAAAGCCTTCAGAATTTGGGTCCTGTACACATTATGGGAAGCTAACTCAGTAAGGGGAACAGAGATTTTAATCTTTGAAAGTTCTTGTTCTAGGCTGAAAGGAATTTGGTTTTTTGAAGAACTTGCCTCAGCCTTACTAGCTGCTAGTCTTTCAGCAGCATCACCTTGCTGATTTTTTCTATTTACATTTGATAACATGGTTTTGACAGGAGTACTAGCTGAGGTGTTAGTACTGCTAAGATCTGCATCCTGCTTTTCAAAATTTGGATTGCCTTTCTCTTTACCTTTACCAGAATCAACAGCCACTGTTTTATCCTTTTGATTGACATTTTTACATTTGGTTGTGGTGCTATTTTGTAAAGATTTATCAGAGGTTTTAGTGTTGCGAGTTTTTTGACTGGCTTTGCTTCTAAGGTCATATTCTCTGTGAGGCTCTATGATGACATTTTCCATATCTTGATAACAATGTCGATCATCATCCCTGTTGTCATCATAAGGTGTGTATAGACCTCGTTTCTTTTCATAATGAATCTCAAAGCCATCGTTATCTACCCCTAGCATGTTGATATCATTTTCCTCTGCTATCTCACCTATTTCCTCTGTCTCACTTATATAGTTTTGATGAAAGGGAGGAATGATCTGCTGATCATCTTCTCTAGGTCTATTTGGAAGTTGGTTTCTTCTTAAATTTTGATTCTGGTTCTAGTTTGTATTCTGAGAAGCAGTTTGGTTTAGGCTTGCTTGTGTTCTCTTAATTATGCTCATCTCTTTCATCATCTCTTCCATCATTCTTTCCATCTTTGAGTTTGAAGTGGAAGGTGTGGATTCCTCTCTAAAAGATACTCTCTTTTCAACTTTCATTCTTGCTCTCTTCTCTATTAGATTGACTTCGACAGAAAGAACACCCCTTTGCATATCTTCAAGAGTTGCAAAGTCTCTCTCTCTTAGCGAATAGGTCATGTCAGAGTCAAAACCTTCAGGAAATTTGTTCAAAGCTGAGCCTTGCGAAGGTTTTAGTTCTGGGGGAAGTGCATTATAGATACTGTTAAATCTAGTACAATAAGCCTGTACACTTTCCCCTGGGTTCCTATGGAGATTGTTGTAGTCAGCCAAGATTTGGAGAGGATTCTTCCTCACTTCCCATTTGTTTAAGAAAGATTGATGGAAACCTTGAAGGTCATTAATACTATGAGGGGCTAAGCCTTTGAACCATTTTCTTACTTCTCCTCCCAAACTTTGAGCAAATAATCTCATTTTGACAGAATCATCAGCAATCTCATTTCTGTCAAAGCAGTCATTCATCTTATCCACATGTTGTGATGCAGTAGTGGGACCACTATCATCATACAATGGAATTTTGGACAGATAGTCCTGTGGTAGATTGACTAAAGGTACAGGAAGAACTAAGGGGGCATACCATGCAGCCATGGCAGGAGGTGGAGGTGGATTAACAAGAGTGAAAGTGGGTTGGAGGGGAGTGGTTGGAACAATGGATACAGGGTGAGCAGAAATGGATGGACCAGGGATAGATTGCTGAGCGGATATTGGATGAGAGACACCTAGATTGTGGAGGAAGTGTAAATTAGGTGGTGTAGTCTCTCTACTACCAAGATGTGTACTTGTCTTAGGAGAAGAAGGCAAAGACTCAGAATCTGACTGATCTAAATCACCAAGAGACCTAGTTCTAAAAGGATTTACTAAATCTTCTTGTGATTGTTGTAGAGCTGAAAGATTTTCTGGGACAGAATTAGCTCTCAAGGGTGATCTGAAAACAGTTGATAATTTAATCCTAGGAGACTTCCAAAGGATGCTTTCTGGGTCATCAACTATTTCAGGTGGATCCGGGTCAGGATGGGCTCTAGTGTGAATCTTTCTAGGAGCCACTATGTTGTAATTTTTTAGACCCAAATAACAAGAAAAGTTCAACCAGGTATGACAATCTTTGAGAGGTTAACTAATCTGTTTTACACAAATTTCAATCCTACAGTCCTCTAACTGAGTTTGAAGGACAGTATAGTAATGAGGGTTCTTCCCAATGGAGTCCTAAGGTATGTTCAGGATTGTGGAGTCGCCAAGTGGAAGTTTTTAGCTCCTTTTTAGAGGTAAGAGGTGTTATGGTCCACTACCATGTTTATTAAATACCAATCTGAAATATTTTTGGGTTTTTCTGAGTTAATTTTCAGTTAGCAAGGGATATCTGGTATCTTATGATTGTCTTCTAATCGAAGAAATACTCAGGAGTTCCCCAGTGGATTCGCCATTATGTTATCACTCTGTAATTAGCAATATTGGCAAAGTCCAACTGCAGAGGTAACATCAAACAGCTTTGGGATTCAAGGATCTAGCCCTCCTGAATCCAGAGAGGGATCTCTCTATAAATGAGTTCAAAGATGTGATCTTTAAAGACTGGAATTATGATATTAGGCTAGTTATGAAGAGCATGGGTTTGTTTTGTTTGTTTTTGGTTGGGCGAAGACATGGTGAAGGTGAAAGTAGTTCAAAATAAAGGGTGAAGAGCCTGCAAACGAAGGAATGTTTCAGCTGATAGCAAAGGACAAAGACAGCTTTAACCCATTGGGCTATGGAGTCATAGGAGGATTTAATTGGATAGCAAATTCAAGAAGGATCCATGGAGCAAGTCATGTACATCAAAGGATCTCTTAAGGTGATTAATGGAGTGAAACAAATAGGCAGTGAAAGATTTAAACAAGTGAAAAAAACAAAGCACAGTCTAAGATCAAGTAAGTACTTTTAAACTAGCTTGCTTTCAACATGTACTAAAGGAGAAACATAAAAGTATTTCTGTTGATCAGGTGTGTGCTTTTAAACTAGCCTGCATTGAAGTACTTTCCATCAGAAACATTTAAAAATAGTTCAAACAACTTAAGATCAGGTAAGTGCTTTTAAACCAGCCTGCTTCAGCATATTCGATGAGGGAACACAGATGATAATCACAAAGAGCAATCTAGATCAGCTAAGTACTTTTAAACTACGCCGCATTGATAAACTCCAAGGATAACATAGAAAACATTCATCTCAAAGAGCTATCTAGATCAGGGAAGTACTTTTAAACTAACCTACATTAATAAACTCTTCAAAGAGGACATTCAAATAAAGAAAACATAGAAGATAAAGCTTTCAGTAAGAGTAGGGTACCGTGGAGAGTATATCCTAACTCTATGTTTGCTGCTCTTTATCAGAGAAAGTGAACAAAGTGAAAACATTAAGTAAAACGACAATTGACAGTAAGGAACACATCACCATTGACATAGTTTCAAAATTCCATGAATCAGCAGCTTGTATTGATGTTCAAACCAGTTACAATCAGCAAGCCCGGTGGGTCTCTACAGCTTTGAACTTCTCATATCAGCTTATGTATCTTTCAATTACAGAACAGGGCATCAGTGGCTTCAGAATGACTATTACATGCATTCAGATGTCCCGAGACCAACCATTTGCTCATCTTCTACAGAGGTATTTATAGAAGAATGAGGCGGTGGTCCACTATGAAAAGATCTGTTTGGATCAATTAATACAGAAGATGACTCTTCGGTGCTTTGAGGGCCTCGATCAAGAAATCTACAGGTGTTAACCTGCATTAATTGAGTTACACTTAAGATTAAAATCAGTGGGAAGTGTGCTATCCTTTGAAGCTCAGTGTCATGCTGGAGTGACTTTATTTCTACTTCCCGAGATGAAATGATCTAAATATCTGCTTCTGAACTGTTCTTTAATCTTCTCGAATGTTTCTGCCGACAATTAGAGATAAGATAGCTCAATTAGTATTAATTGTTCGACGGTCTTTGGTCTCAACGAGACTGCAGGTGTCTTTTGGAGCTGTAGAGGGTTCAATTAGCCTCTTCTTATAGCGATGGAGGATTTCTCAGCTCGAAAGATGTCTTCTTCGTTTCCTAAACACTTTAAGTTACTTGAGATCTGTGTTTTTGGGTCTTCAATCTCCGGTTCTGATAAATTTTGTCTTTGGCACTGATACTCTTTAATAAATGATGATTTCTGCTTGTCTTCTGGTGCGCAGGGCAGTAGCGGGGTCGAATGGCATCAATGGGTCATGAAATCACTGATAAAACGTAAATCTAACACCCCTCGAATGATTATTTATGAACTCAGAAGACAGAGGATCGTCACCCTTGACCTTTGTGGTTTCTTCAAAAATGGCGGAAGAATTCATTCGAAAACCTGCAAAATACAAACAATTTGTTATAAAATCCTACGTATTTGGTTTTACTGCTTCAGAGGCATAGGAAGAGAGCAGGACCGTTGGATGGCATCATCCAACGGTGGAGATTAACTGAGAGGAATTTTAAATGACGTGGGAGGAAGAATAAAACGGAACCGTCGATCGCGCGATGAGCAACGGTGGGGGTGATCTGGGACCGTCCGATCTGGACACATGGACGGCCCAGATTTAATCGGAGGATCGCAATCGGCAGGTCACATCAAAACATGCGATTGAAACATTGCGATGCGATTGAGCGCTGTCCGTCCGATC